>JAVLUX010000004.1:10380986-10980986 GCA_032164185.1 Moxostoma hubbsi | reverse complement strand
GTTGCATTTTCCTGTGCGATATTGCAATCAATGGCTCTCGCTGAAGGCATGACGTGAACAGGTTGGGCCTGGCATATGGAGTGGAAGAGGCAATTGGCTTGTTACGTGCAGGTAAGCGGTTTGAAGCAGCTGTGAACATGTTTTGAGTGTAATCGTCAATAATACCTCTCTGCAGATCAAGGGACTCCTTTAAACATTTTCGCAGCACTGCTACTTCAGTCTTTAGCGACTCAACCTGTCTCTCCAGGCAAACAGTCGGCTTTGGTGCTCTCCTCCTAGGCACAGACTCATAAGGTAAAGTCAGGTCAGTCATATCTGACATACCATGTGTGGCCATTGTATTCAATATAGGCAATATTAGATCAGCTTGGTATTCAGTAAATACGGTAAAACAGTAAATTATAGTTTTCAACAAAGGTAAACAATTGTCACCACTTTCACATTATGGTGACACTGATGGAAGTAAAATAGTCTCAAGTATATTTGCACTCTTCAACCTCAGAGCATAAAACAAATACAAATAGAAAAAAAGTTTAAGTTTCCCTTAAAAAGTCAGAAACATCTTTACAACCATATAACAGAATTAAGTTTTTTTTTTTTTTTTTTTTTTCACAAAGGAGTCCTAAAACATCATGTGAGTTTTCATGGCAAACCTGTTGAACAGTTCTGATGATGCTGTGAACGCAACTTCAGTTCGAATCCCGGTAAGATTCAGATGAATCATTCAGTTGGTCAACCGCGAAACAAGATATACAGTCAGTTGCACGGTCTTTGTCCAAACTTTCAATGGTCTATGGTCCAAGCAAGAACACGTTTTTTTTCCTTTTCCAGTTGAAACTCTTGAACGGTTTTATTGAGTCGCTGGTAAATGACTCCTTTCACGATCCGAAACAAATCACACGTGCCAGAATGAATCTCACGTGTCCGTGTACAAATTATACACGTGCTCCTCGGAGCTCCGGCGTGGGCAAAAATGTCCGTAAATCCACAACGAAAGATAATATCCTCGATTGACAATTCCAAAGGTCCGATCCGAGGCCAGAGGCAAAATGTTCGGGCGCCACTTGTAACGCTTTGAATCAAAAGTGGCCGGATAGCTGGCCTAAATTGTTGTAGACAGGTGTAAGCAAGACTCACAAGACGTAACTGATGTTTCACCCTGGGGATTTATTATCAGAGTCGTTGTCGGTCCCACGCACACATGGGCCGTTTGCAAAAACACACAGCTAACAACTGCGTTACTGAACAGAAATAAGAGCAACAGAAATATAAAAGAACGGGCTTGCACGCATACATACGATGTTCCTCCCTCTCTCTTCACATATCGACTGCCCACTCCGAGCGAGGGAGTAATAGAGTACGTTCCCTCTTAAAGGCGCAGTACCTAATTCTACTTGTTACAATTGGTACAATAAATTGTGCTTCTTTACCTCATACTAGCTAAAAAAAATAAAAAAACGCAACTTTCCCGATTTGCGTAGCTAATACGCATGCGCGATTAGTCTTTATGAGCGATTGTCTTTATCTAAAAGGTGATTGGCTCTTAAACTTTAAGGCGGGGCTTTCGATATACCTTAATGCAGTAAAGGTAAAAAAGTGATTTATCACTCTAAAATCATGTTAAGACTCATATTGTTACATTTTGTGGCTATACTTTTGAAACGGTGAGCATTTTAACGTTTACCAGTTGACACCATGTAACTTTCTTTCTTTCTTATGAAAAGGAGGCACCATTCTAAATGAATTTTGTGATAATCAATAATATGCCACAAAATGCTGTCGATTGAGCTTAACGTCCATTAAACCCGGAATATTCCTTTATTTTAAACATATACTAATATATGTTTAAGATTTGTACACGTTAACATTAGTTAATGCATTATGATCTAACCAGGGGTAGATTTAGTGATTTGGGGGCCCTATAGGCAAAGTACAGGAATGGACCCTCTTCAATGACACATATTTAGATTGATTTTCTCTTAAAGATGCTGTAAGCCTTTTTATTATTATGATTATTATCTAATTTGTTTTATGGAATGGCATGGAGAAAATATTCATATGCACTGAAAGAAATCACTGACTACAATTACATGGACATGCAAGAAAACAACGTTCCCATTTACATGCACTGTATAGGCAAGTACTCCCATATGTGACTCGGTCAGTAAGCGGCTTTCTCCACAGCAACATGATTTTCCTGCAATGCATGTGCAACGGCACACATGGCAACTGAGGAAGACTTCACTATTTAACTCTCTGTTGATTCGCTTTATTCCAGACATTCCAGAGTTGTTAATAATGTCTGACAACACATTATAAAAACATAATCTGGCTACTATGAACTACACTGTATATACCACTACAATACCTTTTTTCTTTCTCACTCTCCCTCTTTCTTAATGCACTTTTCCTCCATCAACTTGACCATGAAAGAACTATATCTAAAATATTAGACTAAAAGTTGACTGCATGGTTCCAGAAGGCTTTGTTTAACTTTTAAATGTGAAAACATAAAAAGTTTGCTAGATTTACACTGCTAAATAGGGCGGAAACACATCAACAGTCAGTTAATTTACGAGCATCAGTGCACAGATCATAGTCATCATCAACACTGTGTATTGGTAACTATAGTGAGTGCTATGCTCGTGGAGGCAGCGGTGGGTGGTAGTACAGGCTGTGTAGCAATCTGATCTGATCTGATTTGGAAAGACTAATGAATTAATTTAGCATTAATGATAATAACAAAGCATATTACTTGTGTTTTAGGGGGCCCTAGGTAGGTGCCTACATTTGCCTAGTGCTAAGTCCGCCCCTGGATCTAACATAAGCATTACATAAGTACATTCATTAAATTAAAACGGATAAAGATGAATAAATTCTGTATACATATATTGTTTATTGCTAGTTTCCTGATGCCAAATGCATTTAATAATGTACACAAATCAAACCATATTGTGAGGAGTTAACAAGTTTTTATTTCTCAAACTATATTTGATTTCACTAAATATTATTTAGATGTTTGTTGAGTCATCCACCCATTAAGATAACAACTTAAAATGGATTTGTAATGGAGTACATTAGTTTTCTTTTCTTTTTTTTAGTTGTCATAATAATGCATACATTTTTATTTTGTATATCTTAATGGCCTTTTATTATAACTTATCTGGGTAAGCCTAGTCTAATTCTTCCTCTTATGTACAATGCCACATACAACTGTATATGATCAAACGTTCACAAGACGACTTAAAAAGCCACAAAACAGTGGTTCTCTTCTTCTTATCTGATTCATTCATGATTATATAAACAGGTGCTTTGCAACATTTGTGTTTCTGCAGAACTTGCTAATTGATCAAATTAGCTCTGAATAGATTGCAGGTAAAACACTTAAAACAGATTACATCAGAAGATTTATACATGTACCTTTAATAACAAAACTGTCTTTATTGAATTGACTTCTTATAGTAATAATAAAAGTCAACACAACAGTCGAAAAAATACTTTGCCACCGTACTGTAACAGTAAATGAAAGTGCTTTTCTAGGAATGATGAAAGCAAGTAAGATGAGATATTCAACCAAATTACTCAGAACTGTGCAAAATGGTCGCAATAGTATAAAGTAATCATGATATGCTTTGTCACTAAGTAAAATTAATTTTAATATTACAAAAGTCATAGAAAGGAGAAAACACATGGCCATATTTACAAACAGAAAATATGAGTGACCCTGTATGTGGTTTTTACGACAATGGATAAAATACTCTTTTAGATACAATAAGATGTCAGCCATATATTACAGTTCTATACATGTACCAGCTGTGTGTTAGTTTAATGGACAAAATGGATTCTATCCATACAGACAAACATTTCCAGCAAAAATATGGGAGTTAAATCTTTACACAATTTGACTTTCATTCACAGCAGAGAGGCATTAAACAGTTCAGCTTACAAGTCTTTAAAGTCATGTTTTGTAGTTACGGACACTGTTGAGCACAGCACACTAGCATGATGTACATTAGTTTGCTCATTAAAAACCTCAATTGTTTTGACTGATATCAGATTACTTAAAAAGCAGTCTTTACACAGGAGTGTCGGCAAGCTACTTGTTCCATGATTTCAGTATTTCTTCTGGCATCAACATACATTTTGTCTCCTGTAGTCACTTACAGTCTCTTGTGACATATGGAGAGGGTCACATGTTCAATGCAACCATATTGGCATCCAAGTCTAGCTCAGAAAGAGACAAGGGTATTTGAAAGGTAACCAAGATATGCAAAAGCTCACTCTGCTCTCGACGTCCACATTCTATACAATTGCCTGTGCCCCTACTATAAATAGATGTCCTTCCATCTTTTAACTAAAGTGGCTCATTTGAACAATTTCTCCTTTCCATAATGTGCTAGTGCACTTCCAGGCCCATATATTCTGCGTTTTCTGCCGCCGGCAAGTGACCATTGGTGTGTGTTTTGAGCTCCAGGGGGCAGAAGTCCTGCTGGTAGTCTGGGTTGTCAATGCTGTTCTGGGGCATGAAGCTCTCCATACTGAAGAACGACTGGGTGTGGGAGGTGTTGAGATACTCGGGTGGAACGGCAGCAGAAGGGGCAGGGCTCTTGAAGCAGTTCAGGTACTCTTCCTCTGTTTCATCCACTGTCGATGAAAAGTGTGGAAGCATGTTGGGGGGCCCTGGGTGCTGGTATATTGGGTTGGTCACGTTGGACATCAGTGAGCCCTTCTGGTTTATGTATTCTGGAGAGGAGAGTACAATATGGGGCTAAATAAACAATCTGTTCTACCAATTATTTTTTAATTAGTACATCATTAAAACAGAGCAAGTAATCAGCTGTAGGCGTGTATCAACAAACAGATTGAAAAAACTTTTTGAGCAAAAACTTTTTGAGGTTTTGAGCATCTGTTAAAGGGATAGCTTACTTCGATTTGACCATTCTGCCATTTACTCATCATTTAAGCATGAAAGTATCATAAAAGCAGTCTATATAACTGGTGCGCTTTATTCCAAGTTTTCTGATGTCATACGTATGTGTGAAATTCAAACCATTATTAACTTGCCCCCTTCTGTAGCTCTCAAATCAAATTTGTGCTTCCAGTTCCCGCATATTGAAACTTGGCATGTTGCATCTGGTTACAAGACACATGAGAACCACTGCTGTTTTTTGTCACTGATGCCATTTCTGGTGCGACGTGTCTTCACATTGCCAAGTCTGAATATGCATAAGTGCGAATGAGATTTGAGAGCTACAGATGATCAGTGAATAAAGCTATCATTTGACTTCTGAAGAATGTTGCACACAAGTCATATGTACAACTGTTATAATAGGCTACATTTATGGAGGAAATGAACAGCATAAGTCTTCTTTTGTGTTCCATTGAATATAGAAAGTAATTCAAGTTTGGAATAACATGATCCTATGCCTTTAAGAAGAGTATAAATCAGTGTAAACAACACACATGCAGGACCAAGACTGACCAACAGAGGTTCCCATTTCACCACTAATCCATTCTCTGCTCCCTAAATATTTTTTTTCTTTTTCTTCAGGACATTAATTATATAGATCACAGAGACACTTGGAAAGGCCCTAGTTTATGAGTTTTAGTTGTATCCTGCATGTGCTTGTACCACACCAACCTGGAGCAGGCTGGAAGTCTCCCTCCTGGAAAGGTTCAGTCGGATCTGGGATGTATCGCAAAACCATGCTGTTATCTCTTTCTGGAAAGCCATTCTGAAACCAAATTAAAGAGTTAGTGTCATCCGTAAACTTTAGCAACACTTGAATTTTAGTGGATGTAGTCAATTCTCCTAAAGTTCACACAAGTGTCCTGGCAGAGAAACCACATTTGACAGTCAGAAAGTGTACAGACAAACAGCCAGCTAGCTAGATAGCCACACAGACTGTCACATATTCAGATAAACTCTAAAGTCAGATAATCCATCAGATAGATCGATAGATTGAGAGTAAGATAGAACAACATAAATCAGATCAAAGGCCTTGTGTGGGTTATTTTACATAAAAATTATGTTGTCCCATTTAAACATAATGTCAGTGTAAGTAGGTTGACCATATTCTGGTTTTCCAAAAAGAGGACACCTTTTTCTTTTTGCCGGGGTGGGGATAATAGGGTTCAAAACAGTGTTACTATGAATGCTAAATTTAATACAGTGAAAAAGACACTCTATTAGCATAACATTATATATATTATTTATACACTACCGTTCAAAAGTTTGGGATCACCCAAACAATTTTGTGTTTTCCTGAAAAGTCACACTTATTCACCACCATACGTTGTGAAATGAATAGAAAATAGAGTCAAGACATTGACAAGGTTAGAAATAATGATTTGTATTTGAAATAAGATTTTTTTTACATCAAACTTTGCTTTCGTCAAAGAATCCTCCATTTGCAGCAATTACAGCATTGCAGACCTTTGGCATTCTAGCTGTTAATTTGTTGAGGTAATCTGGAGAAATTGCACCCCACGCTTCCAGAAGCAGCTCCCACAAGTTGGATTGGTTGGATGGGCACTTCTTGCGTACCATACGGTCAAGCTGCTCCCACAACAGCTCAATGGGGTTCAGATCTGGTGACTGCACTGGCCACTCCATTACCGATAGAATACCAGCTGCCTGCTTCTGCTCTAAATAGTTCTTGCACAATTTGGAGGTGTGTTTAGGGTCATTGTCCTGTTGTAGGATGAAATTGGCTCCAATCAAGCGCTGTCCACTGGGTATGGCATGGCGTTGCAAAATGGAGTGATAGCCTTCCTTATTCAGAATCCCTTTTACCCTGTACAAATCTCCCACCTTACCAGCACCAAAGCAACCCCAGACCATTATATTACCTCCACCATGCTTAACAGATGGCGTCAGGCATTCTTCCAGCATCTTTTCATTTGTTCTGCGTCTCACAAACGTTCTTCTTTGTGATCCAAACACCTCAAACTTGGATTCATCTGTCCACAACACTTTTTTCCAGTCTTCCTCTGTCCAATGTCTGTGTTCTTTTGCCCATCTTAATCTTTTTCTTTTATTGGCCAGTCTCAGATATGGCTTTTTCTTTGCCACTCTGCCCTGAAGCCCAGAATCCCGCAGCCGCCTCTTCACTGTACATGTTGACACTGGTGTTTTGCGGGTACTATTTAATGAAGATGCCAGTTGGGGACCTGTGAGGCGTCTGTTTCTCAAACTAGAGACTCTAATGTACTTATCTTCTTGCTCAGTTGTGCAACGCGGCCTCCCACTTCTTTTTCTACTCTGGTTAGAGCCTGTTTGTGCTGTCCTCTGAAGGGAGTAGTACACACCGTTGTAGGAAATCTTCAATTTCTTAGCAATGTCTCGCATGGAATAGCCTTCATTTCTAAGGACAAGAATAGACTGTCGAGTTTCAGATGAAAGTTCTCTTTTTCTGGCCATTTTGAGCGTTTAATTGACCCCACAAATGTGATGCTCCAGAAACTCAATCTGCTCAAAGGAAGGTCAGTTTTGTAGCTTCTGTAACGACCTAAACTGTTTTCAGATGTGTGAACATGATTGCACAAGGGTTTTCTAATCATCAATTAGCCTTCTGAGCCAATGAGCAAACACATTGTACCATTAGAACACTGGAGTGATAGTTGCTGGAAATGGGCCTCTATACACCTATGTACATATTGCACCAAAAACCAGACATTTGCAGCTAGAATAGTCATTTACCACATTAGCAATGTATAGAGTGTATTTCTTCAAAGTTAAGACTAGTTTAAAGTTGTCTTCATTGAAAAGTACAGTGCTTTTCCTTCAAAAATAAGGACATTTCAATGTGACCCCAAACTTTTGAACGGTAGTGTATATATATCAATATCGAGAGATTTGACAGTCAGGAATTTGTCCAATAGTTGCTGCAAGCCTCTTATAATCGACCAATTTGTGTGCGAGAAGGTGGACTTACAAAGAGGGGTTAAAGCAATGCAAATACGTGCACACACACACACAATGAAGTATTAGACCAGATGCACATCATAATGCAATTAAACCCTGACATTTTTGCAAATTTTGAAATTCTGGCTGGATGCTTTTTTAAGGTCCGAAAAAGAGGACATGTCTGGTCACCCTAATGTAAGCCAACAGGATTGTCCAATTATTTCGAAAAGACATAGCACCAGGGGCCTGGCTAGCTCAGCGAGTATTGATGCTGACCACCACCCCAAGAGTCACGAGTTAGAATCCAGGGGGTGCTGAGTGACTCCAGCCAGGTCTCCTAAGCAACCAAATTGGCCCGGTTGCTAGGGAGGGTAGAGTCACATGGGGTAGCCTCCTCGTGGTCGCTATAATGTGGTTCTCGCTCTCAGTGGGACACGTGGCGATTAGTGCACGGATGCCGCGGAGAAGAGCATTAAGCCTCCACACACGCTACGTCTCCATGGTAACACGCTCAACAAGCCATGTGATAAGATGCTCAGATTGATGGTCTCAGACGCAGAGGAAACTGAGATTCGACCTCCGCCACCCAGATTGAGGCGAGTCACTACGCCACCACAAGGATTTAGAGCGCATTGGGAATTGGGCATTCCAAATTGGGGACTGTTCGGCTCTTCCAGAACAGTCTGAATGCCTGTATCAAGTTTGGTGGATGTAGCTTGAAAGCCCTAGTTGTTAGAAATGCTGGTCTTGAATTACGGATTTTAAAAAAACCCTAAACAAAATTTGTAGGATAATAGGATACATGATATATAGGATAGCTGGCCAAATTGATGCCCTACACAGAGCTCTGTGGTCGTCAGACGGGGGTGGGGGGGGTGAAGATGTTGCGAGGAGCGGTGCGAAAGTGTGAGCATGAGGCGATCGTCTGTGTTCCACCACTGATACCAGGAATAAGGTATAACATGCAACTAAGGGCAGCCAGTTTCTGGTGCACTGACATTCATAAATTTTTAATGGTGCCTTAAGTGTCCAAATAAATTGTGGGGCCACAGTATGTACAGTAGCATGTTTTGAGGTTAATTTTAACCAAGTTACAAGATAGTTGTGTGATGTGTTGTCTCTGTAACTTACCCTATTTCTGCTCTGATTGTTCCCAATGCTGCTGTTGAGACTCTGAAACAAAAGAAGCCATGTATTCATTAGCAAGTCTTTAAAGAATTCCTTGAATAAGCTCTTATATTATTTGCAATTCAAACCATCTCTCAACAAGTTGTTTTTTTTCCATTTTTTTTCAATGAAGAGTGCAAATTAAACTTGATTAAACTTTTCAATTCTAATAATGCATGTGGCGCTATAATGTTTTAGAAATATTGCTTTTGTTCTAGTTAATGCAACAATGGCTGTCAAGTAAAGATGATGACTGAGAACTTGATCAATCTTTTGTATTCAACACAGCTTGCACGAAACAGGTCTGTACAAGTAGGGAGAAGAAAGAACCCAGCCTTATTGTGGTCTCTGTACCATAGCAAAGCCTAGTAAGCAGTGCACACAAGCATGTCACAGGTTTTCTTTAGCAACTCAACACTTTCTTGAGACAGCAGGCAAAAAGAAACATTCGCTATGCATCCGCATATCTGTCAGAGAGCCTACACCCTTAAATGGCCATGCCTCAATGACTATGTTATATAAGACTGTGTTTGAGCTCAAGGCTTTCATTCTGCCAAAAAACATTTAATAAGTGTTGCCGCGAAAGCAATCAGACTTGAAAGGCTGAAAGAGCACTGCACACACTTAGCAGCAGGCGTGAGGCCAGCGATCACTCAGTACACTAAGGCCTGGCGAGTCGTCTTGGACAGACGTGGACGGAACAGTCATTAATCAGAAGGCATCTGGGAGAAAGCGGGGGAGAGGGTGAAGAGACAGAAGGACAGTGGAACAGGATGTGAGTGAAGGGGACCAGGCCAGAAGAAGAAGAATACAGGCCAGGTACAGTACGCCTCTGCAGTGTGAACTTTCTGGCCTTTTGAGTGAAAGCACATGATACAGAGTCACCAGATTCGTTTGCATGCAGTAACCACTCAACTTTTACCGCAATTACTGCGGTTGCCATTTTTTTTTACTGGTACAGTGCATGGAATCTGCAATAATTTATGTGATAAACTGCATATGGGTAGTTTTGAAATACTTTTTTTTTTTTCCCCTCCCCAATTTGGCATGCCCAATTCCCAATGCGCTCCAAGTCCTCATGGTGGCGTAGTGACTCGCCTCAATCCGGGTGGCGGAGGATGAATCTCATTGGCGTCTGAGACTGCCAATCAGCTCATCTTATTACGTGGCTTGTTACCGTGGAGACGTTGCCCGTGTGGAGGCTTCACGCTATTCTCCGCGGCATCCACTCACAACTCCCCACATGCCCCACCGAGAGCAAGAACCACACATTATAGCGACCACGAGGAGGTTAACCCAATCTGACTCTTCCCTCCCTAGCAACTGGGCCAATTTGGTTGCTTAAGAAGCCGGACTGGAGTCACTCGGTATGCCCTGTATTTGAACTCGCAACTCCAGGTGTTTTGAAAATTTTGAAATACTTTAAGAATGTTGACATGTCCTGCTGTGTAACATGCTGTAATACCTCTGAAACGACAGTGTGTAAAATTTATCATCAACCTAAAGAAAATTCTAAATTAACTTGTTTTGTTAATAGGGCTGTCAACCAAATGAACATTTTAATCAAACTAATTGTATTTTTAAATATTTACTGATGAAAGACATTAAAGGGGTGGCTGTGGCTCAGATGGTAGAGCGGGTCGGCCGCTAATCGCAGAGTTGGTGGTTCGATTCCCAGCCCACATGACTCCACATGCCGAAGTGTCCTTGGGCAAGACACTGAACCCCAAACTGCTCCCAATGGCAGGCTAGTGCTTTGCATGGCAGCTCTTGCATTGGTGTTTGAGTTTGAGTGTGAGTGTGAATGTGTGTGCGAATTGGTGAATTGGGACACAGTGTAAAGAGCTTTGTAACCTCTAAGGTTAAAAAAGGCGCTATGTAAGTGTAGATATATAGAAGTAATTGTTAAAGGAATAAAGGAATATTCAGGGTTCAATACAAGTCAAGTTCAATAAACAGCATCTGTAGTGTAATGTTGATTTCCACAAAAAATTATTTAGACTTGTCACATTTATATTTAGCAAAATTTGTGGTTACAGAAAGGGACTTACTGACCAGTGACCAGTCCATAACTGCTAAAATACACATTGTTTCAAAAGTGTAGCTACAAGATGTAAACAATATAATCTGAAAATCAACATTATGCCACAAATGCTGTTGATTATACTTTACCGTATTGACTAGTATTTGGTTATCTATGCCATTGACTATTTACTGTATACCTGTAGTACTAGGTTTTACATTTGTGTGCTATTACAGAGTGAAGAGACGCAAGCACCAGAGTTCTCTTCAGGAAGGCACTTATGTTATGTTTACGGGACTGTGTGTTTGTGTGTCTTACCACAGAGTGTAGAAGCTGTGTGCGGGAGGTGCTGGGGCTGCTGAAAAAGCTGTGATTTGGCACTAAATACTCGTCTGCATCCACGGCTTCTTCCAGCTCGCTACTCATCAGACTGCAGTAGAACTTTGAGTCAGAAGGACTGGGTAAATGCAGCCGATCATCACTCTGTACATCAGCAACCATGACAGTGATCAGATATGAGAGACGCTTGATATATCTTTCAGAAGTACGGTTCTGAGCTTTAGCTGACAATGCATGTCTTTCTCTCACCTGAATGACAAGATAGCGGGGCGGGTCCCGTGCCATTTTGGAAAACTCTGCGATGAGCTCCCTGAAGCGAGGCCTGCTCTCTGCATCAATCATCCAACCTGAATTAAAACATAGTGAAGGTGATGGTTGCACAAAATGCCTTTTTTCATTTTCACATAAAAACGGCCTTGGCTGTATATTTATCAGCTCTCAAGTTTCATATGTACAGGTTTTCCATGACTGAGAACCCTGCTTAACTGTTATATGTATATTTGCACAATTAAAGGGATAATTCACCCAAAAATTAAAATTCTCTCATCATTTAATCACCCTGATGAAATCCCAGATGTGTATGACTTATTTTCCTCTGTAGAACACAAACAAAGATTTGTTTGGTCCATCAGCTCTGTTGGTCCATTCAATGCAAGAGAATGATGGGCAGAACTTTGAAGATCCAAAAAGCACATAAATGCAGTATAAAAGTAACCCATACAACTCCAGTGGTTTAATCCATGTCTTCTGAAGCGATATGACAGGTGTGGGTGAAAAACAGATCAATATTAAGTCCTTTTTTACTATAAAGTCTCCTCCATGCCTAGTAGGTTGCGATATTCACAAAGAATGTGAATTGCCAAAAACAAAAGTAGACGAACAAGAAAGTGAATGTGGAGATTTATGGTAAAAAAAAAATAAATAAAAAAAATTTAAATATTTAACTATTTCTCACCCACAACTATCATATCGCTTCAGAAGACATGGGTTATACCACTGGAGTCGTATGGGTTACTTTTATACTGCATTTATGTGCTTTTTGGATCTTCAAAGTTCTGCCCATCATTCTCTTGCATTGAATGGACCAACAGAGCTGATGGACCAAACAAATCTGATGGACCAAAACCCTTCTACATTTAACAGATCAACAGAGCTGAGAAATTCTTCTAAAAAATCTTTGTGTTCTGCAGAAGAAAGAAAGTCATACACATATGTGGTGGTATGAGGTGGTATAACAACTGTTGTAAGAATTCTATCAATTACAAAGTTTTGTGGTGGTATTTGAATGGTAGTAATTTGTATAAAACACATGAAGCCATCGATTGTATGCATCACAGATGCCTTTACAGAAAAAAGTACATTTGATGATTTTACGCCATTAAGGGCTTTAAATGTGAAAAAGGATATTGATGAAGGGGCTATGTTATGTCCACATTATAAACGACAACTTTGCACACTTACATTTGACCATGATCATGTAGACATCAATGGTGCAGATAGGAGGCTGAGGAAGTCTTTCTCCTTTCTCCAGAACCTCTGCAATCTCACTCGCAGGAATGCCATCATAGGGCTTTGTTCCAAATGTCATCAGCTCCCAGACTGTCACACCTGCAGCAGCAGATCAGACGATAAACATAAAGATGGTTTGAGAGGTATTAAAGTTGACATGAAATCAAAACCCCCTCCCTTAATCAGTGCGTTATTCCAAAGAGAAAAAAAATGTCTTTCATTAAAATTTTAAAAATGTATCCGCCTCTGTTGACTTTAATGCCTGAAAGAATTAGTCTTTTCTTGATCCATTATCCATAATCCATTAGCAACCTTATACTTACCATAGCTCCAGACATCACTCTGGTGGGTGTATGTTCTGTGTAGGATGGATTCAAGCGCCATCCATTTTATTGGCACCTGATGTTGAAGAAATAGATGACGACATAAAATTCCACTGTTAACAATGGCTAGCAAATGCAAACTTATTCAATTATTTTTTTTTTCTTTTTGATTTTCTCCCCAATTTGGCATGCCCAATTCCCAATGCGCTTTTGGTCCTCGTGGCGGCATTGACTCGCCTCAATCCGTTTGGCAGAGAACAAATCTCAGTTGCCTTCGCGTCTGAGACCATCAATCCGTGCATCTTATCATTCGGCTTGAGCGTGTAACCGCGGAGACCTAGGGCGCGTGGAGGCTTCACACAATACTTCGCAGCATCCATGCACAAGTCGCCACGTGCCCCACCGAGAGCGAGAACAACATTATAGAGACCACGAGGTGGGTAACCCAACGTGTCACTACCCTTTCTATCAACCGGGCCAATTTGCTTGCTTAAGGAAGCCTGACTGGAGTCACTCAGCACGCCCTGGATTCGAACTCACGACTCCAGGGGTGGTAGTCAGCGTCTTTACTCACTGATCTACCCAGGCCCCAAACTTGATCAAATTCTAAAGATAAACTTCTGATTTCAAGTACTCATAAGGTGCATCCCAAACCACACACTTCTGCACTATTCTACGCCATTTTGTAGTGTAAGATGTGCGAGTAGTATGTTAGCACTGAAAATGCAATAAGAAGTGTACTATGAGTACTCAGATGATGTACTTCTTTAACCATCAAAACGGAGTGTGAAATCTTGGACACGTTGTGCACTCAGCGACCGCAACTTGCCGTACGTAGCAGAAGAGGCGGAGTTACCTGGCTGCGTTGCTGGTTTGGTCTGACAAAACAATTGTAAATAATGAAGGATGTAGTAACTATTGAAACTTCAGTGAAGACAGCATGTATGCTTTACCATCAACACTGGATGTGTGAATATGTTCATTATTTGAGATATAAGTGTAGAACTAAGTTTGGCTAAAGCGCTAAAGCTAATGGCAACACATCATATGCGTTTGAAATGTCACTTCAGTCAGCTGTTAAATGGTGAATGCTTCCATATAGTTAAAAAAAAAAAAAAAAAAACGAGTTTTCCATTTCGAACGATACTACACTTTGAAAATTCATACATGGCTGTGGTGCATAGTGTGTCATTTGGGGCACAGTATGTGTCTTGTTTAGTTAAGACACTAATCACATCCACCATTTCAGCTGAACATTTGTATTACTCTTTATGTTTCATCTAGTAAGGATGAAAAACTGCCTTTTTTTTTAGCTTTCCAGAAAAAGAAAACAGCACCAGACCTTTCCACCATCTGCGTGATACTCCTTCTCATTGGCACTTAACAGCTTGGTCAGGCCAAAATCAGTGATCTTAACATGCTGAGGGGTCTTCACCAGCACATTACGAGCTGCCAGGTCCCTGTGCACAAGATGGCGCTCTTCTAGATAGTTCATCCCCTAAGGAAGTCAGACATTTACAAGAATTAAGTTAATAGAAATGTGATGATTCAAACTTATAGTAACACTGAATGAGACTCATTGATATGGGTTTCATGTCCACAAGTCATCCTAAAAGCTTCTGTAAATTAATCCAATGTTGCATTGAGTAATAACTATAGTGTGTCTTGAAATAGCAGTTTTGTCTCATTAAGAAATGTACAGATAAGGGAAAACACGATATGGATCATCAGGAAATAATGGGGAACACCACTGTCATAAAAAAAAAATGCCTTAATTAGTCTTGTACTGTGCAAATTGAGGATACACTTGCGTGTCAAACAAACATACAGTTGGGACTGTAGAACATGATAAAGAATATTTAAACTGCGTTTCAATCCGCTTCTCTCCAAATTGCAAAAGCTAAAACCATATTGCAACATACTCAAGTCATACACTGATCAAAGTTTCTCTGGAAAAAAGAAATGTTATCCCCTCAGCAGTACAGACTAAAAAGGGCTGCCTTCTTAAGGAATATTCACAGCTACTGATTTGCACATCAGAAATGAGAGTATGACTACATGTTTTGCTGTTACCTATTTTTGGCTTCATTTCATCAATGAGAAACCTGGATAGGTTCAACAATCCACATCAAAATTCGTATTCTTTGCATCTGCACCATTTTTTAATTGTTTGTTCATGTAAATATGTGCAAGATGAACATATTTCGCCAATTGCGTTGCTTTTTTTTCAGATTTGTTCTGAAGAAGCCTTCACAGGTTAAAATTAGTTCAAATTTTAAAATTGTGTTTTGTGACCCCTGCATTTAGGCCCATTCGTTTGCATGCAATCAAAGAAAGAAAAAGGCTTAAATTGCTCCACTGTTAGGGAAATTCCTTAATTCCTTTAATTCAGACAATGAATGAGCACAATCCATTTACCTTAGCAATCTGCACACACCAGTTGAGCAGGTATTGAGAACCAATCTTGTCCTTGTTCTCTCTGACGTAGTCCAATAAACAGCCGTAGGGCATCAACTGGGTGATGAGCTGGACGGTCGAGGTCAGGCAGATTCCGAGCAGACGACATACATGAGGATGCTCAACGCTGGCCATCACATAGGCCTCCTGTACAAACATATGAGGTCAGTAAGATGGCAGAAATGACAAACATGCGGTCACTGTTAATAGTTTATATAGTCCCTTCTTATGTAAAACTAACAAAAGGGGTGCTCTGAACGCATTCAAAAATATTTATAGAGACAGGGCCTTGAGTTCAGAGGAAAAATACTGAAAGAAAATCAAGACCTAACAGTAACATTATAATCAAACCCCTGGGCGATACATTAGATTCTCCCCAGGCGAGTTAAAGCTTCCTGCACTAACAACCTTTTACTTTCAAAGAACGAGGGAGAGACTAGTATCTATTTCAACTTAGATCTTGATGTCACTGACTCTTTTTAAAATTCACAGGACTGTTCTCAGTCAAACAGATCTTAGTTAGATTTGAGTTGCTTCAGACTGATATGCAAAAGGTTATACTGTGTTTACATAGATGAGTTATCTTCAAAGTGACCTTGAGAAACTGACTGCTCAGTCACATCCGAATAATCAAAGAAAATATTAGAGGAAATTACATTCTTAGTATTTGTAACAGCAAACAAGAACTTTTTGCCTTTGGCTGAAAAAAGAAAAAGATGGTATTTCAAGACTATGTCTAAGTTTTCTGTTGTATATCAACTCCATTTAATGTCCAATGGGGCTCAGATTACCATTTAACTCAAGGTTATGTTCAGACAATGTTCTTGTCTCTGGAGACAAAGGCCTGCTCTGCATAAATATTAACTTAAGTTGACTGAAGAAACATCAATTTTACAATGTGGATGGGAGTATTTAAAAAGTGTATACTGGAAAATGCAGATAAAGTACAACGCAGATGCATGAATAATCACTGAAAAATCATTGTCAGTTGATTTACTTAAAAATGTCAAATATTTTTCACAATTAGCAAAAAAGACTATTTGCCATTTATTTCATTTAAAATTATTTAGATAGTCTGAAGGAACATTAAGAAATATATACAAAGTGGAAATATTCACTCTAGACAAATCTTGTCATTGCCTCATCAATTGGCAATCAGAACTGATTATACATGGTCTAAATCTCTGCAGTATGGACTTTAGTCAGGGTAGATTGCATTTTTTATTTCACAAATGAAAACAAGTCTGTGAGGGATAGCCACAGAGTCCGTTCTATACGGATAAATGTCAGTCATGTTAAATTTTCACAACCTATGTTTACCCAAATATTTCATCCACTGGAAAGTTTTTGAAAAATGACATATTCTCAACCTCTCATTGACTTAAAGTTGCACACATAGTAACAGTCTGTTGCTAATTTTGTGCTGCATCACAATTTTTATATTAAGTTTTCAGTTACCAATGCCATTGTAGAAATATCCTAATTGCAGTCAGCCAAGATTAATTCATTCTGTGAGCAAAAGTGTACGATAAAAGCTTGTTGCCAAGATCCAGTGAAAACAAATTCCATGTTTCCTGTTGATGTCTCCTAAGGAAAGCATGTACAAAAAGAACAGTAGAGGACCTAATACAGAGCCTTGTGGCACTCTATACTGAAAGGAATATTCTGGGTTCAAGTTTAGCTCAGTTGACAGCATTGATGCATAATGTTTATTACCACAAAACTAATTTAGACTTGTCTCACCTTTTCTTTAAAAAACAAAAGAGGTGAAAATCGAGGTTACAGTGAGGCACTTACAATAGAAGTGAATGGAGCCCCATGGAGGGTTAAAAGGCAGAAATGTGAAGTTTATAATTATATAAAAGCAATTACATTCATTCTTTTGTTAAAACGTTTGTGTTACTTAAGCTGTAAAGTTGTTTTAATTGTCGTTTATCAGGATTACAGGGTTTAAGCAAAAGTGTAAAATTGAACACAACTTTACACAGAAAAGGATAGAAAGCAATTTTATCACACTAAAATCCTGTTAACACGCATATTATTTACGTCTTGTGGCTATCCTTTTGAAACGGTGAGTATTTTTTGGTTACAGATTGGCTCCATACACTTCCATTGTAAGTGTCTCACTGTAATCCAGTGCTTTATTTCTATAATTTTTGCTTTATTTAAAAAAAAAAGAAAAAATTGGGACAAGTCAAAATTAATTTTAGTGGTAATCAATATTAAACCACAAAAGCTGCTGATTGAGTCTCACTTGTATTAAACCCAGAATATTCCTATAACTTGTGCTTGATTTGACAGTTCCTTGTTTACACAAACAAGTATAGTAGTGCTCAGATAAGTATGATCTAACCACGCTAATACCGGTCCACAAATACCAACATAATTCTCAAGACTATCCAAAAGAATGTCACGATCTATGCTATCAAAGTCAGTACTAAGATTCAACAGCACTAGAAGAGAGATGCAGGCAACAAGTATAACTAGATTCTCATGATTTTGAACATGTTTTTTAATGGTACTATTGATTAATCTTTTTGTTCTTATTACTATGTGCATCTTTAAAAATCAACACCAAGGTAAACAATAAATACCCACTGAACAGGCAGCAGGTCTATCCCGCACACCCTTGTATTCATTCTCGTCAAAATAAAAATGGTGTCTAGCCTGACTAAAGTCCATTGACAGCACTAAATAACCAAGACTAGACAATGTGTCACAGCCTAAATCCTGAATAAGTTCAGTTATAAAGGTAGTGACATAACAAACACCTTGACTCAGTTAGGACAGATTCTAAAACTCACATCCAAAATCTCCTTGTTTGCTTTAGAAGACGTGGCCTCTCGTAAGACCTTAATGGCAACAGGGATCTTCACATTTTCTCCCTCTGGAACCCACAAACCCTGTGAGGAGAGACACATATTTTACTTAATTCTTGCCACAAACTGAGCAACACCCAGTGTTTTGTAAATGATGAGGCAAATGCTAAAGTATCATGCGTCTGGCTGGATCATCTTGAGATAAAGAGACACTGAGATAAAAAGGCTATTGTTTATTTCTTTGACAAATCAACATAGCAACAACTAATTGCGCTTGTAGTGCAGAGAAAATTAAAATGGCATACAATGAGAAAACAGGAAAAGCAAGTAGCACATCAGTCTCCCTACATGTATTTACATACGCAGTCTTAAGGAGAGGTCAGTCACCTTATACACAGTGCCGAAAGCTCCAGAGCCAAGCACTTTGATCTTTTTGAACTCTGTCTCTTTGAGGATGCGCAGCAATGCTTGGTTGGGGGCTTCGCCACTGGGGGTCAGAGGCTCCACCAGCTGTAGAGACAAATACACTCAGGAAACCCCTCCATACTCAAACACACATCCTGTCCTTGAATGAGCACAGTCTGACATGATCTGGTTGTGTTCACTAACACGTTTGCCTCAATGACTGATTTCAATCACAATTGTCCTACACTGTTGAACTACTACAACTGTGAAATGGCTTTATGGAACTTAAAGGAATAGTTCACCCAGAAGTGAAAATTCTGTTATTATTAACTTTCTATTGAATGAAAATAAGATATTTTTTAGACTCTTCGGTACAATAACAATTCACAGTGACCACAAAAATGACCATAAAACACCATAACAGTAGTCCATACGACTATATGTGCTATATCTCAAGTCTTCTGAAGCCATATGATAGTTTTGTGTGAGGAACAGACCAAAATGTAAGTCAATATTCATTGACAATTTTCCCCTCTATTAAGCTGTTAACTCGAAAACAGCTACAACCGATTCATTGAGTCAGTCAGCTGAACTAAAAATCCATCTGATTTGTGAATGAGTTGTTCAATTCGATTTGTGAACCGGATCAACTAGTTCATTGAAAAGAACCAACTCACTACTAGGGAAGATTATTACTTAGTAACAACTTTTATGGTGTATTTTTTAGTTTTTTGCTTTTTAAATATATTGACAGATACGGTCAATATGAACTATATAATTATGAAAAGATCCACGTTAAGTGTATGGGTTTGGAACAACATCAGGGAAAGTAAATAATGACAGAAAATGTTAATTTTGGGTGAACTATTCTTTAAAGTTATGTTGTTTGGCTGTATTAAATCTGGCAATTATTTCGAAGCTATTAAACATTTTGTTCTTTCTATCAGGCACTGAGCTCAACCAACTCTCTCTTCAATTTCACAGACACCTTGTATTGTTTAAAAATAGATGTTGAATTTTCAGATATGGTTTTTCTGTATTGCTAGCCTAGATTCAGTGTTTGTCTTGTAGTCAAACCTCTCTTTCTTGCAGGAGTCGTCGTAGGGTTCTCTTCCTTTTGATGTGGCGTCTGCGCAGTAGAACAGCCACTCCTAGACCCAGGATAACAAAAGCCAGCAGACCTCCAACTACACCAGCGGCAATCATGGACAAGCCCGAACTAAAGATGAATGAACTATACTCCGTTAACAAAAAGCTTACTTGGCTAACAATCAAAGCAAGCAACTTCAAAGTAAAATTTCTGCAACACTATTATCAACAAATGAGAATTATAATAATAATCATTGTATTCAGAAAGGTTTAACACTCCTGTCTTTAATTGGTTAAATCAATGCTGCTATATCAGGGTGGTTGCACTGGCATAGCAATGGGTGAGTCTGGGTGGGCACCCCCCAATCATTGTATTATGCCCATTTTCCACAAACAGCCAAAAGCTTAAATAATCAATATCTGTTCTCAGGCATAATGCCTTCTAATGTTCCACATGTCCTGCATGTGAAAAAAAAAACTTTTGTTATATACTTATATATAAAATTTAGTCATACAGATGTATGAAAAGCCCGAAAGGATGATCAGACTTGTGTCACCATGAAAGGTTTATTATGCGATAACAACCGACTGACTGTACATTATCCCGCTTATTACACGGCTACTAACCAAATGCTCATTATTCATCTTAGTACCAGACTACTTGACAAATAAATCAATAAATGGACATGAAACATTGATTTGCGTTGAAATTATGTAAGAATATATAAATCGCTGAACCGCTAAAATCCACCTCCAGTTCTGTTGGGAGTTTATTTTGTAATTAATGACCGTCTAACTACACAATATGCATCTTATTACAAGACTACGCCAAATAAATAAATATACATGAAACACTGATTTGAGTTGAAATTATTTCATTAGCTTACTTGTAGAGATTGCGCAGTAATTCAAGAAGTAGTAAAAATGGCCTAGATGATCGGTCTGATACTTAGATGTGCGGTTGTTACTGAGAAATATCACACCACTAGATGGGGTCATTGACCAATCAGAATGGAGCCACGTAATTAATATGTATATTGTCTGAATGTAATGTACTCAAACACGAATATACTTATATTATATTCTTAATGTAGACAACCTTTAACAAATGTCCTAAATACGCACCCTGGAAACAATTAGCTTTAGTTATTGTTCAAATTGTACATAAAAAATAAATAAGTTTACAGATTTCATGCAATCAATAATGTCTCTTTGCCCACTCACCTAAAAGTTTATGAATACTCTACTGGCTGGTCGGTATGCTACATTTGTTTTGTTTTTTTAATTTTGGGGGGGAAATCAATCTATGAATGGCTTAATTATTCTGCAGTTGTCTCTGCATATTCAGCTGAGATAGGAGAGAGTACATGAGCATAAAAAACATCACACACTTCAGCTTTAACACCACTGCAAGCATTTACAGGAGCAATTTTGCATGGGTCACTTAAGCAAATCAATCTTCACTGATCATACAAGTTGAGCTACACTGAAAATAATATTTATAAGAGTATATTTGTCTTTGTAAAGAAGTTCACGCTCACGGGCAAGGAAGAGGCGAGAGACCGGCTTAACGTGTAAATAAAGGTTTAATGAGAAACTCAAAAGACAAACACATAAGACGACGGACATGTCCGTAAGGATCTCTCTCTCCCACACCACCCTCTGCAATTGGCCTTTATCCCTCTCAACGGCTTGATTAGCCTGATACGGGACCGGGTGTGTCGTGTCACGAGCCGACCCCGCCCTACGCCCTGCCACATTCTTCCCTCGTTCTTTCAGGCTGGGGAGCCCCCGGCCTGACGTACACCCCCCCCCTCTCTCTCTCTCCCTGTGGGGGGGGGCGCCTTCCGCGGTCTGCCGGCAGGTCATCCCCATCAACCTGGACGAGGGAGGGGGCAAGGGGAGGGAAGCAAAGAATAATTAAAATGTTGGGGGGGGGGGGGGGGTACTCTTGTAACAGTCCCCCCCCAAAACCACTACAATTTAAAAAGGAGAGGGAAAAGGCCAACACAGAGTGGCAGTGAGAGAGAGATAAAGATTTTTAAAAAACGCAATCGCCGGTTCTCCGATATGCCGTAGCTTGTTCCTCGGCCACTCCTTCACCCTCTACCGAACGGCAGCCGCGCCCCTCCGGATGGATCAGAGGTAGCTCTCCATTGCCTGGCGGATGAAACGCCCCGTCGCGTTTTCGAGGACTCGGAAATGGTATCCCCCGCTCCTCCTCGTCCCCGGGCAAATGGCTGCGGGGGATAAACACATACAGGGCAGCTGCCTGTAGTTCTCTCTCTCTTTCAAACTGCCGTCTCTGGTCACATTTATCCCTGGCTCACCTCATCAGGCTGATTGGGGTCCTGGCATGCGTCATTCTGGCCTGGCCCCGCCCTCCTCCTCGCTACATTTAATTATTTTATTCAATATTTAATAGTTTTGTTTCTAGATTTATCTTTTTTAAGGGTGTTTAGACAGAGACAAAGATACTCATTAAAATATGATTAAAGTGTAGGAATCAACTTCATTGATTTACTAGCATTCAGTGCGATGAACTAAATTTAATTTCCCCAAAATGTGGTTTTTGTTAGTTTTTGTTTTACTTGTCATAAAACTCACGATATTGTGTAAAAAAAAAAAAAATTCTTACCCTTTGAAATCTTTGCAGTCTTTCAGATCAGGTCCGGTACATCTGCACAGCAAAGCATAATCCGTCATTCATCCAGTACACACTGCAATCCCCAGTACCTCAATTAAGATTATACAACTGGCCAATTCATTTTTTTATTACAATCTAATGAAGTATAAATTACAATGTCTCGCTCACCCTTGGGTGCAGTTCTCGTGGCAGGGCTGGCAAACTCTCATCTCATCAGCGTATTTCCAAATGAGTATGTCTTTCTCTCCTGGTATGCCCTGTGGACAGCGTGGTACACAGTGTGGTCCATCTTTGTAGTTGGCACACACCGTACATTTGTCAGGTCCCTGGACAAAAGATGGCAATTAGATGAGAACAAGTCTTTTTAGTGATGTGAATTTAATGATGTGTCTCAAGGAAACTATAGGGACATAGATTTTCGGAGAAGATGTTAGAATACATTTGTTTGAGAGACTGGTGTACTTCCATCAGCTCTTATTTTTTTTTATTTAAAAAAAAAAAAAACAATAAATATGTTTACTGGCATCTAGCTAGGTGTTCAATATCATCACATTCGTAGGTATTCATATTATTCATTAGTGTTTGTACATTAGGATTGCATAGACACTGAAATGCAAAATATCAACATATTGACAGCATCTAAAATATAATTCGATAAAAGGTTACATTTGTTAACATTAATAAACAACATTAGTTATCATGAACTAACATTGTACAATACTTTTAAAACATTTATTTATCTTAGTTAAAGGGACAGTTCACCCAAAAATTACAATTCTATCATCATTTACTCACCCTCACGATATCCGTGTGTATGACTTTCTTTCTTCTGCAAAACACAAATGAAGATTTTTCAAAGAATATTTCAGCTTTGTAGGTCCATACAATGCAAGTGAATGGTGACCAGAACTTTTAAGGCCCAAAAGGCAGTATGAAAGTAATCAAAATACTCCCGTGATTAAATCCATTTATAGGTGTGGGTGAGAAACAGAAACAGTCCTTCTTTAACTGTAAATCTACACTTTCACTCTCACATTCTGGTTGGGGCTGGTCAAAGGTGTATATTTATTATAAAAAAAGTACTTGCATATTGATCTGTTTCTCACCCACACCTATCATATTGCTTCAGAAGATATGGATTTAACTGTTTGATGGATTATTTTTATGCCTGTATGTACTTTTTGGACCTTCTGAGTTCTGGCCACCATTTACTTGCGATGTATGGACCTTCAGAGCTGAAATATTTCCTAAAAATCTTCATTTGTGTTCAGCAGAAGAAATTAAGTCATACACATCTGAGATGACATGAGTGAGTAAATGATGAGAGAATTGTTATTTTTACTATTATTATTATTATTATTAGAACAACTATCCATTTAATGTTAATTTAAACATACTAATAGATTTAGTATAGTTTGTATTTGTTTAAATTAGTTAATGCACAATGAACTAACATGAACTAACAATGAACACTTGTATTTTTATAAACTATTGTTAATTAAGGAATAATTGACAATGGACCGTTGAATCAGGGACGTCACTAGGATTGGAAGACAGGGGGGGCTTAGCCCCCAGGGTATTTGTAAAAAAATCTTTGCGTTCACATCTAGAGCTACACTTATGTCAACAACCAGTCAAGAAACCAAGATGTTAACAAGTAAAATGTGACAGACATATCCTCTTCTTCCATTTCCACTCTGTTAAAGAAAAGTTACTGTAATGTTGCTTTTAGACACATCAAAGCTGCATGGGGGAATTTACTTAGGCCAGACTTTGCTCCTGATGAGTTATTCTATAGGCAATGACTTAAATGCTATCTGTCTGCTCATTTAAATGTATGATAAAGTAATAGCATACTATATCTAATTCCTCTCTATATAAGATAAGATGTCCACAGAATGCTATTTAATTACTGTAACTGCTCTGTGGATTGGTTCAATCTGAGTGTAATTTCGCTGTGTAGTTTGGCTTGCATACAGTTTAACCCAAGAACCAGAATTTTAAGGTCATAGTGAAATTTGACAACACAGGTTTGAGCGTTTCTCAATTAAAGATGATTTGTTCTGCCAAAAGATGTATACAATGTATGATATAAATCAACAACAAAAAGACAATATTCAAATAAAGGAAAATTAAGAATGAAATCATTTTCAGAACCACAGTCAACAGTTACTTTTTGTTTATTGTCTACTTCATTGGTGGAAGCATCAAAAAATGCTCAATGAATTGAAGGATACAACGGTAATAGCATTAACAGGGACCCTATGACATTTAGTTTTCAGTGACAACAACATTCTATGGGGATTGATATTGTTTTATATGCCTATTATAGAGATAGGTTATATTATTGGCAAAGAATAAAGAGTTGTGATTAGCTTGCTAAGTTCACCATTTCTTGTATTTTGCTTGTTCACTCTAGCTAGACTACAGTTTTCCATAGCAAACCAAAATATCCCCTTTCCTTTACCTCAAGAAAACGTAGCTAAAGGTAAGCAGGTAAATAAAAACAACTTACAATTTCACTCTGTATCACGACACTTATCAATCTTCCTTTCACCATTAGCGTGTGTATCGGTGTGTGTGGGCGGGAGAGTGCATAGCGAGTTCAACTTCAGACCAAACTAGAGTAACGACGAGACGAGATGAATCCTCCAGTTACTTGCAGCGCTCCGGTCTGCAACGCTCTGAAAGCTGCCACAGTTCACACCAATGCAACGAGATGCTGCGGTGCATCATCTTCATAGCACAACGACTCTTTGTACTTCTGTCCGACTTTTCGGCTATTTTTTGTAGCTGGATATATATCATTTGTTGCGTCTAATTCTAAATATGAATGAGGATACTGATCAAATCGAATTGTTATTTTTGTTCTTATTATCATTTAGGGGGGCTTAGGAACATTTTGGGGTAGCTTCAGCCCCCTAAAATAGGCCTAACGACGTCCCTGCGTTGAATTATTGAAAAATAATGCAGACCTGAGGTGGTAATGCGGTCACGATCCGCAGCAGAGTCAAATTATTCTGCTTATACCACGGTTCTAACACCTTAAGACATCGTTCAGGTGATTATCTGGTTTTTGTCCCTAAAACGCTCTTGTGAGTGGAACTACTTTCTTCCACCATGGATTCAGCATCTTGCTTTAATACATCACAAGCCTTTGTTGCTAGTTCGAAAACGTCACCGAAAACATCACATTAGAACTAGCAACGGAGGATACTGAGGCTTGCGAGGGTGTTTCCCACAGATATTTCAGATAATATAGAAACTGTTATATTGATCAATATATGTAGCTCTGAAACAGCTCAAGCCTTCTTTGCTATTCTTTCAGTAAAAAGGTAGTGTGTGTGGGTGTGTGTGTGCGCCCAAGCGAAAGAGAAGGGGAGGAGTAGCGCCGTGCTTTCCACTATAGCTATGTGAGGCTGATTATGGCAAAATACATTGAACATAAAAAGTTTCACATATTAAAGGTTATTTCGAATAACAGAGTCGCGGGGGGTTCGGCTCTATTTGTTGGTCCCAAAACGAGTCTCAATGTGTGTGTGTGTGTGTGTGTGTGTGTGTGTGTGTGTGTGTGGGTGTGTGTGAGTGTGAGTGTGGGCGAAACGAGGGCACTTTTCAACTGAAATTAAAATAAATGTAGGATATTATAGACATTATTTGACGTTCTAAACTGATTTACTTTAACCATTGTCTTTGTTTATATGGTTATTTTGCTGTGGTAGCCTGTTTGGCTCTTTGAAATAACTTTGAAGTGATATGGAACCGTTATGCGGTCAGAACCTGGAAGTTTCCTTGTGAAAAAATGTGATTGTTAATAGTTTGTTAGTTATACCTAATGTATTAAATAATGAAAACTTATTGTAAAGTGTTACCCATAAATCTTTTTACACGTGAACAGCTTTAGAGACATACAATTGTTTAGATTATATCTTTATATCCCATCTAGATACCATTTATACACAAATGACACAAATTTATTTATTGTACAATGGCTCTCCATCATTCACTGATAAGTAACAATGCTTACATTTTAGATGGTTTGAATAGGTTGATATTGTAAAACATATAAAGTGTATGTGCAAATGTTACCTAAAAATACTGTTGCATACTACACTCAAAAAAATGTTTTTGCTTCTTGTTCAATGTACTTAATTACTTACTTAACTAAAGCAACACAATTCTAGAAAATTTGGTCTCGAACTTGATTTCATTTTGTTCTATTCATTTAAATTTGTAAAATGCATTTTTTGAGCAAGATGAGTACAGGAAGAGATTTTTTCATATTTAGGATGGACTTTCATTTGCAAGTGAAAAGTTGATTGAACTGCAGCATAGATCGATAAGCAGTTGCTATTAAATTGATAGTGCAACAGTTTCACTGTCCTTACACTTGCTCACCTGGCATATAATAATGATTAATAAATTCAATTAAGTCCAACATAAGAAAACGTATGAATCCTTTTGCGACCTTCAGGACATTTGAGTCTTTTTCTTTTTAGTTTTTTTTTTATCATTTTGGCTGTGTTAATTCCAACGGCATAAATTTTGCCAAAGGTGTGTATTTTTGGGGGAATTTTGATGTTTCAACCTCAGTTCCTATAAAACACATAATACACTGTGTACACAAAATAGTTACACTCATGACCTTCAGGACAAAAATTCCCCCATTGAAACCCATTAAAACTGCAATATTTGATCCCAGTGCCATTAAAGCATAAAATCATGATTTCTATGACATTATGCTTTCATTCTGGAGCCTTGACTTCAAAATTTTAAATTTTTATATTTTACACCAGATGGTATCATTTTTAACAAGTTTACACTATGGAGCATATACAAGCTTTTTTCTATTTTCTGTTTGCTGTATTATACAGCACTGCAGGCCAATTAAATAAATGATGCATCTAAAACTGAGTGGGTGTGTTGGTACGGATGTCAGAGTGTGTTTTGTATGTGTGTTTTGAGGTGTGTGTGTGTGTGTGTGTGTGTGTGTGTACAAACAACAGTGGCATTATGTAATCAAACTGACATTTAAAGGGATAAAATCCTGAAAATAAATGAATATGATCAAGACTGATGTAGGTTAAAAAAATCGATGTCAGTGAAAGTGTAAAATAATATTAATATATAATATTTTTCTGGTAGTTAATTGACAGACATTTTTGTCCTCTTAAGGTCCTGAGTGTGAGATTTTTTTTTTTATCTGACACTGCACAAAACATAATAGTGAATCAGAATCAATGTTGTTGCTAATCATTGACATATCTCAGACTGTGATACCCCCCCCTCCAAAAAAAGTGCCTTTAGCAATAAGTACATGGAAAATAATTCATTTTTGGGGGGGGGGGGGGGGGGGGGGGGGTTCATAAAAAAAACAACAGTGACATTATATAAAGAAACTGGCATTTTAAAAAGGGTTAAAACCCTAAAAATAAATTAATACATATTTGGTAGTTATGATCAGGACTGATGTTGGTTTAAAAAAGTAACTCATTGAAAGTGGAAAATAATATGAATATATAATTTTATTATGGCAGTTTTTTGACGCTGACTTTTTTGCCCTTCAAAGACCCCTGAGTAACTTTTTTAAAATGATACACAAGTGTTACATTTGAAAGACATAATTTCTTCTAGAATGTTCTACAATTGAATTAATGAAGGGTAATGAATGATGTTTTGAGTGTAGTGATGAGATAACTCTGGACTGTTAAGACTTACAGGGCCAGAGCAGGTCAGGGTGTCATTCATAAGCAGACACTCAGGATCACATTCAACGCATGTTTTATTGACCTCATATTCACGTGGCTCACTGTAGAGATAAAAATGAATTTGGGTCAAAGTAGTCAAACAAAAGTAGGTGTTTATTTTGTGATAATGGCTGTAAATTGTCCCAGCTATCACATGGCTACTTACTAAATAAATACACAGACAATAGACACGAGACACGAAACTCGCATAGGTATGTAAGAAATCAGCAGTCTGTGACAATGGTCATTATATAGTCTAGCGGTCAATATAAAAGAATTCTGACCACAGATTATGAATCAAGTATACCAAACAGTTGTGCAATTAAAGAATAATAATAGACTTATCTCTCTCATTGCTCATATGAATTCAGGATATTTGGATGTTTACCAAAATGAAGTTGTTGTTATTTAGATAAAATGAGAGGGTCTGAGAGGTCTCACTCACCCTGTCAGCAGGTTGCACGAGGCCACGCAGCGATTCTTATGGCTGTAATATTTACAGGTGAAACACATAGTGGGGCCAGGACCCCAACAACCATCAGACGTACACATCTCATCACAGGTGCTGTTCTGATTGGCTGGAGCACACATAGAAAAAAAGACATTAAAACACATTCTTAAAACAAAATAAAAAAAACATATTTTCGATGAATAGTTGATGGTCCATGAGCTTTTTAAATAAACATCAAGAAGATATAAGGCAAAGTATAAAAAATATGATTCATGTGGTACCATCTAAATGAACTTTGAGTCAGGTCAACACCACTGAATCAACCAGAATACATTAGGTTACACCAACAAACTATTATAAAGGTTGGATCAGGCAGAATCAGATCATAAACATAACAGTTGCAAGCTACCACATTTTACGGTGTACTGTAGGTGGTGTAACTAATTATTGTGATGGTTCATTACCACATGTGGCAGCATCAGCATTAAATGACATTTTGACGGTCTGTTGTTTGGATTTGAAGAGGCGGCTCCAGTGGTCAGGACTCGTATAGCAAAGATTCTGGTTCTGACTGATAGCCACATCACCATCACTGATCTCCCTCAGAGAGTGCAGGCCGAGGTGTGAGATGGAGGTCTTGGTGACAGCAAAGCTGAACGTACTACTATGGGTGCAGAGAGGAGAAATATTGAAGGAACTAAGGGGTCGTTATAGACAAGACTGACTTAAACATGTGTGTCAATTAGAAGCAGCTATCTAATGTGTAGTAGGCCATAATATTTAGAAATGTTTAGAGTAACATTAACACACTGCTGACATGAAGTATTTTCCTTTTATATCTCAAAGGGATAGTACACCCAACGATTTTCTCATCACTTACCCTCAAAATCTATCTATCTATCTATCTGTCTACTCCATCATCCATCCATCCATCGGTCAGTTGGTCCATCCTTCCATCCGTCTTTCCATCCATCCATGCATCCATCCAAAAATGAAAATTCTCTCATCACTTACTCAACCTCATAATAGTGTATGACTTTCTTCAGCAGAACATAAACAAAGACTTTTAGAAGAATATTTCAGCACTGAAGGTCCATAAATTCAAGTGAATGGTGGCAAATCTGAAGCTCCAAAAATAAACTAAAGGCAGTTTAAAAGTAATCCATATGACTCCAGTGGTTTAATCCATGTCTTGAGAAGAGATCCAATCGGTCTGGGTTGAGAGCGGATCAAAATATAACACATTTGTCACTATAAATCATGACATCAGCACTCAGCATGGCAAGATGTGCAGAGAAAAAGGAGTTTTGGTCTGTTCTCTCCAATATGATTGGATCTCTTCAGAAGACATGGATTAAACAACTGGAGTTGCATGGATTAATTTAATGCTGCATTTATGTGCTCTTTGGCGCTTCAAATGAGTTTTTCTAAAAATCGTAATTTTTGTTCTGCTGAAGAAAGAAAGTCATACACATCTGGATGGCATGAGGGTGAGTAAATGATTAGAGAATTTTCATTTTTGGGTGAACTATTCCTTTAATGATTGTCCAACTACACTTACATCTATCTACCATGGCATTACCATATTTTTTGTATATGGTACTCTGGTAATACCACATTTTATGTAGCTAAAAAGCTATCATGAAGGTACCATGTTTACAGCATGGTTTTCTGTAATGTACCTTGGCACACCATGCAAATAATTCAGTACTATTGTATACAATGTTGTTCAAAAGTTTTATTTTTTTACTCATTTAATACAGTTTATAATTATTCGTTACAAATTATATTATCAGGATAACGTCTCCCTTTTGCGTTAATGACAGTGTGCACTTTTTGCAATGGATTCCACAAGTTTGAGGAAAATCTGATAATCTAGCATGATTTCAGAATGTTTCAAAGTGTACTTTGAAGGAAATCTGTCCATTGGTGCAAAGGAGTTTGCTTAATTCAGTGACCTAGAAATAGTGCAGATTCAAAAAATTTGTTTTTTTTTAAATAAATATTATTTTTTAACATTTCTTTGTTTTAAAATTCTTGTTTGGTTTATTTCCAGATTTAAATTACAGATTTTCATTGTGGTCTCAGATTTTAAACCCTATTGGATATCAAAATATCATGGTATTACAATCTGTTTCATCACTGAACTCTGCTTCTGCCAGAGTATGTTTTTTTGTAGGGGAATGTACAGTAAAGAGTAAAAAGTTCAAACTGATGGAGAGAGCCATTAAAGCAAGTGGCGAGTCTCTATGACAAGAAAATGTGTCGTTAAACCACAAATTCAAGACTCATTGTGTATGCTACAACAGTCAGTGTATAAAAAAAGACCACACTTACCACACTTAAAATGCTTCTGATCAATATTTCTTTATAAAACTGCTAGCTTACTGCTGTTTGGTGCGTCCACGGATGATCTCCAGGTTTTCAAAGGGGCTCAGGGACGACATGCTTTTCGGCCAGGTCTGAATCATCAGGTAGCCTTTTGAGTTTGGAGAAGAGGAAGATCTTCAGTGGGGTTTGTGAAGACTCTAAACATCACATCCATGACAGTATGAAACAAACTGGATAGTGATGAATTAGATGATCTGCAGAAACCCCTCAAAAACTAAGGACTATACAAAACACATGCTACAAACTTTCAACCACTGTAAAACTCAACAGCATTCTCACCAGTGATTTCTTTCACAGTTTTGAATATGTTGAGCTTGGCAGGGTCCATTCCTGGAGTTTTAGTATGTTTGTCACTGCAAAATAATCAATAATATATATATTTTTAACCAAACACAAAATGATTGGCAAGTCCCAAAAAGTAATCATAATAAAAATGAATGTGACACTTCATAATGACTACACGGCATAACGTATCTCTAAAGCATTACTTTACACGTAAATGATCATTTATTAAATGTCGTTCATACATTATTAATACCTAATTTGCTACATACAATGAGTATGTTATTTGCTTATATTCAATGCAGGAGACAATTTATTATTGTTTAATTAGTTCATATATAAGCAGTTTGGAAATGTGTTTTCATCCTTAATAATTAACTTGTTAATCATACCTAACTGATGTATTTCTGTTAATGCAAACAAGTGGTAAAGTGTTTACAAGAACATTAAGCTGCATAAATTATATTAAAAATAACATTATACATATTCAATATTTTTAATTTAAATATTATATTACTGTTTTGCATCTACTGACATACATTATGGTTCACAAGTTGTTTACTAAGGATAAAAAACCATTATCAAACTGACTGAATATGAACAAATAATCAATTAACAAACTAATGCTTTACAAATACTTTATACTGTGTAGTTATTAAAGTGTTACCAGAATAACTTCAAAGTGTTTTTCAATGATTTTAGAAAGAAAGAAATGAATGAATGAAAGATAGAAATTTAAAGAGAACTTCAAAGAATAAATGGGCAAAATGCAGGACAATAACCTCGGAGAGGCTGACAAATTAAATTGAGCAAAGCACTGTGTAATAATAACTTTGTTACCGTTAAATGAGAAACATTATTCCTTCTCACCCTTTAAATGTTGTGGTGAGGATTGCGACATCTCCACTGATTTTTGTGCAGTTCTCAAAGGAGTCGATGTTGCTGGCATTGATTGACAGGACAGTGGTCAGGGGCCCTATTCCCAGCCCAATGCAAACTAGAGGAATGGTAAAACAGAAATTAAACATTAACTCTAATTTCTTACTACAGAATTAGTCCCCCGCCCCATTTTTAATGCCCCAAGTTTAACAACCCATTCACATTTTACTGAAGTTAATTGTTATGATTTTCTGATCAGAAATTGACAATGCAAGTATGCTGTCAATTGTGGAGGACTGACGTATAAATAATTGTTTGCTATGAATGCAGTGACCTTTATTACATTAACGTTAACTAACATTAAATCACCACACTAATTAGAAAGGCTGCATTATAGTAGCCTAAATAGCTAAATTGGCTATAGTAAATATTTACCTAGGTAACATCAGCCGAAAAGAAAAGTCGGAAAAAATTTATAAAATCCCTCCACCATATGTGCACTGTTGAATGGTGCACAATAACACCAGGAACATGCATTAAGAAAGTAAATAGGTTCAATTCTGATTTCGTGTTGACTTATTGTAGTTTTATAGTTTATAGTGTTTATGTTCTGTTTGTATTTATTGAAATATTGATGCAGTGCAATCCAATTAACAAAAAGCCCACCCCCAAGCTTGTTTATAACAGTATTAAGTTCTCCAAGTGTATTGCCATTCTGCATTGTCAAATGTACCTTTTGGACATATGCCATCACACTTCTTGCATTTACGAACTCCACCCTCATCCACTTCAGATGTGCCAACACTGCATGTTCTCACACATGCCCCATGGTCTGTCACAACATAGTTATCTGCAAAGAGATGTCAACATCAACAGTCACTCTAGAGTCACTAAGTAGCTATAACAGCATAAAACAATCTGATGCTTTTGACACATAATTTTGTCTTGGTCGTCCTGGTTTCTGTGATGTTACTCAGAAACCAGAATTAAGCAACTGCTGCAGAATCACAATCCAGACCTGAATGACTCAAGTTGCATTTTACCTGGATTTACATTTTAACAATTATTCTCTAAAACACCAATCTCTAGAATGTAGGAATTCAAGAGGTAAGTCCTAATGGTAAATTTGAAAACAAAAGATGCATTTATCAAACAGATTTTAACAGATTTGTCAGAACAAAGATTTAGTAACTTTCACTAAGGATGAAGTATCATATTTATTAACACTCCCTAAAAGCACACAGTCACCCTAATTCAGGCATGATGGCGGGCCTTACGTGGGCATTCCTTGACACAAGTTGCCCCAAAGCTGTATTTCCCATCTGGGTTGGGAGCAAGCTGGTGGGTGTTGGGGTCATAGAGCATGAGATGTGAACATGCATCCTTACATGTTCCTTCATCCTGGAAGTCCTTACAAGCCTGCAGTGCACAAGCACACAAAATGTTTCCCATGAGCATGGAAGTCCAACAGAGAAAGCATTTCAACTACCCTTGAGGGCATGTACATTTACTGCAGCTTTGCACCTCCCTGCCAATGAATGTTTCACTGTAGTATTGTATTCTATCTATCTATCTATCTATCTATCTATCTATCTATCTATCTATCTATCTATCTATCTATCTATCTATCTATCTATCCATCTCCATCCATCCATCTATCTATATATTGTACCTGTATCTTCCTCCATCCATCCATCCCAATCCATCCATCCATCCATCCATCTATTGTATCTTCCTCCATCTATCCATACATACATCTATCTTCCTCATCCATCCATCTGTCCATCCATCCATCCATCCCAATCCATCCATCCATCCATCTATTGTATCTTCCTCCATCCATCCATACATACATACATCTATCTTCCTCATCCATCCATCTGTCCATCCATCCATCCATCCATCCCAATCCATCCATCATCCATCCATCTCAATCCATCCATCCATCCATCCATCCATCCATCTATTGTATCTTCCTCCATCATCCATCCATACATCTATCTTCCTCATCCATCCATCTGTCCATCCATCCATCCATCCATCCATTCTATCATTATTTACCTTTAACTAGTTCAGTTAATGTATCTAAATACATTCTGTATGTGCCACTTGACATTTGTGTGCTATCTCACCAAGCAGTCTGTTGGTTTGGGTCCAGTGCAGCCAGCAGCACAGTGCTCATTACAGCAGTCAATGGGTTTGTGTCCCTTACACCTCCCAGAGCACTGCTCCGCACAGATCACCTTAGTCACTACAGAGAGAGAGAGAGGGGAGGAATCAGTGTGTTTGATCAGCTGGCAGGATCTGATGAGCACTGCAACAACAGACACTTTTGAACAATAAAACAATTCACTATTCTTCTGAAGAGTTTTCAAAAACATTCATTTGGAGGTCAAGTAGTGCTTTTTCAGGAGCATTGTGGAACGGCATCCTCTATATAAACCAAACTTAACCCAGTGAAAAAAGGACCCAGGGTTAACAATTCCCAGTCTCCATCTTTTAAAAGTTTTCATTGTTTAAAAATTATATTTTAAAACACTGTTTTCAGTTATTCTGTGTGACCTAAAAAGGCAATAATTGAAAGCAGCAAAACCATTAAATCCCATTTCATTCATTCATTTACTTCTTTGGCAGTTTTGGGGGCCAGGAGCCCAACAGGAACCATTGTAACAGCTCGGGTCACACTTCATACCTGTGGGAGATAAGATACCACACACTTATTTCAAATATAATAATTATTATTAAGTTATTTAATTAGTAACTATTATCTAAATAAAATCAAACATTAGACTGGCTCTAGTACAGTGTCTTTCAGGGCTTGGTATCGGTTCTTCAATTTTAGGAAGACTCCTCATATTGAGAATGTCAGTCCACTGGATGGTCTCCACGTTACATAAATTATTGTTGCTGGTAAAGTTTACTCCACCCCTCAGGATTTCTAGTAAGAGAGAAAAAAACTGTGTTTATGTCAAAATGACAGTGTTCAAACAATGTCTTTAAGCATGGTGAACTTCACTAAGAGTAGGCCAAAAATGAATGAAATATTTCAAAAATAATGAATGAATGCTATTCCTTTTCACCACACATGTGTGAAAGGCTTAAGTATGGCTTGATTAGGAGCACAAGTAAATCAGCTTTATGTAACCATATACCAGTTAAGCTAGTCAGTGGCAACTGGTTGACGCCTTGTCCAGTTCTGGTGTTGAAGTTTTGCAGGACAGCAAGGGCATGTTTGTCATTATAAAGAGAGTGGCCACGGATGATGCGCAGATTCTCAAGTGGGATACTGGGGGCCGTGTTGATCGCAATGAGAACGTAGCCGCCAACTTCTTGGATGCTCTAAAAATCAGAAAAACCCCAAATACTGTTAAACATAAAACTTACACCATTTAATTATCCATATCTAAACAAGTTTTTATTATATTATATTATTACTTTAATTTAAATTGAACATTAATGGGGAATAATGAAAAAGCAGTGAATGTGTTCAGTAACATGCTTCATGTATGGATATATTATACCCTCAGAAAGGACAAGTCATGTTTTTCTGTCATATATGTGATCTCCAGGTTTTCCAGAACCACTGTGCAGTTGCTGTACATCTTCACTAGTATCTTATAATGGTCATCCAAAGTACTCAGCTTTGTCAGTTTGTTATTTGCTCCCTGACATACTGAAATGGAAAAAAAAAAAAAGAAAAAGACAATTAAATCTAGGTCCAACCCGAGACCCTCATGGAACAGTACAATAAAGGTAAAACACACAGAAGCCTCATATAATGATGGCTTTTACATAAATGATAGCATACAAATTAATGAATACTTTAATGTTTATCAAATTTACATTTGCTCCAGAAAGTTTTCATCCATATACAGAATATTTCTCTCTCTCTCTCTCTCTCTCTCTCTCTCTCTCTCTCTCTCTCTATATATATATATATATATATATATATATATATACACACTCTCTCTCTATATATATGCATGAAGACTGATTAAATTTTTAGTTTTGTAAATAGCTCTTTAGTTAGAGGTTGGAATTCAAATTCAATGCAGAGCCTTTGTGGCTATATTCAGGACAAACCACATATTTAATTAGGGTTCTTGGCTCTTGTCGGACCATTCCATTTTATTAAGACAATAATAAAATGATTATAATAATCAAACTGAAAGCACTAGAGGCCAGAGCCAATCTGGGGCATATAGGTGTCTTTTGAGCAAATTAATGAATCATAATTCAGTGTCAGTGGGTGTTTGTTTTAAGAGCTCGGAAAGACTCAGCGGTGGGCCAATATAAACAGTTATTGTGGCAGAGAACTGCTCTGAAATGTCGGAGAGAACACTCTTTCTCACACTCAATTCTAGGGAAAAATCAACTACATTTATTCAGTCTGGTCTATACTGTTGCAAAGACACTGTTATGAGCTATGATTAAGAAAAAAGAGGTAAAAGTGAGGTAAATAAAGCAAAAGGGATGGTGAGTATGATACATAATTATTAACCTGAATTGAATAGACAATATTAATTTTAAACTCCTTAAAATGTGAAGTGGTTTTTGATTCAGTTCTCAAAAGTAGTAGGACATAAATATAGGCCTACCATCCATTACAACCAGAAAACATTATTAGGAAATAATCTGTTGAAACACTGATATTTCGGTATTGCGTATCAACGCTTTGTTTAAAAGCCTTACTTATGACAGAGTTTAACAATTAGCTAGAGGCATAGAGGTATGTGCAAAGCATCTACTGCTGCAATAAACAAATACAATATTAATAATAAAAATACATTAATAAAGTCAAAGTAGAAAAATAGAAAATAAAAAGTGAAATAATAAAAATACAATTTTAATATTAAACAATTAAAAACAGCTCGTAATTACAAACATTGTCAGATCAGAATATATCAGTACAGTCAAAGAGCTCGATTTGTACACACAGTGACTCAATGATTGACAATTTACACTTTTATGTTTCCTTTGTGAGGACTGACTTGATGATTAATGACAAAATTACAGTCATTAACTCTACATGAGATATCTCCAGTGAAATAAATATCTTGGCAGTTTGCAATAAAAGAAGCATCAGACCTTAAAATGATGAATAATTTTTGTTCTAGTGTTTTTGCATGTGTAATAATTACATTATTGTGTAATGGAATACAGCTCCAGTCATTTCAACTCAGGGATTAAAGAGAGAAGTGACGTCTTAACACATCACTTGATTAGTTGCAAAGCCGGATGGCAGTTCCCACTGATTTGAAGGAAATTACCATTTCAAACTGTTAGATGAGACAATGATGAGACTGACGAAGCCAAAAGTGACTTCGAAGTGATGTGTTCACGGTTCCTGTTGAGCTGTCAGAATCAATGACGTTCTACTACAGACATTCCTGTTCCTCCTTACTAATTCTCTAATAACATCCTCACTTCCTCACATCTCAAGAAATGGCATATTTCAACAAATGTATTATTATCATCATCATCTCATTTTTAATGGATTGAAACACTAGTAAACACTGTTGCATTCTGGTGGGTCACAATTCATGATCTGAAAATAAAGGTGGCAGACCTGTTCTGAAAGGGTCGTGAAAAGCAATGGTAATTGCAAATAATAAAATGCAAGCAGCTATATAGCTAAAAAGCTAAGTAAACAGGCTTATCAACTTTTTTTAAACAGAGGCAATATTGCTTACCATTTAATTTGTTTTTGATGTCAAAGACCGTGTGTCCAATCAAACTAGGATATTTTCACGCTAACACTGATCGCATTGTGAATTCACCATCAGTAGGGCAAAAGTTCTGCTGCTGAAATCCCTCTATCTTTACCAAATTTTGAACCACTGCCCCCAGTGGCCAAGCTAGAAGTGATGTTGAGGAAAAATGTCCACAGGGTAGCGCCAAAAGCGAGATGTATTTTTGGTTGTAAATGGCGCAACACAGTCAAGAGGAATATATATTTACCCTGCCCCCTAACCCAAACATCAGTGGAGTAAAACAGTTTTGCTTCATTTTAGAGGGAAAATGCAACCTCTGAATCACACTCACCATTGTTTATGCAAATACAATTGGTTCCTGGTTTCCGGTCCTATTAAGCACATGGTGATATTAATATGTTTCAAAGTTTGATTTTAAGGAAATTCTTGCTTACTTTTGTATAGAAAACAATTTTGGTATTATTTTGGTTCAATACTTGATCTTCAATGAACAATCTGGCTCCTAAAGCAAAGCCATCTGAAAACCACTGCACTATTGCATAATTAGTAATACAACAACTTTCTGTGCAATGTCAGTGGCAGAAAGGTTTGCCATGTGGGTGGCAATTCAGATCTTTAATAGGGTCAGATAACACAAAGGCCAAAAAATTAAATCAGTCTTGGGTCAAAGTTGTTTCTTTAGTGTTCTTGGATAAGTTTTTGGATAAGCTAGACTCCACTTTCAAGATTAATGTATGTTGACAGTTTAGATGAGCTAGCTTGAGAAAAAGAGAACAAGGCTTGGAGATTGTGAGTTTTTATCTCATGGCTTTGAGTAGTTTAAAAAAATGTAGGTTGCAGTTAGAGTACTGTAGAAATGCACTCCACAAGTTTTAACACATTGTAGCATGTGTTGTGGGGTTGACGCACAGTGGAAGAGATGTTTCGGTGAGGATACTGCATGATGTGAGGGTTGCTGGGTCACATTCTTTAACATGTCTGTTCTTGAAAGTAAACCTGAAGACGGTAAACAACTCGGTTCCTGAGCGACAGAACTCTCAAATCCTGTCCTGCCTAAATGGATTAGATATAAAGACCACAAAATGATGAATGGCCTAAACTATTTTAGACATGAAAGACATTTTTCGATTTGTCTTCCAGTCACATATCTGGGTGAAGGTAGTTCCTAGCAAGTTACACATTTCAAAACTGAAACTGTGGCTTATTTATTTACACTGAAACACATTTATCAATCCTGTAGCCAGGCTTCTCCTATTTTAGTGCACTCGGTAAGTCATTCACTTCAATCATCCATGTGATATGGCCACAACCTCCACCTCCACCTAGACCTTGTCTTTCTGTTTTGAACTAATATATATATATATATATATATATATATATATATATATATATATATATATATATATATATATATATAAGGCGTTTACATTTCTCTTTAATTTAATTCCTGCTAAAAGTGTTGAAGAATTAATGAACCTCACTACACTTTTAGTCTTTAGATTTATAAAAATCTTCTAGATTTTTCGGGTATACACCAGCAAATTGCAAAACAGGCTTCACTTGATTAGAAGGACAGATAGAGATACAAAGATAACAACTTTACAATGATACAGTGTTCGCACAGTGAATGTTACTACTCAGTGCACATGTATACTGTACGTTAAAGCCAGTGAATAAAACTTCACTTGTTAGCTTAATTTCAAGCCTAATATACAGGGAGTGTTTTCCACAGAGGGTGTTTTGACCTATATTCTCCTTCTTGCCCAACAATTAGAGCAATTTAGCTAAAGGACATGCTGTTTGAAGGGTGCTTGTGAAGCAAAAAACTGCTAAGAAGGAAAAATTGGGGGTAAGAAAATAGGTTCCTTGTGCTCTGTGGTCTGCTACTCTCTTACTGCAATACTTTGTGTTTGATTGGCCAGAGTAAAGCCATCAAGCCGTCTTCATATGCCGGACACGATACATTTATAAACAGTGCTTTAACGGTGTTATCTGATAAGTCCGATGTGGAGTTACTAATTTCCTGCAATAGGCACAGGCTTGAAAATTATATTCTTACTCCGTATTTATCTTGTTTTCCAGTAAAATATCTAAACATTCTTTTTTCTTTAAGATATATTTGAAAAATTGCATTAGATATTAAAATGAAAATTTTAAAAAGTTTTTATTTCTTACAGCATTGGCAAATAGTTTCTCTTGTTCCAAGCATAAACCTCACAAAATTTTGTTAGATTTCCCAGAAAATGATAATTAATATTGTGTGTACTTTAGCTTCTTAAGAAAATGTGTCTTGTTTTAAGGATATTAAGATATTGTAACTGAAAAACGAGACAAAAATACCCAGTATCCATGATTTTGTGCAGTGTAGAACTGATGACTTACTGAAGATTGAGGCAAGCAATCGCCTTTCACAGAATGTGTGATTTGACCAGACATTGCATAAAACTACCGTTGGTGGTTTTTAATAACACAGGCAAGAATGTTTTCTTGCGAAGTCTGGAATGAAGAAATTATGGCCGGAGGTACATAACGTCACTACAACATGTCCTTAAAGATTTCCTTTGTTGGCTCATTTCCTTCTAGCAATCCCTTGGCCCAATGCCATTACGACAAATATAAGGTGTGGTAACCTATGTTGGCTCAAGTGCACTGCAAGTCTACTGTTTCTTTGCATATATGACGTAACCGTTTGAGTGTTACTGGCACCAGGTGTACTGCACATTCTTCCCATGCACCAGACAGCAGTGAAGATTCTTAGAAGAATCTTAGACATGTAATACTTGTTGCAATATGTGGAAGAATAAGCCATCTGATGTTCACAGATTCTAAAAGATGTTTCTTAGAAAAGGCGTGAGGGTATTGTGTTTCTTAAGACAGGGATGGGGGACTTTGATCTTCTGGGAGGGCAACTTGTTTTCTCTTTGTCAAACCAAATTTGATAATTTTGCCATCTGGGGCCGTTTTTGATGATTTAGCATCAGAAGTTTTTGAGGGGTACTATTGGGACATATACCTGATCTGATTGACTAGATGTAGAACATCGGCTGAATCTCAAAAATTACTTAAAAGTTTATCATCTGAATAATGTTTTTTCTATAAGTGTCGATATCACATTATTGCCCTGACCTACTGTTTTGCTACAGAAGTCATTTATATAACATGTCATGTTGCACGTATACTTGTGTAACCAGTCTTGCTCAACCCACCCCAAGTGGGATTCGAACCAGCATCAGCCAGCACGGGAGGCGGACTCTCTAACGAGGAGGCTAAAGGCTACAGCCTCTAGTGTCAGTTGCTAGTGCGGCTCTTGAGGCCAGGGAAGTGAGGTTTACACATAACACACAGCTATCACTTACAAGCTGGCTACTGTTACACTTACCCCCCTAAACCTCACTCCCATTCGGGCCACACAACCACTGTAACCAGTCCTGCTCGACCCGCTCCGAGCTGTATTCGAACCGGCGTCAGCCGGCATGGGAGGCGGGAGTGCTAACGAGGAGGCTAAAGGTTACAGCTTCTAGAGTCAGTTGCTAGTGGGCCTCTTTGAACAAGGGCTGTGATGCTTACACATACCCCACAGCTATCACGTACCAGCTGGCTACCATTACACATGCATGCAGTGGTTGATCCTGCTTTGGTATCATGTAGAACAAGTGAAGCAAAACTAGACTTACAGTGTCTAAATTTAAAGTTACTGGATATTACTTAACACGTGAGACTTATTTATGCTGATATTCAGTAAAACAGCATGGTTCTGAGTGTGATATTGCTTATTTATAGACTGATAACATTTGGATGGTTGAATACAGTATACTGTGCACTGATCCTAGATCTGAGTAAATAGGCCTCATTTCCAAGCCAACATAAACAAAATGGAAATAATCGTTTTTTTCCCTATAAAGTGTCATTGCATGGAATGTCGTTAGCTGTCAAAGTATTTTTAAATGATTTCGGGAATACGAATGCACAATTGTAAGGAAATAGCTATGCTAATCAATTAACTTTTGTAATTATATTAGTAATTATTCATTACCTTAGTCTGGGAACCTACAAATAACTGATAATTCGGAGAATGCACTGGCTTTTTCCGTGAATTGTTAAAGTGTGTAATTTCTGCACCACAGCACCAAAGCGAATTGCAAAAGCAGTGACTGTTTTCAGACAGTTTTCCTAAACACTTCCACTGCGGAACAGGAATGTTTTCTAGTTTTCTAAATGAGTAGTTCCCCCCACATATATCTGTCATTATTTACACTAATATTACTTCACACCTGCATTATAGTCTTTATTTTGTGGAACGCAAAAGGAGAATATTTAGTCTCCACAGGGTTATAATGTAAGTGAAAAGTGACTCAAGCTCAAAAAAGAAAGAAAAAGAAAAGACAAAGCCAAAGTAAAAGTAATCTATTTCACTAAAATTATATATGACAGTTACACAGATCTTGCCTCATTGGTCCTTCTGGTATAATGGCATAAAATTTGAGTCATGATGAGAACCAAATGAGGTATAATATTATTGACATAGCCACCATTTTTTCAAATCAGATCTTTCAGGCAGACAGTTCGCACTATTAATTGCAAGTGTTCAAATCAGATTTGCGTGTTCAGACATAACCAACCTATGCACATGGGTTCCTTTGGTAACGACGTAGGCGTACCCACATGATGATGCTTTCAAAGATGCGGGAAAAATGGAGGTGCATCATCTCACTCTCCAAATAAGCGCTCTGTCCATAATTCCTGCACCACGAAGACCGGTAAATATTGTGATATTCCATGCTGTAGTCATCGATTTTTGATGTCATCGTTGTGTCTCGCATTAAGAGTGAAGCAAAAGACCATTTGAAATCCAAATTGAGCAGCTAGAGTGTCCGGACTGAGACACATCTGAAAAAAATCAGATTTCAAATCGCATTTGAAACCACCTCCCGATGTCATTTGAATCAGATTCGGATAAACACAGATTTAATTTGTTTTTTTGCTGTCCAGACTATCAAAACCTCATCTGGATACAATCTGGATATGCAAAAAATCTGACTTTTAGTGGCAGTCTGAACAAGGCCTTTGTGTTAAACAGAAGAAAGGACTTATAGGTTTGAAACAACATTAGAGTGAGTAAATAATGGTAGTTTTTTTTTTTTTTTTTAGGTTGAACCCCACTTTGGTAGTAAAGTTCATATGTTCCTCTAATAGATGGATGGCATCAAAAAGAACATATGTTTTTCTCTCCTAAGAAAAATGGCAGATGTTTTCGTAAAATCATTTTGATGACTCTGAATCATCCTCCTTGGATCTTGAGCCCCAGGCTTGGATATAAAGAGCAGCTTAAACCTCACAGGTCCACTATCAGTTTTAATGAGGAAAATAAAGCACTTCCTCAAGTCTTCCTGTCCATTAAGCCCACATTTCCCTCTCCTGCTAGGACTGAATTGTTTAAGACTGAGCAGATGAGGTGTGTTCCGTTACATATGGTGCAATCTAAACATAGATAGTATCAAAAAACAATGAAGAATTCTCAAGGTGTATGTGAAACTAATGTATTCCAGCCTTTGAAGCTTAATTATGGATTACAAATGGGGAGTGGCTGCAATGAAAGTGTGGGATGGAGGCTCAAAACTGTGGGAATGTGGAGGTGTTACTGATCCGGGACTTGAACTCACAGGAAGATGATGGAACGATACACAAACATGGACACACACACACCTACACAGCTAACATTTGAGAAAGTGGATGGCAATAAAACAGAGAAAAATAAAAAAATATTGGCTCCTCTGACATTTCAGGAAGTTCCTTGTATGGGGTCGGTCATAGCGTTACTCCGAACCCAGATGCAAGTGGCCTCTGGGGAGGGCAGAGTGTGCACAAGGAGGGATGGAAAGGGCGGATTTGAGAGAACTGGGAAGAGAGACACGTGTCTGAACCATGCCAGATGCTGAACACTCATGGAAGAGCCCTGTATTTTATTTCACCGAATGCCTTTAAAATGCATTATTGGCTTTACTACCAGAAAGTAATACTTTGTTGACATTATTACACCCACTTTAAAGCTTCCTTCACTGCTGCACACAAGTATAGGTCTCACCAAGTTTGAAAGACCCCATGAAATCAAAATTAGAGTATATTTTTGCAGATATAATCATTATAACTACAATAATAAAAATAATAACAACAACAACCAAAACAACAACAACTATAATAATAATAATAATAATTTATCTTTCAGGAACAAGGACCAATCCTGCACAACACAGATTTTTGTCCAATCCAATGCTCCCTAGAATGAGAATGTCCCTCCCCCTAATACCACCTGCAACTCACTAGCAAACAGTTTCAAAGTTATGACATAAACTAAAGCCAGCCTGATCTCATGAACATTACATGATTGCAGCAACATTTTTGCTAAATAAAATTAGGTGCCAAAACCAAGTGAATTGGTGTCAAGGATTTTATGGTTAATGTTAGATGGAAGTTTTAATGAGTAAAATGTACCTCCCTAACCTAAAACTTTAACCCAACCAATAGTGTTCTGAAAAAGCAAATGAGAGGTAAACAAAACAGACATCCTTACCCTAAATCAATGGTTGAAGTTAAACCGTGGCCAATGTCCAACACTCTTGTGGGGGCATGGGTAGCTCAGCGAGTATTGATGCCAGGGTGTTCTGAGTGACTCCAGCCAGGTCTCCTAAGCAACCAAATTGGCCCAGTTGCTAGGGAGGGTAGAGTCACATGGGGTAACCTCCTTGTGGTCGCGATTAGTGGTTCTCGCTCTCAATGAGAGTAGCATGAGCTTCCACATGCTGGGAGTCTATGCGGTGCCATGCACAGCGAGCCACGTGATAAGATGTGTGGATTGGCGGTCTCAGAAGCAGAAGCAACTGAGACTTGTCCTCTATCACCTGGATTGAGGTGAGTAATCGCGCAACCACAAGGACCTACTAAGTGGTGGGAATTGGGCATTCCAAATTGGGAGAAAAGGGGATAAAAAACGTAAATAAATAAATAAAATGAAAAAAGTCGAACACTCACTATGGAAGCTAATCACATTGCAATAAGTGAGTAAATGTAAGTTGGTCTGTAATACAAGAATTCAAATTTGCCTTTTTTCAAATGATGAGTTACAGTAAAAGTGTTTTGATATCATAACATAGAAACATTCATTCTATAAGACTAGGTTGTCCTAAAGGCATTGAAAAAACAGGCATGAGCCTTTCAATATATTTCCCGCCCCAAATTCCGGTTTCAACCGGAAATATGTCAACACAGGACAGAAAACTGTGTCATCAACCAAATCTTGGGGTCATTTAGTAGGGACTCTTGCTATTAATCTATCTAAAAATATTGTGTACTTATTGTCTACACACAAGGTAAAAGTCAACTTGATATTAAAATATATCTCACATATTTAAGACATATCTCATCTGCATTCTTAGACAATCATGTGTCTTTCTGAAGAACTGCAAGGGAATCATTTTAATCGAAGCTGAGAGAAAGTGATTCATCTCGCAGAGTGTACCTCACTTTCTTACTTCAAAAGGTCTTGAGAGAGACAAATAAGGACCTAAACCAAGGCAAATGTTTATCTTTCTTGGAAAGGTCTTCCTAACAATTCGGTGTACATCTCCAGTTACACTTTGCAAATCTTTGACTGTGTTTATCCTGAGGCCCAGTGCTGGAATGCTGGAGAAAAGCTCCTTTTGAGCACCTAGTAGTAACATGCTAGAGTGACCACACTTGTTTGTGATAATTTCCAGAATAACTTCCTGAGATAGAAACAGGAAAATAAAATAAAATAAAACATCTGAAAAGAAACTTTCTGAATAACTGTAATTCCAAAAGAAGTAATTTATTTAATAAAAATTAGTGTAAATATAAAGTGTATTTGGTCCATATCACATTAGTGTCATGTCTTTGTGTTTTCTACTGGGAAAACCAGGGGGTGTTTGGTCACACAAAACATTACAAAAATATTGGCATGCTAAAATTTCACAAAGCTCTCTCTCAAACTTGTAGACCTTCAATCAGGTTGCATTGAGGTCATGTCTACATGGTTTCATGCAACTGAATGTGGAATGAAGGAAAAGCAACGATTCAAGCATTCATCTTATGGTGGCTATGTGAACAAAATGTGCCCATTCATGATACTTAGATCCATTACCCATTGAGTTGCTAATGTGATAACTGGTGCCTATGCAGTCATGGGCTTTATTCCTCATTTTGGAAGGAACTGGAAGAGCCAAGAGCTAATTCATTGCAATGGTCGACTTCTTTCTATGTCCACAGATTTGATTTGTTGCTTATTCTGTGATATATTATTCTCAAAAATTAAACAGTGCTTCTCTGTTTATCAATGTATCAAAGACGCACTGTACTCGTTAAAGTCAAGCTAAGATTATTGACTAACTTGTGATAATGTATGACCACTTTTGTTGCTGTTAATATGGCTGTGTATGAGTGGAAACAAAGTTCGAATCTAATCCAGCCAGTTCATTTCAAATGGCATGTGAAACCCAACATTACTGTTCACAGAGCTGTAATTATGCCATCAAGTCAGTCATAACCCCATAACTTCAGATGACAAAGCAATGTTGAGAAGGACATACAATTTTAATAAGGCAGAAAGCTAGAAAGTGAGGTCAGCATGGGTTTTGTGTATATAAACTTCAGGAAAATGTCACAATGTTATAAAAATAGTTTTACGAGGTTGAGTAAAGTCATTGCATCACAATCTAATTAACATCTGCCAAACATCTTAAAAAGATCAGATTTACAAACATTCTTCAACATAAATGTCTCAAAGATATCTACTGAATGTCTTATTGACATCCTAGATGAAGCATTGCAGTATTGCAGATGAGCAAACAACCTACAAAATACGTCTTCCAGATTTACACACATCAAAATGATGTTCAGGTGCTACCAGGGGAAACATAACTCTAAATTCTTTTTACATTTTTGTATTGCTTGCTGCACTTTTTGGACTGCACAGGATTTGGACAAACCCCTAACTAAACATGTAAACTTTGGTGTATGAAACGTCTTGTGCTGTTATTGCTTTTTTAAGTAGATTTTTATTTTATTTGATCCCCTTTTCTCCCCAATTTTGGCATGCCCAATTCCCACTACTACTCACCTCAATCCAGGTGGCAGATGACAAGTCTCACTTGCCTCTGCTTCTGAGACAGTCAATCCGCGCATCGTATCATGTGGCTCATTGTGCATGACACCGCTGAGACTCACAACATGTGGAGGCACATGCTACTCTCCGCAATCCACGCACAACTTACCATGCACCCCACTGAGAGCAAGAACCACTTAATCGTGACCACGAGGAGGTTACCCCATGTGACTCTAACCTCCTTAGCAACCGGGACAATTTGTTGGCTTAGGAGACCTGGCTGGAGTCACTAAGCACAACCTGGATTCAAACTCGTAAATCTGGGGGTGGTAGTCAGCATCGATACTCGCGCTGAGCCACCCAGGCCCCTTTTCTAAGCAGACTTAAGATATTTGTCTGGTTGACAATAAAGCATAATTAATAAAAAATACTTTAAATTATACTTATAATATATGCAAAGATAGAAGGACGGACCCGAGCAATATCATAGAGACTTGGGGGTGGGTTCTTTTGACTTAGGCCATGCACTAACCACATAGCACTGCACTGCAAACCACTGAGAAAACCTTAGCAACCTCATAGCAACACCAGTGCAACCATCCACAACACCCTATTGCCATGAAGGAAACTTTTGCACCAGCAAGCTCTTACATTTTCTTCAAAAATTTTAAAAATGTGTTCCAACTCAAATTCAGCCACTTTCCACATTATGTCTCTTACACATTACCGTGAAATACCATTACACTACACCTGGTATTTATATATTTCCTGACAAAAATCAAATGAGTTCGAAGCCTTTAACAACTTATATACATACCACCCCCTCAATAATTCCTACAGGAAATAGAGAAGGTTGCCAGAAGAGAGAGAAAGTGAGTGGGCAGCATGGGCAAAAAAGTGGCTCTCTTTCCCCATTCACCACCAGCCCATTACTCTGCAACAAAAAAAGTCCACACCACAGACTGAAGAACCCACATATTTCACACAACATTCCAGCCACAAAGAGCCAGCTGGGTTTTGGGAATTCCCTTCTGCCCTGAACATTCCCAAATTGTTCTCTCTCCACAAACTAGAGAGCAGCACACAATAAATCTCAGAGATGACAGCTCACCACCAACTTCACATTTTTCTTTACAACACAAACTAGAAAACATCTCATTGCCCATACTGATCAATCATATCTGCAAGCAGGGGCTTCGCAAGACATAAATGACATCAGGAGCATAGCTCACAACATGATCTCACTGTGAGTTTGGTGAAAGTAGGTTCGAAAGTTCTTCAGCTGACTAGTGATGGGTCATTCATGAACGATTCATTCATTTTGAACAAATCTTTTATGTGACTCAAGAGAACGAGTAGTCCCAGAGAGTGATTCATTCATTTTGTCTTGGCCGCGCATGCGCATTGCGCAACCTCCGTTCATTTGTTACGTCAAAACTGCATAGGCACTGTGCGCACACAGGTATGCATTGCTCACACGGGAAACAGAAATAATTAGTTCATCTCTCGAGTCATCTCGTCCGAGTCATTCGTTATTTTGTCACACGACAGCCGTATACGCGATGCACTACGTGACAAAAAAAATTAATGACTCGAACAAGAAACAAGAAAATTCCATATGTGAACTAAACTTCCTGTTTCTCATAATTTGTCCTTGGCTGCATTATATTTTTTTCCTTATTGGGACTATAATCAAAGTTTGCATGAGTACACATGTTGGGGGGATTTGGCTATTGAAAATGTAAAATGTTTATTTAATTCTGCTCAAATGAACGACATGAACTAAATGACCTGAATAAAGATTCGTTCAGTTTGCTGAACGAGACTCATAGATCCAAATCAGTAAAATGATCCGATCTTCCCATCATTACAGCTGAAATCGGTCTGTGCTAACTGAAATTTTAAGCACTGCCCCAGTGGACGAAACTGGCAATGTTTCTGAATATATAGGCATGTGCAAGCTCCAGTTTCCGGGTGAAATGTCCACATAGTGGCACAAAAAGTGAGTTGTAATACAAGCTGTTTTTAGATGCAAATTATGAAATATGTTCAACTGGAATGCATTTTTTATTAAGCCTTTGCCCTTACCCAAACTCCAACCCTAAACCTAACTGTCAGTGGAGTAAAAAAAATGTAATCTTAAAGGGAAAATGCAACCTATGAATCGCATTCATAATTGATTATGTGAACACAATTACTTCCTGATTTCCTGTTTGAGGCTGTTCATGCAACATGTTATCATTAGCTCCACATGAAAAGATCAACATCTTTGAATTGATTTAATAATGTCTGATGGGAGATGCCGCTTGTCAATAATTCGGCAGAATGGGGTCAATGTGAGGGTTTGGGAACATTCGGTTCCTGTATGATCATGTTGTAGAACAAATGTAGATTTCAATCTGAAAAATTAAAACCAGAGTTCCATTTTTCAGAATTTTCCATTAGGATATTAATTCTGCTAATCAATGTTTGCTAGAAAATATAATAAAATACAACATTTTTAAATAAATTAAATACATTGAAAAACTGATGTGACATACTGTATAGTGGTTTTGTTTTCGCTAAATGGTTAAAAAGCTCTCTAGTTCTGAGAAATACAATTTCTTTTTTACAGATCTATAACATTGCAACTGTATGTCAATACATTCTAAGTAAAATTTCTATAAATGTATATTTCTCCAAATATATAATTATTCTATAATTTGATGAACTAACCTGAACTATGCTGTCCTAACACATCTTCTCTCAGGTTAGGAAATTCCATACTTTTTGTTTGCAGTTTGTCTAATAATGACTCATTAATTATAGTTAAATAATAATGTCTTTACCCTCTAAAACATTCTGACTAACCAGAAAAGATTTGGGGCTTCAGCCCATTCAGTCTAGTCAAACAACGCCCCAGTCTGTGAACTTTAATAAATATTATGTGTATGAATATAATTAGTCCACTGGCCTAAAACACTAGATGTTATATTATTACACCAGATGTACACAGAAGAACGAGAGGTGATGTTTTTGATTATGGGAATGTGAGTGACCGAGAAGACGGTGGGTTGATTTAAAGATTGAGAGCGCTGTGGAGTACATGGAAGAGTTTCCTGTGTGCTGCTCCCAAACGTTACTCATCATTTACTCACTGTAGCATTCTGTGTTTCTCGTTATGGCACACATGGTTCAGTTCATGCAGATTAACAGTCACTCCCTTCCAGAAACTGACCCACAACCTGGACTACTCGCTCTTCCGGAGGAACACATGATTTTGCAAAAAGTGAAAAGGGTCTTGGTGTATTTTTGGCAAAGTTTTGCTAGTGTGTGACCAATCAGTTTACCCCCAGATAGCTAAATGAGCCAATAACAACCCATGACACATTTTTAGTCATTTTTAAAATGCAGTGCCAAAAAAAGTGATGAAAAAAAGGAAAAAAGAAGAACTGCAGTAAATGTCAGGAAACCTAATTCTATGGAATTCTAAAAAAAAAGTCAAAATTCTTTCGTATTTCTCCAATTGTGGTTCTCGCCATACTAAGTTCAACGAAATCTTCGCAAGAGTCATATTTTCCAGTGAAAACAAGTCAGAGACCAAGACAGAGCTCTTCAAACAATGGCACTGTTTGTTTAAAACTACAATCACAGCCCCAAGACAGTTTTCCTAAGGCCACCCCCTCACTCTAAACTCCACGAGTTCAAGCAGCCTGTCCTGTGTCACTCATCTGGGCATAAAAGTTGGCTCTGAAAATACATTATCTATGATGAATTCTGTCCGAGTTACTCGGAAATGGCACAGCTTCAAATGAAGCAAAGAAATGTGAGATAATGTGTTGGGAGATACAGACAATATTGAGAGTCTGAGACTAAGAAGCTGCGATATTGCCAAATCTTTGTGGTTAGAAGAACAGTCTTGGTGTGTAATACAATCTCGGATTGTGAACAATGTCTGATGAGGAACATAATGTCGGATCATTGCCGTAAGGTTTCCTAGATTTAGATTTTTAAAGTGTTGATTGTTAAAGAATTTTCTGGGTTCAATACAAGTTAAGCTCAATCTGAGCTATCACAGAGAATTATTTTGACTCGTCACTCAGTTTATGAAAACAAACTGCAAATTGCGTACACAGTGATGCACTTACAGCACAATGGAAGTCTATGGGACAAGGCATTGCACCGGAATATTAATTCAAATACACACTATCTTAGAAGTGTATTCTCAAGATTTAAACATTATAAAAGCCTGGGATTCTCTGCATCGGATTGCACCTCGTCATCCCGGTTGCCTTTCAAAGTTGACCTTTTTGGCCGCGAATGAATATAAACGCAATGCGCTAAAGATACGCACAGATGAGGACTGTCCGCTTCTCAAGAAAATCTAGACTGCCCAGACTATGCTGATGATAATATTTGCAATCAGTAACATGGATAATGGACATATATTCTGAATATTAGTTCAGCCAAAAATGGAAATTCTCTCAGAACTTACTCACCCTTATGCCATCCCAGATATGTGTGACTTTCTTTCATCTGCTGAACTTAAATGATGAAGTTTAGAAGAATGTCTCAGCACTGCAGGTCCATACAATGCAAGTGAATGAGTGTAAAAATGTTGATGCTCCAAAAATCCACAAGACTACAGTGGTTAAATCCATGTCTTCAGAAGCGATATGATAGATGTGGGTGAGAAACAGATCAATATTTAATTCCTTCTTTACTATAAATTCTCCTCCCTGCTCAGTCAATCTCCACTTTAACTTTCACATTCTTCTTCTTGTGTTTTTGGTGATTCACATTCTTCATGAATATTGCCCTCTACAGGGCAGGGAGAAGAATTTCTAGCAAAAAAGGACTGAAAAATGTATCTATTTCTCACCCACATGTATAATATAAATTCTGAAGATATGGATTAAATCACAAGAGTCGTATTGATTACTTTTATGATGCCTCTATGTGCTTTATGGAGCGTCAAAATTGTGGCATCCATTCACTTGCATTGTATGGCCCTACAGAGCTGAAGTATTCTTCTAAAAATCTTAATTTGTGTTCAACAGAAAAACAAAAAGTTATACACATCTGGGATGGCATGATGCTGAGTAAATGATGAGAGAATTTTAACAGTCACTTTCAGTTTTACCATGATACTAGTGTGTTTAAATTGTTTAATAACATTGTCTCTGCAAAGTTATATTCAGTCTTTCAACTCCTGTCATGACCATGTCATGCCACTACATCCACCTTTTCACTCATAACAAAAAGGTGTGAAAAGTGAAATTGCCCTTTGTCTGCACGTATGAATGTAAAAAAAATATTTCACTGCTGTTCAAAATGTTCAATTATATGGATAAATATTTTTTTTTCATTTGAAAAGAATAAAAATTACACAAAACAAATGACCATAAAATCCATAGAAATCTGTTAAAAGCATCTAAAAATAATTTCAATGAACTTACAGCATTCTGATTCCTATTTAAATTGTAACTTGAATGAATTAAAGTTACTAATATTTTGTATTTCAAAAACATAAAGCTGTTACATTTATTCACCAACCCTGGTGGTAATAAATAGAGCTTCACTTGTGTTTAATGGTAACTTAAAAAATCCACACATTTTCATTCACACATGAAAGAATAAACAGTATTTTTGTTATTAGATGCAAAAGTTTTTTATTATCATTATCTGTAGATATAATTAATCTCCAAATGAAACTGCAAGGTTATACTTACAGTATGAGTCACAACATAAAACCAATCCAATAACTTTCTGTGCTTATTTATGTTGGTTGTTTTCAATAACACAAGCAAAGAATGCTCACGTGTTGCAAGCGGATTACATCAGCATGGAGTAAAGAACAGATGTTTGACCCACTGCAGATGCAGTGACATTTCCTGTAAAGAATGCTTCATGTTTCCATTGCAGTTACAAGATCTTAGACAAGGTCCAATAGTGCTCTGCAAGCTTTCCCTCCACCCAGAATATTGCCAAAAAGACACACCAACATGCCAAGGTTATGAGAGTCCTTCAATCCATTAGACTTGGAATTGCTTTCAAATGTGGCTGATGTTAGCAAATAGGCAGGTGTAAATCCAGAAGATAAAGCACTTCACAGATTTACATCAAAAACATGTTCACTTATATACTATTCTGTAATTTTTCTTTTACAGCTGGTGGGCTCATGGCAAGTACTTGAATTTATAATCCAACATGCACCTTAAACTCTTATAACAAGCTCAAAATGTGCTTTTACAAGCTTTTATATAGAACAAAGGGTCCTTTTTGGGTCTTTTTTCTGAAGGATATATGAAATGTTTAGTCTTAAGTCAACGCAAAAACCCTTTCGCAGCACATTTTACCTCCGCAATGTGACAAAGTCCCTTTGAAGGCAAGGAGAGAATAGATTTTCTGAAATAGCTTGGATTCCCTACAAAACGTTTTGCGTTTCATTGCAATAGGTTTAAACATTTTTTAAGAAAATCAATTGTGGAGAGAGAATGTATTTCCTGAAATAGTTTTGCGTTCCTTGCAAAAAGTGTTGCGTTCCCTCACGCTACTTTGCTTTCCATTGCAATCGTTTTATTCATTCCTTAAGAAAATCAACCATGGTATTAGTAGTAAAAACATACTAGAAAAAAAAAAAATCCCTCCTCGTCCTCTAAGGGGATCCATATATTTCTGAGTGCAACATGAAATTAAAAAAAAAATAATAATAAATTAGGTCAGGACTTCATTTTGGATGGAGCCAGACCTGAAAGTGAATTTGCTCAAACAATGCCTAAATAGCTATTTATATTCTATAAATATTCTATAATATTCTATAGCTAGAATTTAGCTATTGGTTAATATCATCCAATAGCATGTGTGGCCTACAGTCGAACAACAGGAAAGAAAATTATTTTCAGAGGAAGGCCAAGATCTCACTTTTCATTTTGATTCAGTATTATGAAGACAAAAAAAAATAATATTTAGATTAATATGCACTAGGAACATGTGTTAAGTAAATAGAGTCAGATTAGCTTTCATATTGACTTATTCAACCTATCAGAAATAGTAAGTAAAAACAAACGAGGGCCTATTAATTTATTCGTTTTAAAAACATCAGAATATTAATCATTGTGGAGTTAGATGGTCAATGCATTCATGGTAATGGTAATTTTGCTTCAAAGTGTTAATATTGTCCAGTAATACATTGCTGTTGTAAAGGGACTGTGGAGTATGCTCATGGGCTGCCTCAAATTCCTCTCATAGCTTCAGCTAGCCACTACAAAAACAGGCTCTCTCGCATACATGACCTCTCAACACATTTGTGAATGGTCTAATCTCTAAATTATGTGCATATGCTTGGATTAGGCAATGTGTACAAATGGTCATAAAACTAAAACAAGCCTTTTCATATTAAAGATTCTGGGCTTCCTATTCAGTATTGGTCAGATGATTAAATTAAACACATAAAACACAGTCCATGGACCAGTTAGGAAGTTAATCTCTATCTGGACTCTTTCCCGACTGAAGCTCAAGAGAGATTTTATCAGTGCCCTCAAGAGCCTCCACACCTACAGTGGAAAAAGATATACTATGAATTGCATTGCACTGAAGCACGTTACATCCCTCAAAGCTGTTTTGATTTCTACATATATTTTTTTTATCTCTGGAAATACACTTCTGAAAAGCCAGTTCAATTAATCAAAAATTATGTTAATTCACTTGTGACTAAACTCTGTTACAAAACCTAGTGAACTACCTACCTAGACAGCATTTTTCGGAATCATAGGTGCACTCAATGTAAATGCAGTTCTAAAATGCAGGTGATATAAGATATTTGTGTGTATTGTGTATTTTTATGCCTATAAGAGTACGTCACTCTGAGGAGTGGTGGTGGCATAGTGGGCTAAAGCACCAAACTGTTAAGCAGAAGGTTGTCGGTTTGATCCCCACAGCCACCACCACTGTGTCCTTGAGCAAGGCACTTAACTCCAAGTTGCTCTGGGGGGATTGTCCCTGTAATAAGGGCTCTGTAAGTCGCTTTGGAGAAAAGCGTCTGCCAAATGCATAAATGTAAGAGTATCACAATGTTAGCTTTGCAACATGCTAATGCCAAACTCTGTAGGAATCAATTGTGAGTTGAGTCGCCCGTTCGCTTCACATGCTGGAGAGCCATTTGTGTGGCGTGCCAAGTTGTTGCTGATGTAGAGTGCTTATGGGCCTCCATTTCAGTTGCACAAGGAAAATCCCCATGGCAGCTCACTAGATTTTGGAACAGAGCTTACGTTTCAGTGATATATTTCATATTACTGTTAGCGGGCTTCCCACATTCTTTCACAGGCTTACTTAAATTTCATGAAAAACATTTACAGTGTGAACTTGACATTTAAGGATCAAATATATCAGAGAATATATCAGGAATGATGAGTAATGCCAAATACACAAGGCACCAGGTCTTCATGCTTTTTAAGAAACAGTCTGCATGTCAACCTGCCATATTTCAATACTTGCACATCTCTCATCTCTTAGCAAAACAAACTCCTCATTCCACTGGTGGACTTTCACAAGATGAAAGGTCTAGGTTACGTATGTAACCTCCGTTCCCTGATGGAGGGAACGAGACGTTGTGTCGAAGAAACGACACTAGGGGTCTCTCGAGCGCCAAATATGCCTCTGATCTATGAAAAAAGGCCAATGAGAAGTTGGCAGACAGTATTTGCATACCCCGCCCCCAGACATACGGTTATAAAAGCTGGGAAATATGTCGAGTTCATTCAGGATTTTTCTGAGGAGCCGGAAATGGTCCGGCCACGATAGTGGCTCGGCTCAGCGACAAGGCCGGGAGGACACAACGTCTTGTTCCCTCCATCAGGGAACGGTGTTTACATATGTAACCTAGACGTTCCCCGTCTGTCGCTCACTTTGACATTGTGTCGAAGAATCGACACTAGGGGTCCAATTTAAATCACGCCATACGCTGAGCGCTGACACAGGAGCGGGCAGGAATTTTACGTGCAAAGGCGACCAGCTGTGTCAGACTGCACGTACCCTTCCCCAATGCCCCATAAAAGTCGTCTGAATCCTTCTGGTTACCCTAAACAGGGGAACAAGGCGACACTTGCCAACCTGAGAACGGGCCGAGCCTAGCTGGGCCTCTTTTCTCTCTGTGTTTCTCGCATAGAGAAACCAAACGGCTGGGGCCCTTACACGCATCGTGGGAAGGGGGTCTTACCCAGTTTCCTATTCTTTCAGGGGGAAAAGACCCTGCAGAGGTCTTTGCCCAGGAAGGGGGAAGTAAAAGTGGCAAAATACATCACATGGGCCTCTTAGGTCATATGTGGGGAAAATGGCACGGTGGTAGATCCAGCCTCAAGGAGGGGGGAGTTGCTACAACACGGCGACCGGAGGGCAGCTGGAACTGCCTAAGGGAGACGCAGATCCACTCGTAAGGGGACCGTACCTTGGAAAATACACACAGGGGAAACTCCACGCAGGAATCCTGACCTGTGGAGCACCAATTCCAGTACAGGGTAGATTTGAGTACCCGCAGTGCATTGGGTCCACTGAATTGCAGGCCCACAGGGCTAGTGAAGATTCATCCAGGGAGTTAGTGGGATCTCCTGGGAGAAAAAAGCGCACAATTTCACCTCGGCCAAGGGAAAGGGCGCTAGGTGCAAGCGATTTAACCGGTCAGCCCGTCAGCGTGTTACCGAGTTCTACCGGCTCAGACCTGAGAAATCATGGGATGATACTGACTCAACCCGGAGATTGTAGAATCTCGCAAAGGTATTAGGTGTTGCCCAACCCGCTGCTCTACATATGTCTGCCAGGGAGGTACCCTGGCCAGTGCCCACGAGGACGCATTACTCCTTATTGAGTGTGCTCAGATGGAGCATAACACAGGGCATAACAAATGCAATTATTGTTCCTCATCCAAATTAATGGAGGAGGGGAGGAGGCCTGAAGGTGAACCACCTGCACTCTGAAGGGCGTGGTTAGGACCTTAGGCACATAGCCTTTTCTGGGTTTGACAGTGGCTCTTGAAAGACGGCCTGGGTGTGATAGGCCAATGAAATGGTGTCCACCACCCAGTGGGAAAGCATCTGTTTGGAGACAGCTTTCCCTTTCCGCTGTCCTCCAAAGCAGACAAAGAGCTGCTCAGAACATCTAAAGCTCTGTGTGCGGTCCCAGTAGGTATGCAAAGCACGTACAGGACACAGCAACGAAGGGGCTGGGTCTGCCTCCTCCCGGGGCAGCACTTGCAGGTTCACTAACTGGTCTCTAAAGGGCGTGGTAGGAACCTTGGGCACGTAGCCCAGTCGCGGTCTTAGGATCACATATGTGTCTGCCGGACCGAACTCCAGGCAGGTGTCGCTAACAGAGAATGCTTGGAGGTCCCCGACCCTCTTGATGGAGGTGAACGCGATCAGCAGGGCAGTCTTCAGAGAGAGGGCCCTGAGTCCAGCTGATTCTAGCAGCTCGAAGGGAGGTCTCTGGAGGTCTGCGAGGACCACTGAGAGATCCCAGGCGGGGAACAGGCTTGGCCGGGAGGGATTCAACCTCCGGGCGCCTCTTAGGAACCCAATGATTAAGTCGTGCTTACCCGAAGACTTGCCGTCTACTGTGTCGTGGTGGGCCACGATAGAAGCGACATACACCTTTAGGGTCGAAGGGGACAGCCTCCCCTCCAGCTTCTCCTGCAGAAATAAGAGCACTGACCTAACTGCGCACCTCTGTGGGTCTTCAGCCCGGGAAGAACACCAATTTGCGAACAAGCGCCACTTCAAGGTGTAAAGTTGCCTGGTAGAGGGGGCTCTGGCTTGGTTGATCGTGTCTATGACAGCAGATGGTAGACCAGCTAGATCTTCCGCGTCCTATCCCAGGGGCCAGACGTGGAGGTTCCAAAGGTCTGGGTGCAGATGCCAGAGCGTGCCCCGTCCCTGAGAAAGAAGGTGGCAGCCCAAGGGAGTCATCCGAGTCAGACGCTGCGCTCTCCGTTGCAGTAACGAGCACATCAACCTCGAGCTCCAGAGGATAGGCAGGCTGGCTGTGAGGCGAGCCGCTGTTGCCTCGAGCACGGACGGGATTCAACGAGCGTGCTGGGGGGGCGGGTGTTCCGAGGGGGCGTACCCGGCGGAGCCGCACCCGCTGCCATACCCAGATCGCCTCCATCGCCAGCCGCATCGTCTTCAATCCCGTGAGATGGAGGAGCAATGCGGGGGGCGGCTGGAGTGGCATGCTTTCTGTTGAAAGCGAGCCGCGACCGCAACATTGCCATGGTCATGCTCTCGCAGTGAGAGCATGAACCATCAACAAACGCTGCCTCGGTGTGATCGGTGCCCAGACACACGAGACAACGCCTGTGTGACAACGGAAGCGGAGAGCACTCAACCGCATCCAGGAACTACACAGGGACGGAAAGTCAAGTAAATTTTATTTGTATAGCGCCTTTCACAACACATCATTTCAAAGCAGCTTTACAGAAGATCAGGCATTAACAGATGATAAAACTGTAATGTCGATGAATCATCATTGTGTAATTAGATAAAATATGATTGTTAATCATGTTTAAAAATAAGTAATTAAATAATAATTTTATTAATAACCCCAGTGTTAAGTGTTAAGGGTCAGTGTTTAAACATCGATTTTGTTTGAACTGTAAGATTAACGACCAATGTCTTTGAAGTCCATCCTGGATTAACTGCAGAAGTTGGAAAGGTATCTTTAAAAAGACGCATCCTGAAAAGGATGTTCAACTATTGCGAAGTAAGTATTGCTCTTTAGAGGAAATTACTCTTTTACAAGAAAAAAAATCACTCTTTAATAAAACTCTTTTAATTTCTGCACTGTCGAAGCACCCAGTGGCATACTGCACTGCCGTGCAGAGAAGGAGAAAGTCGCTGTAGTGCGCCATAGATCCAACAGCAGAGAAGCATCAGAGGAAGAGAAACAGGTGTGTGTCTTGCAGCTGACTGCATGCACAACCATCGGCTCCGAAGAAAATTTCTGAACGAACTCAACGCATTTCCCTGCTTTTATACCCGTATGTCCGGGGGCGGGATATGCAAATACTGTCTGCCAACTTCTCTTTGGCCTTTTTTCATAGATCAGAGGCATATTCAGCGCTCAAGAGAGACCCCTAGTGTCGCCTCTTCGACACAACGTCGAAGTGAGCGACAGTCGGGGAACTTCAGTCACTGCTATTGGAGTGTTAAGAATGTGTTGGTAACACAGCACCTTTCTTTACTTTAGTTAGGAAGTCAACAGTCAAGAAAAAGTCATTTTGATAAGTATGTTTGTATTTATGAAACACTTTTAACAGAGTCTGTCTTGTACAGGTTGGATAGCACACCTTCAGTTTACTAGTATGTAAATTGTGCCATGAATCAAATGGAATGGAATAAAGTATTCAAAAATTATTGAATCCAAAACCAAAACTATATATTTCTTGCTAGAAATTAATTTCAAAAGATGGTCTGAACATTCGTGCCTAATCTAAAACACAAGGCCATGTTGTTAGTTCATTTAAATTAGAAATGTGTAAAGGATCTTTTCCTTGGCCAGTTGCCACCATTAAATTTCTAACCTGCCTCACTTTGAAAATACTTAAGTCTTTGCTTCACTGTTGTAAGCCATCTGACTTTTCTAAGGAAAAACATGGTAGAGAAATGCCATGGAATGGAAGCCAAAAAACACTCCCTTAGTTCCTTGTCTTCTTGCTCAGTCACACCTCAATCACTACTGCACTTTCACAATGGAGCAGAATCTCTAGAAATTCTGTTATACTGTCAATTGAATCTTTATACATATTTGTGAAAAAAATCAATGTTGGCATGCAACAACATGCTGCAAAAACTACAACATTACTGTTACTATTGCTCATTGGGTTAGGCATTTGAATGTCTGTCAGTTTTCGCCTGGTGGATGATAAAATAGGTGAAAAAAAATCTCATAGACTTCCCATAGATATTGAAGGATGGAACCATATTTTGACACCAGAATTTCATAGAGACTTGTTGGTGGGCTCTTTTGGCTTGAACCAGTAAGCAATCACCTAACAACTCCCCATCACCTAACAACTGCCCGTTATTGGTGGTTGCTATAACGCCCTAGCAACCAACCAGAACACCCTAGTAACCACATAGCAACAAGTTTCGCACAAGCAAGCACCATTTTGAAAATGTAAAAATATTTTTTTTCTCTATGCTTTGAAGAACCAAATCAAAAACTTTACAAAGATCACAAATATGAAGATCATTGTATGACCAAAGTTGTTACCTTTATCAACATAGTATTTTTCTAGCATGAAATTAAATTATATCAGTTAATTCAACTAATGATGAAGAACTGCACAGATCTTTTCATTACTAGGGCTTCCAAGTAGGAAGTTTGCTCTAATAATCACTGTGTTTCTCTGTAAGAGACGGAAAATACAAAAGAATGATTAAACTTCCTGCAGCAGGGGTTAATAAGAAGGAATAATACTCTTCCTTTAACACAACATTTAGAGTAAAAGCAGGTAATATTGTAAGCAAAGTTGTATGCAAAGCTTTATGCTGAAAACAATGGCGGTAAATCCTCTTTCAAAGTTGACACTAAAACATTGAATAAAGGCTCTTTTGTGTTACAGGTACCTGTTCCTATGGAAACGGCAATGTACTCAGACTTGTTTCTGGCCAGAGTGTTGGAGCCAAATGTTTCAAACTTTCTCTTTCTGTCCATCTCCCCTTCTGCCACTTTACACCCCTCTTAGATTCTGAAAGATTATTTATATACTCTGACCCCATAATCTAGTAGAGAGCGTATGTTTTCAGGATTCAGGGACATCATTAATTATTTGTGAGCACTGCAAGTCATCGTCTTCACTTCACAAGAAGGATATGTGGTAAACAGAAATGTCCAAATAAGTTTCTTTGTCACTAAAAAGTCTTTAAACACATAAGATTAAATTTTATGAGCTCTGAAGTGGACCTTCACATGTATCTCATCTCACGTAATGGTTGTATAATTACATTTGCAGGCACTAATGTTTTCTGAAACACAATGGCATTTATTGCCTCAAAAGTCATTATGAAAAGCTGCTGTTCTGCTTGGAGGATATCACTAAATTAGCCAAAGAATTACTGAAATTAAAGTGGCATGTCTAGAATTAGATCCACTTTGCAATACAATACATCGATTTTGTAACAATACACTCCATGAGGCCTCGTAGACAAGACACACTATGGCGAGAGTCTCACTCTGGCACTACCGAAACACGTCTCTAGACAAACACAGTCTGCTTAAAACCACTAGTCCACATGATGCAAATAAAACAATGGAAAAGGTTTGTGCAAACCAAGGCTAGTCGTTAAGCTATTATTATATGAGGCAAAAGTGTCTGAGAGTATTGAATATAAATTGAGACAAAGGGAGTGTTCACTAAGTGTGAATTTTGCCTGATAAAAGCAAAAAAAAAAATTGTACATGCACTGTCTGTTTTGTTTACTAATGAAATTATGCAAATCAGGTAGCTGCGCAAACATGCTGTACTACTTAACGCTGAATGCATTTCGCATGCCGCTGATGTCTTACCAGCCAACTGTTGCAAATTAGGGCTCCAATACACTCAATGTGAAGTTTTTCTTAATTCTTCACTCAGCACTAGAAAGAATGATAAAACAGCTGAGCAACAGTATATTGTTTGCGAAAATTAGGGAATATGGGAGATCACATTTAAAAGAGCATTTCAATCAGATGCACACTGTCCTATGAACTATGTAAAACATTAACCAATGTAGCATTAAAAAATAAATTTTCAATTATTATAAGTCTCATATGAATAGAATCAACATGCTTTAAAAGTTATACATACGCAGTAGCTAAAATGTAATTAGTCATGTTTATATTCTGTATTCATGGCGCTAATGATAACACTAACAGTCCAAAAAGGGAGGAGCATAAATAAATATATATATATATATATATATATATATATATATATATATATATATATATATATATATATATATATATATATATATATATATATATATATATATATATCTGGCCAATGGATAGCAAGCATTCTAAACAGAGAGGACATGTGAAGAGAGATGTTACGTCTAGGTTGTAAAATCTTGTGAATGTATTTTGAGTACACCATCCTGCGGCAAAAACATATGTCCTAGAAGGACACACCATTCATCCATGCCCATTAGGAGGCCACGCCTCAAATTGAGTGTGCTTTAACACCAACTGGGCAAGTCTAGCCCTGCGACTCATACATATAGCTGATCAGACAGTCTGAACTGGTGTGTACACTCAAATTGAGTGTAGTGTCCGCACAGGGCATAACAAATGCAATTATTGTTCCTCATCCAAATTAATGGAGGAGGGAAGGAGGCCTGAAGGTGAACCACCTGCACTCTGAAGGGCATGGTTAGGACCTTTGGCACATAGCCTTTTCTGGGTTTGACAGTGGCAATTGTCGATTGATAGTGCATGTAAGTCATGACCTGTTTTACAGAAGCCAGAGCCAGCAGTAATGCGGTCTTAATGAAGACAATGCGCAAATCAATTCCAAAAGGTTTGAAGGGGGGCCCTGCGAGAGCTTTTAGTACTAAAGTTAAGTCCCAAGTCAATACTGTAGCTGGCCGAGGTGGGTTTAAACATCTTGCTCCTTTAAGGTTCTTTATGATTAAATCATGCTTGCCTATAGAGGCACCGGCTTCATTTGCATGATACGCAGATATAGTTGCCACATACACTTTGAGCATTGATGGGGTGAGTCCTGCATCTAATCGCTCTTGAAGAAATATGAGAATTTTATGTATGGGGCATTTTACTGGGTCTTTGCCATGTGAGAGACACCAATCAGTGAACACCTTTCATTTTAGCTTGTGGACAGCGCTCTGGCCTGTAAAATGGTGTTCATGATTGAAAATGTCAGTTCTGGTGCATCAAGCATGCTCCATTCAGGGTCCACACATGCAGGTTCCACATCTGGGACTGGGGATGCCAGATTGTGTCTTAGATTAGATCCCTCCTCAGCGGTATTTCCCATGGCGAACTGTACAGCATATTTATCATTTCCAAAAACCAAGTCTGGTTGAGCCATTTCGGTGCAACTAATAGAATTGTTTCCTCGTCCTCCCAGACTTTACATATGACAGAGTGAATCAGGCACACCGGGGGAAACGCATATTTGCATTTCGCCGGCCATTTGTGTGCCATTGTGCCCGCTCCCAGTGGGGCTTGTGACTTTGAGTACCAGAGGGGACAGTGGGTATTCTCCACTGAGGCAAACAGATTGATTACAGCTTTGAGGAATATTTCCCAAATAAGTCTCCTTAATTCCACCATAGTGGTTTATATATGCCACAACTGTCATGTTGTCTGAAGGAACCAGGACATAACAGTTTGCTATTTCTGACTGAAAAGCCTTTAGGCTAGAAATACAGCCGATAGCCATAGGCATCACATGGCAACTTTCCCCAGCATGACACCTTGCTGGTAAAACACAGGAGCTATCCTAGATGCTGGCGGGATATAGTTATGCAAATGCACCCTTGGCACCAAGCATGTCGTGACATGGATGCCGGAGCCATAAATCCCAATGCTTTCTGAAACAGCTTCAATGGAAGTGTTCTCCCCAGTTTGAACTGAGACAGACACTGTAGAGTGGCCTGAACACGCTCGCTCGTGAGGTGTGCACGCCAGCTCGTGTAGTCAAGGCAGACTCCCAAAAAGGAGATTATTTGTTTTGGCTGGGGGAGAGCATGCTCTTCGCCCAGTTTACATTGAGGCCCAATTTGTTTAGATGCTGAAGCAGTAAGTCTCTGTGCTGGCATAACATAGCCTCTGATTGCGCTAGTAACAGCCAATCGTTAAGGTAGTTCAAGATGCGCATCGATGAACTTTGTGAGGAGCCATATGCTTTTCCCTTGAACGCGAATCTCAAAAACATACTCTGATGTCGTAAAATTTGGATATGAAAGGACAAATCCTTCAGATCTATCAATGCAAATCAGGCGTGTGGGTGTACATGCGATAAGATCCATTTCTGAGTAATAATTTTGAATAGGCGCTTTGTGAGTGCTCGATTTAAAAGTGTCAGATCCAGGATCGGCCGAAGTCCACCGTCTTTCTTTGGAACAAGAGAATAACGGCTTTAAAACCCTTTTTGTGCTACAAAATTTGCTGCAATCTCTATCGTGTTTTTCACGATGTGATTGTATATTTCGGCTCATAACACTGGCACGTTTTCGGGTGAAACCATGGAAGACAGAATGCTGTTGAAACGGGGTGGCCGGCATGTAAATTGGATCGTATAACCATGTTCGATCATTTTTCACCTATTCTGAAATACACGTTAGGGCTCGCCATGCGTCCACTTAATGGGAAAGATGTCAATTTGGTTTGCTCACCGTATGATAAAATTCATCATAATGTGTGTGATTTGAGGAGGAAAATTTGCTCTTTATTGAGAATGTGTGAGCATCTCCTGCATTTGCAATGAATGCTATATTCTTTTTTGCAATTTTTATTGCATTTATTTGAGTGCAAGACACAGAAACATCATTTTGAACAATATTGTGAACAACAATATTCCTTTCCTGGCAAACAGTAGTGGGGAGATGAGTAACAATGTTTTGTTTCTCCAACCAAGCCTTTTTTGGAGCAGACCCAGAGGGAAACGTGGGCTCTACTTTCAGCCTCAAAGGGTTGTGCCCATCAGGAGCACTTTTGCTGCACGTGCTGATATGCAGGTGCCGGTGAGACAGCAGGTATGGGGCTTTTAATCAGGCTCTAGCTCGAAACAGAGCAAGGGCGAACCGGCTATGATGTACTCCGTTTGGACTAGAGCATCCAACGGAGTGGCTTTTTCTTTATCACTGTCAGCCTTATATGTCGATCCAGAACTACCAGGATGCCTATGGACATGCCGATGGCCTGTGCAGTGACTTTTGTGGTATGCAGTGCTAAGTCTGTAGTGGTGCGGAGCTCTTTGAATGTCTCTGGATCGAAGCCGTGCTCGTCCATTTGCCTGAGGAGCTTGGCTTGAAATATCTAGAGCACCACCATTGCATGGAGTGCTGATCCAGCTTGTCCTGCCACTGAGTAAGCTTTTCCCGCCAGTGCGGACATTTGTTGGCACGGTTTGTACGGATGTATGGGGCATGATTTCCACGGCCTGTTACTCGCTGGGCAGATGTGTGCCCCTACCGCCGCCTCCACAGGGGTTAATTGGGTATAACCGTTTTCTTCCCCATGATCCACATTAAAGAGGATGCGTCACTGTGCAAGCATGCCGAGAAGGGCACATGCTAGGACTTAGATAGTTTATGATCTTCGTGGGAAAATGGGGTGTCTGGACTGCAGGAACCATTCTTTGAAGCAAGACTGTTCAGGTTCCTCTTGGGGAGACCATTCAAGGTTAAGATCTTCGACCACCCTTGTAAGGAGGCAGAGCATCACCTTGTCAGTAGTGTGTGCACGTACTGAGCGGTAAAGGAACGCATGTAGTGACCAAGTGTAAATACCCCCATAGAATGAGAGTTTTGAGCTGAAAAGAATGGTATTGAGTTCATTTAAATACTCATGCTGAAGCACTTTTCAGCGCATTTAATGCCTGGTTAAACTGGATTGCAGGTGCTAGGAATAAAATGGAGGTTTTTGCACTGAAATACTGCAGGCAAAAGTGGCCAAGTTTAATGAATTTGCATTAGACAACAGATCTCGGTACAGACTATACGAGCCCGTTTGTGTGTGTGTGTGTGTGTGTGTTTTCTTTATTTTCTTTTTTTTGTATTAACACCTGAATTTGTTCAGTTTGGATAGCGTTCGTGTGACAACATGCCTGTAGAGGTTTTCTGCGTCATTTTTTGTCTCAGTTTATAATTTTCCTAATGCACATTCAAGGGGGTTTAGCCAAAAAGCCCTCGGAAAACACAGCGATCTGATATGGATATGCCAACACAGAGATATACTGTTGAATGATGAATTAGTTTCATTGTACTGAATGGTAAAAGACTTAATTGAATTAAAAGAGAGCAATAAATAGAATAGATTGAAAGAAAGCAAAAAGTTAAGCAGTTCTCATCTGAAGAGAGCCTAGGGCTGGGAAAACCTCCAGCAGTGCTACATCCTAGATGCATATCAGTACTACAATTCCTATGAGACAATACCAGCAAGTTAATTGAAACTGGATGCATTTGAGTGAATAGTAGAGATGTTCTGATAATGAATGTAATTGCTCTATTATGATGTTGGGATGTAAAATCTATTAATAATCAGTTTTTTGTTGTTTTATGTGTTGGTGATTCGACTTCTTAAACCTGATGTATACTATTTTTTAAAGAAAAAAATTAAAAATACAAGTTTCACGTGCAGAGAAAACTACTTTATAAGTAAGTGATTCATGGGTTGATTTCCCTGAAAACTGTAAAACTGAGGCTCTGCTGCACTTTCAAAACATTGCTTTGAGAGCTCCGACTTTTCAAATTCTGGCTCATCCAAAGGGTGTTTGAGATTGTGGTGGGACTACCTATATGCCTGACCAATGGCAGACAGGGTGCAGGGCAGTAGAGCAGTAGGATTGTATACTGGAAACCACTTTGGCTTCAATAGAGGCACAAAAATTACGCACAGCTTCAAAACACATTTTGTAAAAAAAAAAAAAAAAACTATTTTTTTTTTAACGTTCCTCAGAAGTAGGGCTGGGCAGTATGTCTTAAAAATTGTATCTCTATCTTTTTCAGCAAATTTACGATATTCAATATACAGTATATCGCGATAGATAAGTATTTTTTCTAAAATTGCTTTTTTTTTTTTTTTTTTTTTTTTTATCAGAATAACCATAATTTCATCCAAACAGCCATTACAACCAAGTTGATTAACTATTTTAAAGACATTAAATTAAAACATAATAATTCATTTTTCATTAAATAAACATGGGAGAGAATGAAACTCAATTATTTTCATTGATATGCACTCTATATTTATATTACATATACAGTGATACATAGTAGCTTAATAAAAATTAATTAATCATTAAATTATGCACCTTCAGATGTTTTTACTAATACATTTTTGTGAACAAGGTGTGCAAAGCTACTTCACAGACTTATTTTGAAAGTATTTTGAAATACTAAATTATTACTGTGGGACACGTCAGGTATATTATTATAATATAATGCTTAATTATCATTATTATTCTGATTATTAGATTTGCGTTATATAAAAGTAATATATTTCTGTCCTGTTTACTTCACCTCCTCCTGGAGCTTTTATTTTGACACAGAAAAGGCAATGGCTGTGTCTCGTTTGGAAGGCTGCGTCCTACGGAGGTCGCATTTCTCGGCCGCATACGTCATCGAGGCTGTCTCGTTTCAGAAAAGCGAGTAAGACACTTCGAATGCAACCTTCTTTCACTGGAATTCGGAGGATGCATGAGGTGCATCCTTTGTGGGAACTCACAACCCACAATTCTTTGTTTCAACGGAAATGTCTAAAAAAATTATGCCAATTTGCCCGTAAATATGATGTTCAAACGCAATTAATGTTAATTCCCAAGTTGAAGTACCACAGTAGATGGGTGCAGAGTATTTAATATGTATAATTATATTAATATATAATTAAAATAAAAGTATTAGACTAGTGGTGGTGGCATAGTGGGCTAAAGCACATAACTGGTAATCAGAAGGTTGCTGGTTCAATCCCCACAGCCACCACCATTGTGTCCTTGAGCAAGGCATTTAACTCCAGGTTGCTCTGGGGGAATTGTCCATGTAGTAATTGCACTGTAAGTCGCTTTGGATAAAAGTGTCTGCCAAATGCATAAATGTAAATGTAGACTAAAAGTGCACTAGTAAAATCTATTTTCTTTTCTCTTTACATTATTATAACTCTCCTAAAATTTACCTCATATATTCCCTGCTAAAGGGACTTTGTTTCCTTCTCACTCAAAGCTCTCGTGCTTGTTAAAGAGTGGCGTGCTGTCATAGCAACCATGTTACGTTCCGTTTCCGTTTGTCCTACGAAGGCTTCATGTTTAAACGAGGCTTGTTTAAAGGAGGACACTCGGTGTACTGCAGCCTTCAAAGGACACGTCCTACCTCGCATGCAGACGAGACACAGCCATTATGTTTTTGACAGTTTACAATATCCACTTCCTGAAACGTTGTAATCTCCTCCTTTTCTGTTATAATTTTTTAAATATATATGTAATATATTGTTGCGGTTACTAATGTTTGTGTGGCAGGGCGGGGCCAGGTTGTGACGATACCGGTCCCGTATCAGGCTAATCAAGCCTCCGAGAGGGATAAAGGCCAATGGCAGACGGTGGTGCGAGGAGAGAGCGATCATTTACGGACATGACCATCGTGTGTTTGTCCTTTTGTTTTAAGTTTATTATTAAAATATGATTTACATTGTCCAGCCGGTTCTCTCCTGCTCCTTGCCCGTCTAATTACGTTACAGTTTGGACTTGTCCGAATGCTTGAACCTGCATTACTTTGATTTCACAATCACAGCATTTGTGAATTAAAAATTGCATATGACCAGCTCTCAGCTGATGTTATTTTGATAAATTTTGCAGCCCTGAAGGATTGTGAAATTAGCCTACTTTTGCGCTCTTCATTAAACTTAAAGGGGACCCATTATGTAAAATTCACTTTTACATGGTGTTTGTACATAAATGTGTGCAGTGTGTGTACACAACCACCCTACAAAAGTCCACCCAATCCTCTTTCTTATATTTCTTTTAATCAAAAACAGTGTCAAAATTAACGGTTTTTGTTTCTGCTCAAAAGAGACGTCACTTTAGAGCAAGCCTTGCCCACGACTGGTGACGGACTCCAACCTATTAGCATAGATCTTACCATGAGTGATCTACACACAGTCTGCCATTTTTTTCCACGCTTGAGCAGATACAGCGAGAAGAATAATGTCTAAGCTTCGTAAGCATCATAAGTGTTCTGTTGTTGGCTGTAAAAGTGAACATAAGAGTCTTCATGTATTTCCGGCATCAGAGCCACTGAAGATGCAGTGAACAAACTGGACTGTAATCTGGCATACCGGCATTTTCCTGGTGAGCGAACGCACTTTGGGGCCAATCGGGGGCGGACTGGCCATCGGGAGAACAGAGCGGGCTGGTGGGTCGGCCGCAAAATGGACCGTGATAAGCTAAAATTAGCTGCCACGTTATGCAGAACGGACCACAAAACGGCACCACGATATGCAGAAATGGACACCCCCCTGCCCCACTCAACTTTTGGGCCAGTTGATATATGTAAAATCCCAGGCCGATTTCTCTTCCCAGTCCAGCCCTGCCTGAGTTCCGATTTGTTGTTGCTGTAGTAACCGAAGCACAAGCTGTAAAGGCCCTCTTCCAGAAAGGGGGCGGGGAGCAGCAGCTCATTTACATTTAAAGAGACACACACGAAATCAGCATGTTTTTGATTCCACCCAAAAAGAGGCATTTATAACATGGTATAATAACTGATCCGTGGGGTATTATGAGCTGAAACTTCACAGACACATTCTGGGGACTCCTGAGACTTATATTACATCTTGTAAAAAGGGGCATAATAGGTCTCCTTTAATGGCCAAATGAAAGCACATTAAAATCATTGTAATATTCATGATATTGGTCCATTTTAAATCATCAGTAAAATGATCTCGATTAAATTGTTAATATTCGATATATCACCCAGCCCTACCCAGAACCCTCACCATTTACTTAAGAGCGACAATACACTATACAAATCAAGTAAATAAAGAGATCCATTACAATTCAGTTGACACACTTCTATATTTTCAAAGCATGTCCTACTGTATTCTCACAATAGAGATGTGTGTGGAGGGAGGGTCACTGAAAGCTGTATCACCGTTCTGTATCTGTTCAGCTCCACTGCTGTTTTGAAATCTGATCATCCAAGAAGATACAGGAGGTTATTCAGAGCTGAATGTTTCACTCTGGCTGCTATTCCCTTACATGCTCTACCCTAAGTGGATTTTTTTATGAGCGTGTTATAAATTATGGTTTGAAAGTTTGGTCAGAATGTCAGTTTCAATGTCAGTTTATTTATTTAAAAGACAAAAACTTCTACTTGAAAGAATCAGGGGATGTAGTCAGCAATGTTGAATATGACTTTGCCAATTAGAACATGTTCCTGGATCATCAGCCTTGGATGGTCTAGGAACAACATACTTTATCCTCTCAGATTTGAGGAGAAGGGTGGGGTTAGCGTTTGCCATAGGGCTAGGGGCCTGTACACTATTCTTATCAAGTGATAATTTCCTTCTGATTTATATGTAGTTCAGGTTTAGGGTTAGGACTTTGGTTCTTTGACAGAAATGTTGTTCCAGGACCAAAAAATATTGCAACATGATCACTCGGGAAATCGATTTGTCGCTTCCGAAAGATCATTTACCCTGAAATCAACCCCATTCAGCCAAAATAGTGACAAGCACCATCCCCCATTAGACATTTTTGCATCAGTTCAAGCATGAACACATTTTCCTCTAGTGCTACTAATAGTGTGTTGCACACACTGTGTTGGACACAGGTTTTGTTACCATGGAAACCAGGAAGTAATCACGATCACGTAAAAAATTGTGAGCGAGATTCAGAGGTTGCATATTTGCTTTAAAATACAATTTTAATATCACCGATATTTAGGTTTAGGGTTGGGATTTGGGTTCCTGTTGACTGTATTATATAATTTACCACTAAAATCACTCACACATTCAACAACACTTCTAGCTTCAGTCTCTGGGGATGGTGATTTGATTTTTTGTAAGAATGAGCTCCGAGCGGGATTCAAACCAGCGTCTCTGGCATGGGAGGCGGGTACGCTAACAAAAAGGCTAAAGGATACTGCCCCTAGCATAAGTTGCTAGCGCGATTGGGGCTAGTGGGAGTAGGAGTGAGATTTACAGATACCACACAGCTATCACGTACCAGCTGGGTCCTGTTACACACATATCAGATTACAATTGGATACGTTTAAAAAATACCATTACAATATATATATATATATATATATATATATATATATATATTCACTAGAACGAATAAATGTTTCAGACTTTAAATTTTTTTTTTTAGCACTGTCAAGCATGAATGTCTTACGGGCTCAATAAACACTATTTTGTTTGTGTGTGTGTTTGCACATCTGTGTATATGAGGATGCTGACCAAGAACTGTCATCCTATTTCTCAATGTACTTTGAGAGCAATATCGCCAGAACATCTAAGCACAATAAAATAAAAAATAAAAAAATAATTTTGTCTTTACACATATATGAGTTACTAGACACTAGATCTGGGTCTGTCCTAGGGCCACTTTATAATGCAATAGGACAACTGGCCTTGTTTGCACAATTACTAAAATCAAATATTTGAGTAAAAGTATGACGCTACACAGGATACACAGTTTGCTGTGTTTTTGCATCTGTCTGTATTCGTATTTTTTTCATTACTATTTGTGCTTGTAAAAATATTGCTGTTTTTCAGGAAATATTAAACCTCAGGGTTAATTCAAAAAATGAATTTCAATCTTTCCAGTAATGAATGGAAATATCACTGCCAAAGAGCATGTTAGTGTAACTGGACATGAAGAATCATATTACAAGTGAAAAGGAAATATGTTCCAGGTTTTTTTCTATAGGGCTATTAAACATGAAGAGAAATTCTGTGGGACCAGCAGAAACCGCAACTTCTCACATGAAGCCACATTATAATGAGATGTGAAAAACGAAAAGGAAAGGTTTTTTTTCTTTCCCCCAGCCTGAATTTCAAGGCCTCTTTCCACCAGAGAGGCTCGCTTGATAAAGGAAATGCTATAAACTCCATGACGTGCAGGTACAATGCACCGTTTCAGAGGACATTCATGAGTTTCCAAACACAGTCTTCCCATAGACGTCACACCAGATAATTAGCATGTGTAGTAACATGGAAACATGCAGTGGCCCCAATTATGTATTTAGACAATATATGATACTAAGAGTCTCTTAATTTAGGAATTTCAATGCATACAAAATATCAAACCAAGGTGCTCATGCAAACAAATAGTGCTCAACCTTTTCTCAGAACTAACATTATTATAATTGTTTTATTTATTTATTTTATTTTTTAACCAGCTGGTATCAAGGCAGTTTTAGTGGATGTATCAAAACAGTTTTCCTCAAGTTTCTACAGGTGTAGTTCATCACATTAAAGTGCCCAAATACTTTTTGTTGTAGTTACGGTAAGCAACAATGTATCAGCCAATCATAAGTATCGAATGCCAGCTGAATGCCTATCAGTATCGGCTGATGTGGCTCTCATATTCAGAGATGAGCATGGTATGGGGCAGAGGTGGCTCAGTGGCTAAGGCTCTGGGTAACTGACCAGGAGGTTGGGAGTTCAAGCCCCAGCACCACCAAGATGCCACTGTTGGGCCCTTGAGAAAGACCCTTGACCCCATCTGCTCCAGGGGTGCTGTATCATGGCTGACCCTGCTCTGAACCCAGCTTAGCTGGGATATGTGTAAAAAAAATTATAATTTCACAGCATACATGCAAATGTATAATGTGTGACAAAAAAAAGGCTGCTTCTTATATGTAGGTTGCATTTTTTCCCTTAACATTACACTTTTACTCCACTGATTTTTAAGTTTAGGCTTGGGGGCAGTGTATGGAATTTCTGTGAGCACAGACCAATTTTAGCTAAAGAAAGTCAATCTACCTGTACTCTTTCCAAATTCATGAGATCAGTCTGGTAAGACTAGTCTTTATTGGAAAAGAAAAGAAATGCTGGGCAGACTGTCAAAGATAATCACATTGTTTAGTTTTAAATACACTCTGGCCATTTTGAGCCCAATCACTGTCATTGCAATCAGCATACAATCAAACTGTCAGGACTGCCACGTGAAAATGAAATCAGAGAACATGACACTTCTGTCACAAAGCATTTTTTTATAGCAATCATATGCAGCAACATTCAAACTCAGAGCCTTCTGCAAAAACTACAGATGTGCTTGAAGAAACGCCTCATTGTTCTACAACACAGAGAGAATCACTCCACCAATTGAGGCACTGATTTTTTGCTAGCTTTAGGTAACTGCTGAACAATTTAGCAAAGCAGGAGGTCTTTCTTTTTTGCCGGTAAACTCATTTGACTACTCCACAGCTCTCAAAACTCAAACAGCTTCAGCAGATGTGATTCTGGGAAAGCCAATCACCAGGGAGAGTCATCAAGACTTAGAAACAACCAGCCTTTACATTCTGAAGCTCCCTTAGTGACGGACGATTTTTAACAATTACCCTCCTGGAACTTCGCTATGTAGCCAGGAGTGGGCTCTGGTATACCCTCTTAAAAAGAACATTCAGGACAAATTATGAAAGCTTAGCAGAGGTGAAGAAGGAAGTATCCATGTATTAAAGGCAGGAAATTGACACAGGGCATTATGCTTTGCTGAGAGAAATCAGAGCAGGGCGCCTGGGAAACCAATCACAGGGCCATGCAAAGCGTGTGCAAACAGTGTGGGAGCTCGATGACAGAAGAGGAGAGTGAGACAGCAAATCAGGGTGGCGATGAAATGAAGGTGCTTTGCATCTCACGATCTTTCTTTATCACATAAACAATCATACTGTGATCGAAGTAATGTAAACAACATTGAGATATTGGCAAGAGTTTGTGGTGGTGGACACGTGGCATTTGTGACCTGAGTTTATTCAGTGGGAAACTTGTGTTGATGTAATTTGCAAAAATAAGCATTTGTAGGCAGCAAGTAAAGTTCTTGCAAATGAACCTCATATGCTTGTCACCCAGAGGCCTATTCTTGACACCAAGCTGCCCCTCATTTCCATTTGAGGCACTGTCAATAATTATCTCTGCATTCATTCAAAGTTAAAGTTGTACTCTTAGAGCTATCAGACTTGGGACTTGTTTTGTGGGATCAAATGCAATCAAGAAACATGATCACGTGGAAAATCGACATGCAGCTTCCAAAATTTCATGTACCCTGATATCAACCCCATTCAGCAGAATTATTGACAAGCAACTTCCGTCAAACATTTTTGCATCAATTTGAAAGATTAATCCGGGTTCAATACAAGTTAAGCTGAATTGACAGCATTTGTGGCATAATGCTGATTAGCACAAAAACATTATTTCAACTCGTCCCACTTTTTCTTTAAAAGAAAAGGCAAAAACCGAGGTTTCAGTGAGGCACTAACAATGGAAGTGGAGGGTTTAAAAGGCAGAAATAAAGCTTATAATTTTATAAAAGCTCTTAAATTAATTCATCTATTATAACTTGTGTATTATTGCATGAGCAACCTCAAGGACAAGGACTGGTCTCGAGGGAACCAGGAAGTAATGCAGTGGAGCACCATCAGTCAGTGGAGTAAAAATGTCATTTAACAGTGAAAACGCAACTTCTGAATCCCACTCATCATTTTTTTTTTACATGAATGTGATTCAGAAGTTGCGTTTTCACGTTTTTACTCCACTGACGGTTATGTGTAGGGTTGGGGTTAGGGTTACAGTGCATGGATAGTAAAAATATGCATTCCTCTTGACTATTACATCATGTACAACTAAAAATACAACTCTGTGGACATTTCACCCAGAAACTAGAGCACATGTCACACATGTCCATCTGTTCAACCTCCCATCCAGCTTCGGCCACTGGGGGACAGTGATTTTAATTTTGGCAAGAACAAACTGATCTTACCAACATAACTTTCCACCTACTGTTGCCAAATTCACAGGAAGGATATAGCTGCAGGCACTCCTAAAAAGGGACAGAAGTTCCAAACAGTCCTTTACCAACCCTAGAAGTGATGCCCCCTTTTGGAGTACCCATGCCCCCTTTTGGAGTAACCCCATCCTATTTTGGAGATTCCACTCCCATTTGAAGGTCTCTGGCCTGCAGCTATACCTACTTGAAATTCACAGTGCATTCAGTCCTGATCAAAAGAATTCCTAGCAATGATATTTACTGGGTGAAAAGTTACTATTTAGCACCCAGAGTGTCTTCAAGCTTAAAACTGTCCTCACTGCTAAAGCTTCATGACACTAGCAAACAAATGCCAAAGACATTTCCCAAGTCAACTGACTGACTCAAAAGATGACCAAGATGTTTCAGTGACTCCAACTACATACAACTGTTTTTGTACATACATTTTTTTTCTGGCAGAAGACTCTTAGCACAGTCCTCCACTTTGGAACATCTTGTTCATCTTGAACATTCGGCATCCTGTGGCGGGGGAGGAAGGTAATGGAAGAAAAGTGCATCATCAAATCTCAAACTCAACTGACATCTATACAGGGTTGATGTATTTCCCATGATCCCTGGCTAAACCAATTATAGTCCCAATGTGGAACAATGATGTTCTCCAGTCATTACTGTAGGAATTGACAATGATAGCTTTTCAAAGGAGGATATGTGACTGCACTAGAGGAAATGTGATTATTGTGCACTTTTTATCTGCTTAATGACCAATCAGTGAGATTTTTTATCAGAAATGAAGGTTGAATTGGCAGGCCCTAGGAACATTAAGTGATATCCAATTTTACCAAACATCACATCTGTCTTCTGCAAATTAGTGATGACATGTCAGACTATAATTTTGAAAATGGGCTCTCTTTGTTTATTAAGGTTTCATCGTTGGCAAGAATACAGGGTACTTTTCTGTTATGATATGATGCCTGGGACAGGGGGCAAACACTCACAAGAGCACAAAGCAAGCCTATCTGTATCCTTAAAAGAATAGTTCACCCTAAAATGAAAATTCCAACCCATGTGATTTTCTTCATTGAAGCCCAAAAGGTATGTTAGGCAGTCCCTATTCACTTCCATTGCATCTTTTTTCCATTCTATGATCTGAATAATGACAAAGTCTGTTATTCTCCCTAACGTCTAGGGGCGGTTCTATTTAGTTTTAATTGATGGTGCTGAAGAGGTGCTAAATCATTGACGGGGGAGCTGAGCTTTGCTCCCTAAAAATGTGCAAAACCTGGCATGGGCAAGCAATTTTCTTAATATCAGTTTGCACGGGGTGGCAACAGAAGTGAAATCTCTGATTTGCAGTCTCAGTAAAACAGGCAACAAGCTTTCAGGTGTGATTTCAGCTTTTTACAGAACTGTCTGAAGCACAGGTCCATCAAAACAGTGTACCCTTATTGGGGGTCTGGGGACATGCTCCCAGAGGAGAAACCTTTTCAAAAACGGCACTAAAGCATTTAATTCTGGTGACTTTAGGAGCAGTATTTTTACCTTTTAACAAGTATATATATTGGGCTACAAAGCATTGATAAAAGCATTAGTTAAAGTTTCACAAAATCAGTTTCCTTTTAAAAACAAATTGTCTGCTGTGGCATTGATGTACACCATGTCATTTACATAACTGTACATATAAAAAAAACAAGCAATGATATATTTTGATACCAGTTTGGTTGGAAAAATGGCTTTATCATGAGTTGTTGTGTTGAGCTGCACACGCAGGCATTGAACTTGATAAGTACATTATTCATTGCTGTCAAACGAAGGATTCACTTTCAGGTTTTGATTAAAAATATCGCTGTCACCATTTGAATGGGGAGAGCCGTAAACTTACAGCTACATTTCACAAAATAGTCTGTGACTTCTATTAAAAAAAACAGCCATTTGTATCATTGTAAACTCAACACATTGTTCACTCCAATAGGATTGATGAGTGCAAAACATGTTGAAGATTAGTGGACAGGCGGACAATTCATTAAGTTATGCACTGTTTCCTCTCAAAAGCAGTTTATTATTCTCGTCTCGTCAACTCGCCAGTGAACCGCCATAAGAAAGTCTATGGGGCCGCTGCATTATGCTTTTTTTTTTAGCTAACTTTGCAGGGTCACCTTGGTACAAGGCCTCTGGTTGTTACAAAGCAGTCTTCGGTGTTGCTAGATTATGGGGGCTTCTCCACCATTACTGAGAGAGAGTTGTAGTGAGACATGCAGTTGGAGTTCGCTTAAGTTTAAACGGTTAAGTTTACAGTTCTTCACAGTTGCGCTGTGTATCATGACAGTAAAAATTCCACGTCATTGTTTTCTGTGCTATGTATTTAATTTCCATTTTTACGGAGTGACAGACGCTCCGAACGATACAGTGCGCGAGCTGTCTGAACGATACAGTGCGCGGGCTGTCTGAACGATACAGTGCGCGGGCTGTCTGAACGATACAGTGCGCGAGCTGTCTGAACGATACAGTGCGCGAGCTGTCTGAACGATACAGTGCGCGAGCTGTCTGAACGATACAGTGCGCGGGCTGTCTGAACGATACAGTGCGCGGGCTGTCTGAACGATACAGTGCGCGGGCTGTCTGAACGATACAGTGAGCGAGCTGTCTGAACGATACAGTGAGCGAGCTGTCTGAACGATACAGAACGATACAGTGCGCGAGCTGTCTGAACGATACAGTGCGCGGGCTGTCTGAACGATACAGTGCGCGGGCTGTCTGAACGATACAGTGCGCGGGCTGTCTGAACGATACAGTGAGCGAGCTGTCTGAACGATACAGAACGATACAGTGCGCGAGCTGTCTGAACGATACAGTGCGCGGGCTGTCTGAACGATACAGTGCGCGGGCTGTCTGAACGATACAGTGAGCGAGCTGTCTGAACGATACAGAACGATACAGTGAGGGAGCTGTCTGTACGATACTGTGAGCGAGCTGTCTGAACGATACAATGCGCGAGCTGTCTGACCAATACAGTGCGCGAGCTGTCTGAACGATACAGTGACGATACAGTGCACGAGCTGTCTGAACGATACAGTGCGCGAGCTGTCTAAACGATTCTGACCATTTTACGAATCCGTTTGACTTATTCTTTGAAGGAATCGACTCAAATGAGTAATTCATTCGTATATCGGGCATCACTGGTTCTGATGCTTAACAGGCGACAGAAATACGGGACACACTACATGATTGCTAAAATTTTGTCAGGGAAAATGTTTCTTCATACAATCTCTAGAGTTAATCTGCTAGCTGTTACAAGCATTTGCTGGGGATGCTACCGGGGTGCTATGGACTTTCTTGGGGAGGCTGAAGCACACACCCTCCCCAGTGCTGCCTCTGCTAACGGCTCATTTCGTGTTCCACATACAGGTTTTAAACAACATGAGGGTGAATAAATCACAGACATCCCTTTAAGAGCATATCAGAATTGTCAGTGTTTTCAATTAAAATGAGGCAGACTGGAACTGGGATCCCATTGGGTGAGTTTCACATGAAAAACGTAAACTGAAAATAATGTTTTAGTAAACTGTTGAAGGTTATGCTCGTACCCACTGTTACTCTAAAGTTCCAATACATGCATTAGAGGGCATGCCAGCGACTCGATAAGCAATGGTCAAGCATGTGATAACTGTTTGTTTAGCTGTTTTGAAATATTTGTGAGAACTGTAATATGGCTCACAAACACTCACGACATGTTATGATTAGATGAGCTCTGGCACAAGCAGACTCTTCGATAGAAATACGCTTGCATAAGTATTTAAAAAGAAAGAGAGAAAAACAAAAAGCTGCCACCCTGTGGTGTAGGGCTGGGTAAGAAAAAAAATTCAGATGGGTCGCAATCTTCATTTGAACAATCTCAATATAAATTAAGGAAAACTTATCGATCTTTTTCTCAATGCAACAACCGTCTGCAGTGCGAGTAAATCACTGGCATATGCCACCAAATGTTGTTTCTTGCAACTAAAAATGTCTGTGATTAGCCTCTGGCTGGTACATTTCCATTTTTCACTCACCAGTGATTCAGTACTAGCCTATAGTGGTGAAGATGATAAGCAGTGAGATCCTTTCACTGCATGTTGAGGGTAAAATATTGGTTTTGTTCTAAAGACACAATCCATTGAAAAATGTCTCTTTAAATATCCTTTCTGTTCTTTACAGACTTGTTTTTCAAAAACAAAAATAAAAAAAAAATTCACTGAAATTATGAAAAGCACAAATGTGGTAAAGAAGCAATGCAACTGCACTCCTGTTATTGTGCGCTTAAACAAAACACTGTGAGATGCCCACCGAACCGCCGCTACTCTTAAAGAGACAGTACCGGTTTGGCACATGTTCTACAGATCAATGCAAATACTTGTAAATAGTACAAATGAAACATGCAAACAATAAACATGTAACTCTATACTGTATATGAAATATTTAACATTTCAAGACATTTGAATATGAAATTAAACATTTCATATTTATTGATGAATATTTGGATTTGTAGATTATTAAAAAGCTAAGATGCAACCAAAATTCTGAAAAACTAATGATGAATTATAATTGGTAAATTTAGAATTTTCGTAATGTACCTACTTAGAAGGTCTCCTGTATAATTAACAGCATTAGCTGAGAGAGAAATTATTTCGAATATAAGCAAAATGGACATAATAACCGAAATATACCCATTTTCATAAGTATCTAATAAAATCGACATCGAATCGAAAACATGTGAATCAGAATCAGAATTAAATCGAATGATTTAATGAGTCAATACTCAGCTCTACTAACCTGTCCCAGAATTTCCAAGATGACTCAAAAGATATGTTATGCTATGTTTTTTTTTTTTTTTTTTATTCAACTGATCGCAGCATTGAAAAGCTTCACCCAGACTCACTCAGTGACAAAGTGCTTTTAAACCCTGAACTTCAGAAAGTTTCTGTGGGGAGCTTCAACATTAAAGTTTTTCTGCAGTCATTCTGCTGACATTTTAGATTAAAATCATTTGGCTGTAATAAGAAACCAATCATAGGGTGCAAAGAATGATGGTGCATGAGAAAAAAATTCTCCAACATGTACCTCTGGACTATAAAAAAAGTTTGAATCAACTCTGAAGGGCCATTTAAACTCTAAAAAAGCATCATGAGAATAAAACTTTGGCAGAATCACACAAACATGCTGACAAACCCCATTCCATCAACTTTACTTCAACCAGCCAAAGCCCCAGACGTAGCTACGACAACTAAACCTCATCTCACACACATTAGTGTGCTTTCACTCTGAGTCACCTCTAAGCTATCGAAATGGAAGTTGTCTGTACAGTGTCTGTAAATAAAACTCTCAAAGACTAAAAATCTCACTGCATAAAGACGAAACTAAGTTAGAAATAAAATAATAACAACATGTTATTGGGGCTATTTTCCTCCGTTTTGAATAAATAAATGAAGGATCCAACAAAATGGAACTAAAGCACAAAGAGCTTTGTGTTTAAAGAATGTGATCTTATCAGGTTTGATAGGAGAAGCTTTGATTTCTAACCCTTTATGGGATGAAAGAGCGAATTTCACGTTTGTTTCAGTCTGGTGAACTACGCAGTTGAACTGCTTTTACTTACGCTGCCAAGTAAAACATAGCTATACCAAATGAGTGTTTAACACTTTAATTTCCAGTATCCATGTACCCTGTCACTGTACTTCAGTGGTGATTTAGGTGGCTGCCTGAGAGACATTGTTCTAGGTCACAATGAGACTGGATGCTATCCAGAGGTCAAAATGAAACTAATGAAGGAGAAGAGACTCTTCAAATCTATGTGATGTGTTTGAGGCTAGAATTTCCTCATGTTGTTCATAGTTGGACAAATAGCCAAGATGACCAAAAGTGGGCCATTTTTGACCGAACATACAAATATAGCTCAACAGTGCACCTAGGAATCTGGGCCAGCACTTGCATTTATCTATTCAACAGCATGAAGACTAAACAGCTGCTTTGGGCTTAAATATAACAGATAGCTGCACTATTCTTCTGACCTTCAGCGAGGCAAAACAGGGAGGCTGAAGGCATTATGGGACGTCAGGACTGTCTTCACAGATACTGTAATACCTGTCATTTAAAACACTGTGGGGGCTGCAAAACCAGCAATCTCTGCAATTCACAGTGGCAGAAAGTTACCAATATCCTTCATGACCTGATCGTAACCCAATTTCCTCTATTATTATCATCATATGTAATAGAAAGAATATTAGTGCAATCAAACATTGGTCATATACACTGTGTTTGATCATATTGAAAAATCTGTACCTAATGTTATTGATGGCTGTAAAAAGAGATAGAGGAAGTTGATTCCTCTCTTGGCCCTGGAACTGTAAACCTGAACGAGTCCAAATGAGGAAGCAGACTGTAATAAATTGATTTGTGCCCCATCTGTCAGTATTGGCACAGTCATCTGTTTACACACAGGACATCCCTGAGATTATCTAAATAATATGCAGAGTGGAAGTTAACCACACTCTTACCAATCTCATAAATGTCAATTAAATAAAAGGCTTTTAATTAATTATCTGATATCATATCAAGGCACATTTTCATTAGAACAAGCAATGGAACCAGTCTGATTTTACACAACTGTGTCCAGTTTGACAAAAGACTGTTGTTCAACCTGCAAAATAACCAAAGTAAGCTTAAGTAGGCTCAAATTGTGTATAAAATTACATTTTGCATAACGATAAAAAAGAATACTTTGCAGTTGTTACCTAGAAAAGCTATTTCAACCTGATCTGATCTTTATTTACTTTGTGTAACCTAACAGGTTACATTCATATTATGGTCATTAACTAATTGATTTGAATTGAATAAAAAAAACAGTTAATTTAGAAGTTACCACATGAAGCACATTTTCAGGTTACCTGGGAAAAAATAAAACATTTACAGTGCAGGAACTTGTCCTGCAAATATTTTTTTTCCCTCGTCTACACTGGGGAAAAAATTATGTGTTGGATGTACTTGGATGTACTAAAAAAAAACTATGACTGATGTCAAACATTAAGCCTGATTCCAATTCAGCTATGCACATTCACACTAGTGATGGGTCATTCATGAATGATTCGTTCATTTTGAACAAATCTTTTATGTGACTCAGAAGAACAAGTAGTCTCAGAGAGTGGTTCGTTCATTTTGAACAAGTCTTTTATGTGACTCAGAAGAAAGAGTAGTCTCAGAGAGTGGTTTGTTCATTTTGAACAAGTCTTTTATGTGACTCAGAAGAACGAGTAGTCTCAGAGAGTGATTCGTTCATTTTGAACAAGTCTTTTATGTGACTCAGAAGAACGAGTAGTCTCAGAGAGTGATTCGTTCATTTTGAACAAGTCTTTTATGTGACTCAGAAGAAAGAGTAGTATCAGAGAGTGGTTCGTTCATTTTGAACAAGTCTTTTATGTGACTCAGAAGAACGAGTAGTCTCTGAGAGTGATTAGTTAATTTTGTGTCGGCCGCGCATGCGTATTGCGCAACCACCATTCGTTTGTTACATGAAAACCGCATAGGCCCTGTACAGGAAACAAAAATGATTAGTTCCCCTTTCAACTCATTTGGTCCAAGTCGTTCGTTCTTTTGTCACGTGACAGCTGTATATGTGTCACATGACAGCCGCTATGTGCATAGGGTATACGGCTGTCACGTGGCAAAAGAATGAACGACTCGGACAAGAAAAATCCAGAAGTTAACTAATCTTTCTGTTTCTCATAATTTGTCCTTGGCTGCATTATCCTTTTTTCCTTATTGGGACTATAATCAAAGTTTGCGTTAGTGCACGTGCTGAGGGGGATTTGGCTATTGAAAATTTAACGTTTTAATTTAATTCTGCTCAAATGAACGACATGAACTAAATGACTTGAAAAAAGATTTGTTCAGTTTGCTGAACGAGACACAAAGGTCCAAGTCAGTAAATGATCCGATCTACCATCACTAATTCACACACGCAAGGAAAATTAATACAGATTGAAAACAAGATCCCACTGTACAGGATCCACCAAAGGAACGTTAATCACCCAAATGGCGACTTTACGCTAAAACAACTAAAGTAAAACAACATCAATAATACTAAAAAGAGCAAAAATCTCTATGAATTCATAATAACAACTGATTAAATGCCCCAATAAGTTCCTTTTGGCCAATTAAATACGATTAAATTATTAAAGCGCTAGGGCTTTTGGGTATTTCCCACAACCTTAGTTCTGTATTTAATCGCTAGAGTTAGTGGTAGCCATGGGCGGACTGGGAAAAGAAACCGGCCCAAAAGTTGTTAAGGGGGGGATGTCGCTGTACTTTTCTGCACCGTTTTCCCCCATTTCGTGGCCGGCCCACTGACTCTCCCCATGGCCAGTCCGCCCCTGGTGGTACAACCAAGTTTTCAAATCATAATTTTATGGATTTGTATGCCAAAGAAGTTCAAGGAACTCACAATTATACTTTTTACTCTATTTATCACTTTATCTTCTTTATTTTTATACATCATCTTAGAATTAATATTGTTTTCTGTACATTCATGCAAATTAAGTAAAGGTAAAAAAAAATGATATAAAAATGTGTTTTTGGATAGAAGCTATTTATTTTCATGGTTGTTAAGCAAATTTATGGTTTTTTGTATTGTTTTCTGGTGTCATTTGCAATGCAGAGGAAGTCAGCGCAACACATGAGCAATAATGAAAAGACAGAATTCACAACATTAATTCAAGTCTGAAAAGGGGTGCTGTAAACTGGTGGTTAAATATCTGGGTTCATCACTGAATTGTTGAAGGTACAAACCCCAGAAGGGGTAGTAATCCATAAACGATCACCATTGGATCCTTGATGAAGACACTGAATAAGCGGTTACACCAGAATCGGTATGTTAAATAGACTTTAGATTAAAGCGTCAACAAAATGACTAATTAGTACGGCAAGTCAAACTTCTCTATGGGACTGAGCGCAGAAACTTCCGCTGTGTTCCCACGCTGAGCGAGTGAGTGAGTGAGTGAGGTCCATCTAAAGCGCACATCATTCATCAAGAGATCATTCTGCAATAGACAGTTTCAAAGCTAAAGTTTTACCTTTCTTTTCCGGCGTTGCACACAAGCTCATTGAAAGCAGTAAGGTAAAAACGAATCCAATCTCAGATAATCCTGCCATTTCTTCCGTTTGAAACCTTTCGATCTTCACTCCATAGTATATGGGCTCTCCTTTAAGGGTTTTTAAAATGCTCAAGGATTGCTCGACTTAGGGGAAACTTTGACAGCTCCTCCCCCGCGCTCGCAAATCTCAGCAGTGTGAATGTTGTGGCGTTCATTGCTGGATAGCGCGCTGCGCTGCTGACGTCAACAGCAGGGAGGATCATGTGCAGTGTGCTGGTCAGAAAGGTGGGGCGGTGTATTGCAGGTAATCAACAACCGAAGGTGCTTTCCTCGATGACCTGAGAATGTGTGACATTTACTATTATTCCAGATGTCAAATGAAATCCTTAACCTGCTCTCGGGCACTCAGAAGTATCAGTTGGAAAGAGAAATGTCAAATAAAATCTCTTAAATGTCTAATTTCTTCAAGAGGGCAGTGAGATTGGTGAATTTCTGAAATTGTGCGTCCTCGTTTCCTAAAGGGTGGAGCAAGGAATCGAGGAGAGGATGCATGGAAAGGAAACAAGGTGTAGCTTTTTGAAATATGAAATGTTCTGCTCACCCATGCGCAGGGTTACTTTTTAAATGTATCCCACTACAGATTACATGCTGTAAAATGTAATTTGTAACATATTCCGTTAGATTACTCAAGGTCAGTAACGTATTCTAAATACTTTGGATTACTTTTAGATTTTTTCACTAGTTTTGACTATAAAAAAAATCTGCCAGTAAGACAAAATACACATGTTAAAAATACAATCTCTTCAGTATCAAAATAATTTTTGAATGTGACTGTATTCTATTTACCAACTATTGAAATTGTAACTGTAGTGGAATACGGTTACTTATATTTTGTATTTTAAATGCGTAATCCCGTTGCATGTATTTCGCTACTCCCCAACCCAGCCCAAGTGTCACTTCAAAGAGCAGTTTTGCACTGCTGCTGTAGGCACCTTTGCACGCTTGCCGTTATTGAAACTTTATTTATTAATACACTCACAATAAATCCAAACAATTCAAGATTCACCATTTAAGTATGTGACAGTTATGGTTTATTTAAACTGCAAAGGTGAAACGTGAATTAAAACGGTTGTGTCAGAGAGCATTTTATTTATTTTTTAGGGGGCATCAAGCTCAATTGGATTTGGACTGACACAACGTAGACATGTGAATAAAGATTTCTACCACTGACATTCCTTATAACACGCAACAATCATTTAATTTAATTATCAAAAGGTACAAATACGTTTTTGAAAGTTCAAATAATCCTATGTCCTCACCTCATCACAGTGCATTTAGAGAATTTATATGTTCTTCATGATGGCAGACTTTGATCGGTTTACGGATCACAGGCTCGCGGACAGAGGAGTGATGAAACGAGGATGCACAATTTAGGAAATGAGAAGCAACCCATGTCACATTATGGAAGATATTGTTTCTAGTAATTGTGAGATATAAATTTATGAGAAATTATGAGAAATAAAGTCTCAATTCGGAGGAAAAAAATCTGCAATTATGAGGAAAAAAGTTGCAATTTCAAGATATAAAGTCACAATTGTTATAATGTCGAAATAAGCAATGTGCAATTCCGAGAAGAATTCCGAATTCTGAAATATAAAATCGCAATCCCAGGAAATAAACCTAAAGGTATTGAAAACAAATTTGCAATTCAGAGAAAAAGTAAAAATTCTGAGATATAAAGTCACAATAGCTCTAAAGTCGAAATTGCAAGAAATACAGTAAAGTCACAATTGTGAGATACTGTATAAAGTAAACTTTGAGATTTAAAGTCACAGTTGCAAGAAATACAGTAAATTTGTAATTCTGAGATACTGTATAAAGTCACTTTTGTGAGATATAAAGTTGCAATTGCTCTAAAATCAAAATTGCAAGATCTAAATTGGCAATTGCTAGATTTAGTCACTATTGTGAGATATAAAGCCACAATTGCGCTAAAATCAAAATTGCAAGATATAAAGTCCCTATTGCGAGTTATAAAGTCACAATTGCTCTAAGGTTGAAATTTGTGTGATATAATTCACTATTGCGAGATATAAACCCATAATTCCAAGAAAAAGTTATAATTCTTAGATATAAAGTCACAATTCTGGGAAATAAACCTGCAAATATGACAACCAAAGTTGCAATTGCGAGATATAAAGCAGAGTAATATTTAAATAGTTTCTCCTTGACATAAATCGTGTGGTCCCTTCCTCTGTCGGAACTCATCCTTCTCTGTCGTGAATCATCTATTGAGAGATGGCCATAGACATGGCTGCATTCATTTGTGTTGCCACAGTAGCCAGACAGTGGTTTTGAGATGGAAAACATCCAGGAAGTTTGTGTTTCAAAGGTCAAGATAGATCAACTGGCCACAAAGAGTCCTGTGTTTTCCACTCGAACTGCAGTTTATTTTGAGTAAACTGACCTTATACATGATTTTAAGCCTTATGTCTATATACAATTATAAACAGTACATGTACACATTCATAGGACCATTTGCAACACCTCATCTGTTCCATTTCAAAAGATAAGTTTGCATATTACAACCCCATTAGTTGTGATATAGTTGTGCCATGTTTTTTAAAGTGCAACACATGCAATGCAGCTGTAAGTGACTTTGTTAGTTTGTGAGGAAAACTTTCAACATTGTGACGAGGATGAGGTTGTGGCCGGGACGTGAGGACGCACGCCCGGCGCTGAATTGTCCTAATCATCCGGGAGGGGGATAAAGATGAGCCGTAGGCACCAGTTCGAGAGAGAAAGAGACACGTGGCCACTCTGTGTGCGTGTGTGTGTGTGTGTTTATGTTTGTTTAAGTTCATTTAAGTAATTAAAAATATGTTGACTGTTCTGCCGGTTCCTGCCTCCTCCTTGCCCATCGTGTGAACCCTGTTACGTTGGTGCCGAAACCCAGGAAGGAGGAGGGATGTGCTGATGTGGAGTCCTTGCCGCTGCCATCTGCCAGGAAGCAAAGGCGGTGTTACTGTCCGCCAGAGGTCAGAGGACTCGCTGCTGTCTGCCATGGGAGGAGCAACTGTCATCCACCGGGGGCAGAGTGGCGGCTGAGGACTAGAAAACGTTGTGTCCGGGGATCGGTGAGAGAGTATTTCTCCCTCCCCTCCCCTCTCCCAGGGCTCCAGAGAAGCGGGGAAGACCTGCCGGCAGAAGGATGGCCGGAAGGGCCACACCTCCCCTTCAGGATGGGAGGGGAGCACGTCAAGCCAGAGGTATCCCTGGCCAAAATTAGGCGATGGAGGAGTGTGACGAGGAGGAGGGCGACGAGGAGGAGGGCATGGCTGGGCCGTGAGAACATGCCCGGCACTGAATTGTCCTAATCGGCCAGGAAGGGGATAAAGACAAGCCAGAGGCGCCTGTTCGAGGGAGAGAGAGACACACGTGGCCACGGTGTGTGTGTCTGTGTGTTTATATTTGTTTTATATTTGTTTAAGTTATGCAAGTAATGTAAATAAAGTTACATTGACTGTTATGCTGGTTCCCGCCTCCTCCTTGCCCGTCATGTGAACCCCGTTACAAACATATAATAATCAACAGTACAGGACAAGTGGGAGTTATTTTAAAGAGCTCAAGTAGCACTTTAATTGTAATATTTTTAATGTTTTATGTAAAAGTAGGCTATACAAAACAACCTCTGTAAACTATTAATATCGACATTTGTAACAAGAAGTAATCAATTCCGCATTTCGGAAAGTTTAAATCTTCTTTCATTAAATTAATAATTCACCCAAATATTAAAATGATCTCATCATTTACTCACCCTTATGCCATCCCAGATGTGTATGACTTTCTTTCATCTGCTGAACTCTAATTTAACATTATAGAAGAATTTCTCTGCTGTTTTTGACTATACAAAGCAAGTGAATGGGTGCCAAAATTTTGAAGCTCCAAAAATTGCATATGTCAGCATAAAATGAATCCATAAAACTTCAGTGGCTAAATCGATATATTCAGAAGCGATGTAATAGGTGATGGATCACTTTCACATTCTTCTTCTTGTGTTTTTGGTGATTCACTTCATGTATATCGCCACCTACTGGGCAGGGAGAAGAATTAAGCAAAAAATACTTAAATATTGATCTGTCTTTCAACCACACCTATCATATCACTTCTGATAATACGGATTAAAACACTGGAGTTGTATGGATTACTTTTATGATGCCTTTATGTGAAGTTTGGAGCACCAAATTTTGGCACCCATTCACTTGCATTGTATGGACCTACTAAGCTGAAATTTTCTACTAAAAATCATAATTTGTGTTCTGCAGAAGAAAGAAAGCCATACACATCAGGGAAGGCATAAAGATGAATAAATGATGAGAGAATTTTCCTTATTGGGTGAACTATCACTTTAGTTTACCTCTGACATGGATGCATATAGAAATTTTAATTAATTATATTATATGTTGAAATATTCAAAGCCAAACAGCCAAATCAATACAGAAAATGTTGTTTTCCTCAAGCAGTACATACACATTTGTTCAGGTAATGTCATATGGTTTACATAAACTACACTACATGGGAAACAGTAATAGCTGACATTAATTAACACAAGTTTCAAAGTGGTCATTTCAGCAAATTGAGAGGACCACAAATCTTCATAATGTCTGTAGCTAGACTGAATGGGGACAGATGTGAAAGACCTAATTTGTCTCGGGTCATTTTTATGAGCTAACATTGCATTATAGTAAGCTAATTCCTAGATAAATGGTTTTCAACACAGGATCTAAGGGATGTAGTTGAGTTTGGCTGATGGCTGATGGACAGGACAGGCCATCAATATGAAAGGGGGAGGCGGGGGGGTCCCTCTCATACAGTTGGCTTTGACGTTCCCGAGCTTGGATCAAATTCTCCTGTGTTAGTTGACACAAAGTGTGGAGTTTTGCTCCAAGATCAAGAATGTACTGCGTTTAATTTTTACTGTTTGAATATCCCTCCTCCCAAGCTTCCCATATGATGTCAAGCACACTGCACGGTTGACGACCGTACAGCAGCTCTAATGGGGAAAACCCTGAGGAGGCTTGTGGGACCTCTCGAACAGCAAATAAAAGGGGATCGAGCCACTTGTCCCAATTTCAAGCTTTCTTGTGTACGAACCTACGAATCATACTTTTCAGGGTTTTGTTAAACAGTTCCACCAACTTGTCTGTCTGTGGGTGGTAAACACAGGTGCGAATCGGCCAAATGAATACCTATATTCATTTGGCCGATATACCTATATTCATATGTGCACTATATGAATACCAAATGATTCATATAGTGCACATAGTTTACGTGACATGAACCTAGTGCCCTGATTACAGAGGATTTCTTTCAGAATCCCCATTTGCAAGATTATTCTAAAGAGTGCCTCTGCAATACTATGTGCTGAGATGTTGCACAGAGGCACTGCTTCCAGACATCACTTTGCATAGTCCACCAGAACCAATAAAAAGTGATGTCTGAATGTGGTCCACTCTAATGGCCCAACAAGGTCCATGACAATCCTTTCAAAGGGGACCTCAATTAATGGAAGGGGGTGCAATGACACTCTTGTGGTGGCCATGTGATGGCAAGGACTCCATACGATCATACGAACTTCCTTCAAACATCCAGGTTTCGGCACCTGTGTAACAAAGTTCGTATCTAATGGAAGGAGGAAGTGGGACTCAACTGGGCCATTTAACTTAAAAGGTATATATTTTTTTTCCAACTCAAAAACTTTCTTTTTAGCATAACATGAAACACCACAATCTCTGCATGCTGGTGTCTAGCTCTCTCTCTTATCTTTGGAATGGTCCCTCCTTATATTGCTCTCCCCAGCACTTACTCCAATCAGAAACAGGTGTTAGACATTATAGCACTCAGATGTGTACCCTTACCTCTTTCTCTCTCTCTCTGGACAAACATCCGGTTACAGTGGTACCGTGGCTCGGACGGGAGTGAGGTTTAAGGGGGCGCGTGTAACGGGAGCCAGCTGGTATGTAATAGCGGATTAAAATCCCGCTCGGAGCTGGTTGAGCAGGACCGGTTAAAAACATAAATTTTTACTCACCCCTCCTTGATTGGTCACTATCACTAAAGCCACCCCTACTAAGTGACAGATACATTTTCACCAAAAGACTATAGATTTTGATTTGCACACCCTTTCACATCAACATCTAAAGATATGGGAAGTCTATATATTTTGCTATCATATGCACGATTATATTAGTTACATTATATTCTTTGCATTTTCAATTGTTTATCACCTGCTGTCCAGACCTGCACCCATTTTTGAGTCACGACCCACCAGTTAGACATGAGAAGGATAATCAAAACCACTCCAGTGGTGAATTGGGCCATGTTGAGCCTATTGAATTGTGGCAACAGATAAAGCTGCAGTATAATCCCAACACAAGACACCAAGCACTTAAATCATACACATCCTTAGCATTCTACACTGCAAATAGCTATTCAGACGTAATTAAATTTCAACAAACTTTACTAACAACGGTGTTATATTAAGCTACTTGTACTGCCATTGGAAGAAATTTACAAAGAATCTTTATTATTGTTGATTCTGAAATGCAAGTCAAATATTAAAATGATCTGTATGGTAACATAATCAGAGGGCTGCGTTTCTTAGTGAGATGTAAACTGACATTGGAAAAGCAAATTTAATCAAGAGACATATGTGCTTTCTTCTCAAATTGAAAAGATTAAAATAGTAAAAGCTTATTTTAATCTCTCATGTAGAGAATGATTGACTCCAGCAAAGACCCTTCACCATTAAACCTTACTGTGCACTGTTCTTACCTGTGCTATTAACAATAGAATATTACAGAGTGGATGGATAGATAGGCAGATAAACAAACTAGTGCACATAAGGTGATTTACATACATTTGCACAGTACAATGCACTTATTTGACCACATCCACATCTACACACACTCTCACACAAAAACACAAATGCAGTCAGCAGGGGTCAAGATTGAGTTAAGGGATGCCATCTGGGTACACACAAATAAATGAAACATGCCATTCTGTGGATATTATTTTATTCTTTAATCATTCTCACAAAGGCAATACAGGACTAAACAACTCTTCTTAAAGGCGTTTAGAATTTACCAGTCATTTTATGCTTTTTCTGGTACAAAAAAAACACACACACACACACACACACACACACACACACACACACACACACACACACACACACACACACACACACAAGCTTCCTTGTCAGGTCTCGCATCAGAAAAGCATGCAATTAAGTTGTTTATTGATGCAGAAGGGAAAATGTGTGATTCTGCCATGCAGGAGGGTCTCTAAAGCATATTTGCCTGCTTTGATCTTGCATGACGGCATCCAGCTGGACAGTGAAGGAGCCATCCAAATCACAAAGGAAAAATACTCAGAGACAGATGGAAAAAAGACAGCACTGTAAAACAAGGTCAATCCGAAGGTGATTTAAGGATACACTCCCTGTGATATTTTCTTTTCTGACAGTTTGCTTACTTATCACTGCTATAATTTTGTGAGTACTGTTTATTTGGGAGGTTTTGGGTAGTTGTCACAAGGGCTAGATTTCGATTGAAAGGTTTTGAATCGAAAGTCTGCTTGTTTTCTCTAGTATTGATTTTGTATGTTGGATTTAAACCCCAGAATTAAACCCCTTGTTCAAAACCGTTTTTAATAAGAATATGTTTTTCAATAACAATAGCGTCATATTTTTAAATAGTAGTTGTGTAAACTAGTGAACACAAAACCACATTGGCATACATTCAGGCAAGGGTCAACTATATAATGAAGGTGGGCTGGATGTTAAAAAATAGTTTTAACCATGTTCTTAGGACGAGTGTTTTTGCACATGACAAGTTGTTAAATGTTGTAATTTTGTACAATTTCTGTATAACTTTAGCAATCTCAGTTGCCCCCAAAACATTTTTGACATTTTTGTATATTACCTTTTTTTTTTTACCTATTTTTGCAGTTTCATGAAGTGTTTTGTGTTAAATAAAAATATAAAAAAATATATCAAACATAAAACAATTCACAATAATAGGCTATTTAATCACAGGTTAACATTGCAACAACTTACAATTAACCCATATAGTGTGACAACATGCCCACTATTGTGGTATATTGTCAAAAAAGTCAATGTGTCAAATTTTTCTTGCGTTATGTTTTCTTGTTGTATGTTCAATAGATTTTTCGTCCTAATCTCTGCTATTTTCTATATTTGCAGTATCATGTACGATTAACTCAAGTTGATGCATTTGCACTTATTGATTGTAGCTTTGTGCCATTAAAAAGGTTAAAAGATGACTCACTCTAGCACCTTCCATCACCAATGTTTAACCATCAATCAAAACTACAAAAACTCCACCACATTACAACAGCAACAAACCTCTGTAGGTTCCACCATTCTCCCAACAGTTCCAGTCAGTCCTCTCACTAATCAAACACTCTATAGCAGTTCTGCTCTAATTATTAAGTAGCCATTTTGCTTTTGAGAGTTGCTGTAAAATGCCATGTTGAAAAGTGTTGAAAAGGCTGGAATCTTAAGCTGTTTGACTTAATTATATTTCATTCCACAGCAGCTGTTCTCCTTGAGGCAGTCTGCACCCCACCTGACAATCATAGAGATAAGAAGATGTGACATTATCATCAGAATGTCCAATAATTCACATTTAACCTGAATGTTCTGGTGAGATTCTTCTACGATGTTCTTCTGACTCAAATCCCATTAGGCAGACATTTAAGATTTAAAGGGATAGTTCTCCAGAAGATAACAATCCTGTCATACCTGTATGACTTTCTTCTGCAGAACACTAATGGAGAAATTGTGTCAATACAATGCCTGTGGGTGGTGCCTCACCTTAAAACTTAAAAAGGACCTAAAAGTTTCAGAAAAGTAGTTCACATGATTCGTGCACCATTCCAAGTCTTTGGAAGGTATATGACAGATTTTGAGAAACAGGTTGAGTCATTTTTCAGTGAACATCTTGATGGCCAATGTTCATGAGCACTATGCAAGAAGCTTGTTCACAGTGGCACGTGTTAATGCAAGATCTTGCAATGTTTTAGTGCTAAACAATTCAAGTTTTCATGTAAACACGCAATTGCAATTCATTTGATCTATTCATGCTTTATACCCGGGTTCTCTGAGACACCAAACAGACCCCAATTAGAACATTTTAAGCATGCTTGTCATGATCCTTCTCCGTCTACCCTTCTGTCCTTGTTCATGTTTGTTTTCTTTTTTTTTTTTTTTTTTTTTCCCTTTTTTTAAATATATTAATTTCTTTCACTCATTCCGGCATTTGGGTCCTCCTTCTTGACATAACAATTCGACCAATAATGGACCTGGCAGGAATTTTTTTTTTTCTTCTCCTGATTCTCCGGTTCGCCAAAGAGCTGCCAAGACGGAAATGCTCTTTGGTCGCCATCAGGGGAATCAGCTGGTGAGGGAGTATTCACTGGAGTTTATAGCATTGGCCTCGGGTTTGGGCTTCAACCAGGAATGCCTCATTGATCTCTTTGTGACAGGCCTGGTTGAGCCCAACAAGTCATGTATTCCTGTTGAGGGTGAAGAGGGGAGTCTTACCAAGACTATAAAACTAGTTTCAAAATGGGATTATTTTATCTCAGCCTGTGTCTCAGAAGGCTCTATCCCAGCCCGAGGACAGTGATGACCCATCACCAATGGTGGGTGCTGCAGCCCCTCTTCCCAGCACTCGTAGGAGTAGGAAGAGACGGAAGCAGAGTAAGGTGCCCAATCCCCAGTCGCTGCCAGCTCCCTCGGCCACAAAAGCCATTCCCCTGCCTCTGTTAGCATTCTCAGCCATTGAGGCAGTTTCCCAGTCACTGACGGTGCTCCCGACCACGACGGTCGCCACACAGCCCATCCAGTTCTCCATGGCCTTCGAAGAGCCCATCCAGATCTCTGTGGCCGTCTAAGAGCCCGTCCAGTTCTCAGTGGCCATCAACAAATCTTCCCAGTCCCCTGTGACCAAAGATCCTGTCCAGCCCCCGGTGAGCTTTGAGCCTGTTCAGTCCCCTGTGACCATAGACTATCCTGTCCAGTCCCTAGAGGCTGTCGACCAGCCCTTTGCTCAATCTAGTGGCCAGTACCCATCAGACACCAGCACCCATCAGACACCAGCTACCTGTATGTTTCTCAGCTGAGTAGCCAGCACCTGTCAGTCACCAGTCTGTTGCTCAGCCTAGTAACCAGCATCCGTCAGACACCGGCTACCAATCTGTTGCGCAGTCTGTTCAGTCCCCATCTGCTGCGCATTCTGTTCAGTCTCATTCAGCCCGGTTCCCAGCAGTCGTTGACCAGTCTGACACAGTTCTGTTCCCAACGACCACCGACCAGTCTGTTCAGCCCTGTGAGGTCCCTACCCAGTTTGACCAGCCCACTGCTTTCTTTACTCGGTCTGACCCAGTCCTGTCCCCAATGGTCGTCGACCTGCCTGAACAAAGTCTGCCCCCTACAATTACCAACCAGTCTGCCCAGACCTCTGTGGCCACCACAGACCTTACTGTCATGATCCTTCTCCGTTTGACCTTCTGTCCTTGTCGGTTGTTTGTGCACATGATTTAGTCTAATGTTTATGTTTGCCATGTGCTCTCCCAACTGCGCTCCCTTGTTCCCTCTGGCCTCACACCTAGTTTAGTCCTGGTTTGTCTTCACTTGTTTCCTCTTGTGCCTTGCTTGCATATATGTTGCTCTCTTGTGTTTGTCAGATTATTTCGTTCTCATATCTGTTCATCAGTGTTTATGCGTTACACCGTCTGGTTGGTTATTTTGTTAATCATTTATCAGTTTGTGATTTGTACAGTTTGTATTCGTACTAATTTCCTCCCACGTGAGTGTTCTGTGTTTCATGTTTGTTTTTCTTTTGTTTAATAGAATCATTTGTTTCACTCATTCCTGCAGGGTCCTCCTTCCTGCTAATTCCTTGACAGAGCTATCAAGTTTCACGATTCATTCTCATAATTTTGGTTCTCATAACGATAGACAATGTCATGTAGCGCTAACATGATTCTTGAATATCAATTATGTTTTCAGCCATTAAAATGGAATTGGGGTCTCTCAGGCCCCTACAGTAGGTGATCATTTCAAATGCAGATCGAATCATACAGTGATTATATATATATATATATATATCTCTCTCTCAAGTTCTCAGTGGGGATATGGTAAATTAATTTAAATTTTCTTACTCAAAAGATGTCTGCTCTTAGCTGCAAATGATGTGTTGTGCAAGGGCACAACAGGCTGTTGCTAAGGCACACGTGTCAAAGCATGCATGCCACCATAACTTCTCTCATGGTTAAACAATAAATACCTTTAATTCACGTAACTAAGCAAAACTTTTTAAATACAATATGGATCCCCATAATGACAGATTAGATAAAGACCACAGGGACTATAACACTAAAGCACTTTTTAAAGCTGCATCAAATCAAGCATGAATACATTTCACTCTAGCATTACGGATAGTGTATTGTGTGAGCAATATCTGAAACACTGGTTCTGTGGCAACTAGGAAGTAGCCATATTCACAAACAATGATGAGCATGATTCGGAGGTTGCATTTTTGCTCTAAAATAATTTTTTTACTCCACTTACGTTTAAGTGGAGGTTTGGGTTAGGGAATAGTTCAAATATGAAACCCTGTTGACTGCAATACATAACTTACAACTAAAAATGCAACTCTCTTTTGGCGCAACTCTGTGGACATTTTATACAGACTAAAGCTCAAGTGCCCATACGTTCAACACTTCCAGCTTCTGTCACTGCAGGGCGGTGACTGATTGCAGCAGCAAAACTTGTGACCTATTGTTGCCATATTTACAGTTTACTATTGCTCATACTTGTACTTGGCATGTAACATACCTTTAACCCTATGTTTTGTATTAAACTGTCACGCTTCAGTGATCAGACTTACTGTATGGATTTAATCTGGCAGTAGATGAAATAACAGAAAAAAATTCCATAGACTTACATTGAAAGCAGGCACGCACATAGTTATCCAAGCATTATAGAGACTTGAAGGGATAGTTCACCCAAAATTGAAAATTGTCTCATCACTTACTCACCCTCATGCCATCCCAGATGTTTATGACTTTCTTCTGCTGAACTCTAATGAAGAAATTTGAAGAATTCAGCTCTCTTGGCACATAAAATGCAAGTGAATGGGTGCCAAAATTTTGAAGCTTCAAAAATCATAAGTCAGCATTAAAGTAATTCATAAATTGGTTAAATCAATGTAAAAGGTGTGGATGAGAAATAGATAAATATTTAAGTATTTTTTATGACTATAAATTCTCCTCCCTGCTCAGTGTTACTCTTATGTTACAGTGTGCAGAGGAGGTAGAACCAAAACACAAGTTTAATAAAACAAAACCAAAAAAATACTTTAAATAAACAAACCTAAAACTCCTACAAGGGGGGCAACAACAACAACTACTACTACTCCTACTCCATAGGGGAAAAATTTTGTAAAAAATGTAATTAAATCCAGCCAATGGGCTGAGGGAAAACAGGGAATAATGACAAACCGGACCAGGCTATGGGGACAGGAATGATTGGAACACAAGAGAACAAAATCACAAGAAACACGACTGTCTGAAACACAAAACTAACAATACGAACTGGCACTGGACAGCAAACACGAGGAGACTAAAATAGGGAGAGAAAAATCATCAGGTTAACTTTAGGCAGGTGATTCAACTGAAAAATTAACAAGCAAACAAGGTGGCGGGAACACTAAGGAGGCGCATACTCCATGAAACACAACACACCGAAGAGCGCGCAGCCGGGAATAAAACGGAGACTGCGCACTCACACAAGGACAGACAAGGGCAGGTAATGCCACATCCCCTTCAGACTAAAACCCAGACTACCAAGGGACGGGACCATGACATCTTGTGTTTTTGGCGAGTCACATTTTTCATGCATATCTTCCTCTACTGGGCAAGGAGAAGAATTTCTATCAAAAATAACTTCAATATTGATCTATTTCTCACCCACACCTATCATATAATTTCTGAAGACATGTATTAAACCACTGGAGTCAAATGGATTACTTTTACGCACTTTTTGGAGTGTCAAAATATTGGCACCCATTCTCTTGAGTTAACTTACAGAGCTGAGATATTCTTCTAAAAATCTTCATTAGTGTTCTGCAGAAAGAATGTCACACACACCTGGGATGGGACGAGGGTGAGTAAAAAAAATTAAGAATTTAAATTTTTGGGTGAACTGTCCCTTAAAGGGTAGGCTCTTTTAACTTTGTGGCAGTAAGAAACAGCGTAGCTACCACTAAGAATACCCCAGCAATGGATAAGAAAATGCTAGAAAAGTTGTCAGGCCAACTCCATCACTGTGATGGCGAGTTTTACACAAGCAACTACTAATTTTCTTCTGAAAATTTCTAAATTTTGTTTCAATTTATAATCCTAAATATTATTGTACATGCAGTAGACTCTGAATACTTGTGATGGACCAGGAAGTAATTCAAACTATTGGACTATGACACTTACCTTTTTGGTAGAACTACAATACATGAGAATTTCTCAGTACTGGGTTACTAACTCATTTTATTTGTGCAAACTGATTTCACCACTCCTTATATCTAAAGTGCAGAACTGGGCAAATTATGATTTGCCATTAGACCAGATGGTTTAAAGAAAAAACAATTTTAAAACATAATCTCATGAGGCCCAAACCACACACAAAAAACTAGTTATTAATAGTGAATGTGAATTTACATAGTACTGTCATGAACAATAGGAGGTAAAGTTGCCATGAAACGGACGCATCTACCAACATCCTTATTGTGACGTATTTCCGAGTGAAACCGCTCATCGAACAAGAAAACAATGTAGGTCGGGGATTTAGTTCATCCATTGGTTGTTGAATGGATTGTGAAAATATTGGTGTTGCATTGCGCAGTGTTTCCCGACCAAATTAAAGTGCCGTGAAAGATTGTCAGGTGTGCCGTGGAAAATAATAAAATTCCACAGAATCAATAAATGCATTAAAAAAAAAAAAAAAGATAATTTCAGGGATCCAGACTCCTCACCGTTCAGAGAAATTCGCCGTTTTGAAACCATAATCATTGAATGTCTCAATTTCTTTTAATTAAATATTACCTTATCTTTTATGATTAAGAGAGACGCCAGTTATTGAATTCATTTAAATTCACCAAGAACACGTTTCAACCTAAACAAGTCCTTTTATTACTTTCTGCTATCAAAGCAACTGCAAGCTTTTTTTCTCTCTTCCAAATTCATGTTTTCAATGTTTGTGAACACTCCCGCTTTTATATGTGGCAAACTGGTTAAAAAAAAAAAAAAAAAAAAAAAAAAAAAAAAAAAAAAAAAAAAAAAAGCCCCTCTGTGGCGCTTTCTGCAACTCTTGTCATGTGGAGGGCAATACTGTGCTTGACGCTGGTGTAGAATGGAACATTGATGCCTCGACTCATGTGAAATTTTCTTTACAATGATGAAAGTAAGTATTAAAATGATTGTGGTCTTTTCTGATAAAAGTCATGCTCAGCACTTTAAATGGGCTACTGTAGGAAAATGATACTGTAGATCTGCCTTGTGTTTATAATTGTACTTAAGTCAGCAGATTTGTACCCATGCAAGTTTTAATAAAGGAGAAGGTAAGGATGTTATTGAAAGTCAATATTATTAAACTATTATTGTTGTCTTTTTGGATGAAAAATAATGCTCAGACTGAAGATCTGCTTTGTTCTTTTAATGCATAAACACTATAAAAGTCTCTTAGTAGATTTCGGTCATGAATGACTCAATTATTCACTGACTCACTCATAGCACATAGGACGCTACATTTTCACCACCTCGTGACATTTCCAGAAGGGGTCACTGAACTAATTAGTTAATACAATTTAACAAATTTGTGAAACAGAACAAGCCTCACCAAAATACTCTTTAAATAATTTGCACAAATGTAACTTAAATCACTAAAATAGCTGGAATTGGTGCTTTAGCTTATTCTTTAAAAAAAAAAAAAAAAATTCTCATGGACTAGTGATTGTCTTACGTTTTTTGGCCCTCATGAGTTGGCATCCCTGTAATTTGTTGTGGCATTGCAAGAACAAATCAGAAAATGAAATGCTCTTGCCACCAGTGACCTCAAACATTTTTTTTTTTTTTGCATATCCAAATTTCAAACAGTACAAGTAAACATGCTACTAAGACGGACAGAAAACATGTACAAGTTCTTGAAAAGGAAAAATATTGACGTTGGTTAGCCTATGTGATATAGTGGTGTACCGTAGAATTTTTTTTTGTCATAAAAATTGTGCCATGGCAGAATTTTTTTTTGGCACACACACTAGCAAAGCGGAACGGAGGCAGATCTAAATGGGAGTTTGCAGTGGACACACATACCCCTACCACTGTGCTGCTCGAGTCAGAGCCAGTTATCAGTGAAATTGAGCAATGGGCATTGGCTTGTTGTCCGTGGAGGGCTTGGAGCATGGTGCCGAAGATGCAGGTTTTGGCCTGGGGTTCCGCTTTAATCCACTGTGTAATGGTAACCGAAAAGATCCAGAGGCTTCTCAACATTCACAGAGTGTCCAGTGAGGATCAGCCGGAGCCATCAGTTCCTTCAGTGCACTATTCAGACCAGTCCGGAAGAAAACCACCAGAGAGCGATCTGGAAAGTACACTAAATTCGCTAGTTCCAAAAACTCACGGATGTGATCCTCAACTGGATCTGAATTTTGTCAGTCGCTAGATCCATGTGAGCCAGTTCTTCTGTAACGAATGGTTGCTGAGATGAGACAGGATAATCTAGATCTAAATGCTAACATGAATTCATAAAGCAACAAACAAGAACTGACAAGAAATGCACAACTAGAGGTTACATATACTCACACAAGGGCTAACAAGGAAATGGAAAACAGGTGAGAACAATGGGAAACAGATGGCAGTGATGAGGGCAGTGCATGATGGGAAACGTAGTCCAGGGGAAACACTTCAAAATAAGAGTCCTAGGAGATACAAGGGAGACAGACTGTGACAACATAAATGCACGAGCAGATCACAGTTATTGCTTACGAAGAGGCTTGTAGCTGCTGAAAAATTAGTGGGTAAAAGATACAAATATTTTAATGTTTTGATTCACAATACACTAAATAGATGGGAAAAAACACTTACTCGTGCTGTGCATCCGAAGATAACTGCATTTAAAATACATAAATAAACTCCAGAGGCATCTGAAGCATTGTATTCATCAGTGATCACCTCAGTAATTCAGGTGTGAAATGTCCCGATCACTACCGTGAATTCACCGTTATTCCTCCTAATTCACAATATGATCAATAACATGTATTTATAAAATAGATAGGATAAATTTTTATTTCATTCCAACTTCATTGTCAATATCATGTTAAACATCTGTGGTGAAGAGTAGCCAACAATTCATTTATAAGCCTACAATTCAAATGCTATAGTTTCCAATATGTTGTGCTGAGCAAAAGATAATTGGCACAAAAGAAAAGAAAATGTATGTTACGCACTCAGATACACACAAAAACACACTGCCTATGCCTTTTGAGTCCTGAATGATTATTATTTAATTCACGTCACACAAGTGGCTGAGCACAGCAGAGAGAGAAGTATCATCATAATTGGTTTGTTTTTTGTATCCGCTGATCAAACTAAATTGCAGTGTTAATCACCAGCACCAGCTCTCGGTATGTAAAAATTAAAACCTTGAGCTTATATTTAATTGAGCGCTATTAATACACACAAAACCAGAGGTCACTGCAGATGCCTCATCTTCACTCTATAATGTGTGAAGCAGATGAATAATAAAAATAAAAAAAACATTTCCAAACCCTTCATTATACAGTGTCACAGGGGGTCTGTTCTTTATTGAAAAGACATTAAGCACAGTTCAGAAATCATACAATTACATGCTGTCTTCTGAAAGAATACTTGTAATTACTTATTACATCTCCAGTTTAAAGACTGGCACATTCACACAGTCACATGATGTACAGTACATACTGTAGAACGTCTCTATTTTGATATTTCAACCTTTGTTACATTTTATTTGCAAGGTATTTCAGCTATATATGGCAATTTCAAATTAATACACTAAATTTACCAAAACAGCTACAGGCTAATTGGTAACCAAGGACGAATTAACCACCAGGCCAATTGGGCTGTTGCCCAGAGGCCTCTAAACCCAAAGGGTTTACTAATTTTACTAATCTTTGTCACTGCCTGCAACATAGTAGGCCTATTCTTAATCAGTGGAAAATGTGTAATTCTGCCCAGGCAGGTTCACTTTCCATGAGGTAGTGAATGCTACAGTTTATAAACCTCTTCGTGATGCTTTGAATTTTAAATAATTACTAGTGTAATTATTGTCTGCACACCAGAGCAAAAGGGGAAAAAAACATTGGCTCACTGTTTAACAAGCGCTGAATCTTTTCCAGGTGAATAACAATCTGGAATGATGTGCAACAGTCACATTCCTCTTTACAACTTGAACTTCATCAGAATGTCGATGTGTGACACCAGCACTGAAAAAGTTTGACACAGCACAACAAATGGTGAAACAGAACGCGAGTGTCTCGAGATGCGTTAATAAATATTAAAGTTATTTTAAACTTAATGCAGTGTCTAAAAATTGCAACAGTCCTGAGTTGTGGCATGGTGCAACGATCGAAGACGTCCGTCCAGTGCGTGTTTATGTGACGCTCCTGTTCTACTCGCTCCATATGGGACTCGAACCGGTATCTCCGGTGTGGGAGGCGGTTGTGCTATCAAGGAGGCTAAAGGCTACAGCCTCTTGCATCAGTCGTGCACCTCTTGGGGTTAGGAGAGTGAGGTTTATACACATTGCACAGCTATCTATCAACTGGCCACCGTTACACTTACCCCCCTAAACCTCACTCCCATCCGGGTCACGGCACCACTGTGACGCTCTTGTTCTACCCTCTCCGTACGGGACACGAACCGGCGTCTCCGGCCCACGATAAAGTTTCATACAGCTGAGTGTTAACAATTTTATCAAACCCGGCCCGCAAATTAATTTTTACACTATGCATTTTGTTTTGGTCTTTAATGTTCCCCATAATTCTCTTAAATGATTATTACACCATAGCCTAATACTGTATATTCCACATGTCCACTCCGTTTCTATTTTTGACACTTATTTTGCCCAGAGTTTGAGACCCCTGCCCTTTAGTAAGGGTTTATAGAAGGGTTTATTATTGACAAATAACATAGATTATAAAACAAGATTGTAAAACAAGCAATAATTGCAAAATAGTAAGCCTTTAAACATATATGTTATAAATGCTTTGTGAATAAACTTATTAATTCTTACAGTATATTAATCAAAATACCCTAATTAAAACAGACTATTAGTGAAATTAAAAGGATTTTTCAACAGCCCGCTTTGTGTTTATACTAATGTCACAGTGATGCCAAAGGAATCGTGCTCTGAGTGGTGTCCCAACTTACCAAGCCAAAGCTACTTATGGCACTTTTCCACTGCACGTTACGGTTCGACTCAACTTGCTTTACTTTTCTGAGCATGCTTTTCCACTGCTGTTTAGTGCCATCTCAATGTGGGTGGGATTATTGGTTGGTCGTCATAGTTGCGCCGCCTCTACTGTCGTGACATCATCTTAAACGCGAGACAAATCAATAAACAATAACATGACCGCTAGCTGTTAGCTATTAGCTCATTGTGATGCATAAAGCAGTTGTTGCATGGTGATTTTACTCAAGTGCAACAGTTAAATTGGCCTGGTTGTTTTAGAAGCAAGGATTACAGTAGCTGGTCAACTAAATAAAGTCAAGCTTTCAAGAAGAATATAGAGTTAACATAACAAAACGTATCATCTTCCATTGTGGACTCCAGCCGTGGCTGAGTCCAAGGCACTCTCCCTCCCATTTCTCACCGGTCTTGATAGTGTCCATTTGGTCGAACCACTTCCACTTTTCCTTGATGGTTCTGTAGTCACTTTGAAGTTTTTTTTTTATTATTTTTCCTACGCTGTTGGTAGGGCCGGTGGTAGCCGTGTGCAGCCAACAGCTGAGACACTTCCTGAAAGACCTTTTCATTTCGTTCATCACTAACGAGAGGAACGTCTGCACCTCGTTTATTGACCATGGCTTGGTTTTGCGCACAGCCATTTATTTTTACAAATTGAAAGTCGCATGAACAAATGTTACTGCTATCGCTGTAGCTAACTTTAAAACTAGCGGGATGATGTCACGTGTCGAAAATCCAGTGACGCTGGTAGTGACGATTCTCTCTGACCAATCAGTGATCTGTAGGGTTTTGACGTCACATTTAGTATCGGCTCTGTTGCTTGGAACCTCGACCAATGCGGTACTAAAAAAAGTATCAGGTACCAGGTACTATCCACAGTGGAAAACCCCCAAAAAAGCGAGCAGAGTCGAGTCGAGTTGTACCATGCAGTGGAAAATCCCCATAGTCACCATACGGACATTTTTTCACAAAGGTTTCTCTTTTGGCAGCTTAATAAATGCTTCATATGTGTTACATTAAAGTACATTTTCACAGGTTACAATTGTTGAATAAGTGTCATAAAGTATTGATAACAAATGAGGTAAAATGGCTCAATATTTAGCAGGTATTGTATGAAAATCACCCTTTTATATATGTTGTTATAAATGCAAAGAAATGATTTATAATGTATTTGTAAATGAATTATTAGTCATGAATACATCCCTTTATAAAACATTAACAAAGGGAACATTAAAGGGATAGTTCACCCATAAATGAAAATGTTCTCATCAATTACTCACCCTCATGCATCCCAGATGTGTATGACTTACTTTTGCAAATTAAGAAGAAATTAAGATTTTCAGAAGAATTTTTCAGCTCTGGTGGTCCATTCAATGCAAGTGAATGGTGACCAAAACTTTAAAGCTCCAAAAAGTACATAAAGGCAGCATAAAAGCAATCCACACAACTCCTTTTTAATATAAATTCTCCTCCTTGCCCAGTAGGTGGTAATATACAGGAACAATGCAAATTGCCAAAAACAATTACAGTACATTTATTTATTGATTTAGAGTAAAAACAAATAAAAAAAACGTAAATATTGATCTTTTCTCACCCACACCTATCATCTATATTCTGAAGACATGGATTTTACAACTGGAGTTGTATGGATTGCTTTTATGCTGCCTTCATGTGCTTTTTGGAGCTTTAAATTTATGGTCAATATTTACATGCATTGTAAGGGCCAACAGAGCTGAGATACTCTTTTAAAAATCTTCATTTGTGTTCTGCAGAAGAAAGTCACACACATCTGGGATGGCATGAGGGTGAGTAATTATTATAGAATTTTCATTTTTGGGTGAACTATCCCTTTAATGTGAAGTGTTACAGACAAATGTAATATTTGTATCTTATATATGCCATGTGCTCTCTCTCTCTCTCTCTCTCTCTCTCTCTCTGTGTGTGTGTGTGTGTGTGTGTGTGTGTGTGTGTGTGTGTGTGTCTCTTCACTATCTGATTGTATTTCTTAAAGACGGAATAGAACTGTTTAAATTCCTAATTTTGATCTTTCATAATTTTGAACATTTCCTTTGGTGAACTACCCCCATCTTGTGGTTGGCGTGAAAATATGGGCCAACCAACCCCGGAGATGATCTTTAATTCACACTGATCTATGAGTACTTTTTTTATTTTCATACTGTTTAACATAATATTGGTGATTCAAAGACAAATACAAAGGAACTGATCTAATACAACACCATGCTACGAGGATCAAAACTATTAACTATTTTACATCTCCATGCAGCTGTCCACAAATGCCTAAAATACATGTTGTTAGTGTGGTGTTATCAAACATAAGGATGCTTGAGTCTAATTGACATTTGAAAATATTGATGCTGACTCAGTTAATATAACGCCTGTTTGCCAAAGGTTATTCTCCGTGTGAGCCGAATTTTGTGTCCCGCCTCCCGAAGACCCATTTATACACCTTCATTGATCTCAGATTGACATGTGTAGAATGAAGAATGAAGGCAGAATGAATGGTACCACTGCCCACTAGTCAACAAGAATCACTGCTCAGAGTCAGCGCGCATGCGCCGTGCGTACGCTCTGGAGGCTGCTCAATATAGAAAAGCAAGCTGCACGTTCGCCAAGGTAACGCTTCAAAGCAGAAGAAATGTCTCGAAATAGTACATCGGATGTGCGAGATGAAATGTGGAATGCCAGACAGCATCTAACAAAATGTGCGGACGCCGATGCTTCTCCGCGCTCCGAGCGTTTCATCTTCGGTCCAGAATGGCACTCGCTTAACTGACATACGAGGATTGAGAAATAAACAGTTCCGACGAAGGGAATATTAACCGAATCGACAAATATGAACGCTACTTTACTTAAAAAACGAAAGCTGGACTGTATGTATGCGCTGTTGTTATGGCTCCATACGGCGGTGTGGATGTGGTGTTCAGCGGCCGAAGAGCATCATTTCAGCGTTGAGGTAAGACTGGCCCAGCAGCAGCAGCAGCAGCAGCATCTTCTGCATCAACACAATAACGCACGCAGGCATTGACATGTCGAGAATAAACATCCTGCTTTTAACTGAGACCTATGATAACATCATAAATCATGAATAAAACTGGACAGCACTTGCACACTTGCATATTGAAACGCTTGTTGGATTTCCACCATGTGCTGTCTCAGTGTGTGCTGTGGTATATGCAGCTATTCTATTCTATTCTATTCTATTCTATTCTATTCTGTGTATTAGATAGATAGATAGATAGATAGATAGATAGATAGATAGATAGATAGATAGATGACTCTTTGTCTGTTTTTCTGTGTATCTGTATATCTATACGTATATCTTAGATATAGTAAATACATACATACTTACTGTACTTACTAACTTACATACACACTGTATTGATCCATTGTGGAGAAATTGGGGTGCATTAGCAACCAGAGAATAACACTGAACAGTACCCAGCATGCACCACACATATTATAAAAATACAAGATCTTAAAACTGAATTAAATGTAAAAATCTAATTCTATTAAATTCTACACTGAAAAAATGTCAAGTAACTTAATTAAGTGGTTTGATTCAAAGAAAAATATTTTTTAACATGTCTCAATCAACTTGACAACGTTAGGTTACACCGTCAAACATAATTTTAAGGGTCAGTTCAAGCAGAAATAGCTCCAATTTCATAACAATTGCAGGTGGCCACTTTTTACAGTCTTTTTTTTGCAATTCTGTGATCTGAGGAGACAGGAATTATATTAGATTGTATTCTTCAATCCAATGTGGGGACAGAAATAGGATCTGAAGTGATATATATATATACACTACCAGTCAAAAGTTTGGAAACACTTGACTGAAATGTTTCTCATGATCTTAAAAATCTTTTGATCTGAAGGCGTATGCTTAAATGTTTGAAATGAGTTTTGTAGATAAAAATATAATTGTGCTACCATGTTAATTTATATCATCATAAAATAAAAATGTAATCATTTTTTTTTTTTTTATTGATGACTTGGACCAAATTATAAAGTAAAGCAGCCACTAAGTGCCCAACATAGATGGAAACTCCTTCAATACTGTTTAAAAAGCATCTCAGGGTGATTCCTTAAGAAAATGTCAAAGAGTACATGTCTACAAAATCTAGGCAAAGTGTGACTACTTTGAAGATGCTAAAATATAACACAGTTTTTATTTATTTATGATTTTGTTTAGTCACAACATAAATCCCATAGTTCCATTTATGTTATTCCATAGTTTTGATGGCTTTACTATTATTCTAAAATGTGAGAAAAAAAAATTAGAATAAAAAATGAGTAAGTGTTTCAAAACCTTTGACCGGTAGTGTATATATACCTAATAGCACACTGTTACACATTTTAACAGTGTATTAAAATGTGCAGATCTTAAGACCTATGCAGATCCTAACCGTGCACATTCACAGACCTCAGGCGTGAGTGGGAAAGAGATAAACAATCAGAGCGATTGTTACTTCCTCTGGTCCAAACCCAATCACTCGTCTCTGCTCTCAGAGATGACAATCACACGCCTCTGCCTGGCCATGCCACAATCAGTGGGGAGATAAGGGAAGCAAGACCTTGATTCCAACAGGGGTGCTCGTCAACAGATCCTTGTGATAATGTGAATCACATAAAGGATTTTGTCTGTTATGTAAGTTGCTGAGCAACTCGTTCCCCCAAACTCCTTGAGGCCAGAATGGGCTCGAATGTGATGTTCGGTATTGTTGGCAGTGCTGGTTGACACTGAGAGAATGTGTCACCCGCACAGTTCTGTTTGGCTGGGAGGTGAGAGTTATAGAGGACATCGAGGCAGTGGATCAACCCAAGTTGAACATAGCTTTGTCCTGGCATTCTATAGATGCTTAGCTGAAGCGTATTGATGGAGCTGGATTCTAACCCTAGTTGTCAAAAAAAATTAATTGGAGTGGGATGTAGTCTTAGAATCAGACGGCACGTTCATGGACCATCAACAGTCCATTCAGTGACCGCCTGATGTGTACTGCACACAAAACTGGACAATATTTTCTCAATCTGGCAAGCTCTAATCTTATTGGTGGCTTTCTGGGAGTTAATGCACACAGGTTTATTTTTAGTCCATCTGGAAACAAATTTGTGTGTAGTAGTAGGTCAACTAGATATCCACACGCAGAATTTTACATTCTGCTTTGTTTTATGTCTTGAAATAATTTTTATCACTTGTGGATGGACAGATATTCTGATCACAAAGTCTATAATTTTTTTTTACTAATTTATTATGTGTCTTCTATACCTGATCTCACTGTGAATTCTGCAACAGTTGGTTGAAATTTCTGCTGCTGAAATAGGTCTGTGCTTACTAAAAAAATAGAACCACTACTCCCTAGTGGCCAAAGCTGGAAGTGTTATTATACAAATAGGCTCATGTGAACTCCAGTTTCAGGGTGAAATGTCCACAGAGTGGCGCCAAAAATGAGCTGTATTTATAGTTGTAAATAATGTTATACAGTCAACATTAAAGCATATTTTATTAACTCTACCCTCTAACCCAAACCCCAACCCTAACCATCAGTGGAGTAAAAATGTAAAAAAAGTGGAGTTTATGTGAACGCAATTACTTCCTGGTTCCCAAGGGCACAAGATGGAAAGGTGTCAACTTTGGAATTGATGCAAAAATGTCCACCTGAGATCCCACATATCATGTAATTCAACAGAATGGGGTGGATTTTAAGATACATGAACTTTCGAAGCGACACTTCAATATCTTGTGTGATCATGCTGTCTATACATCTGTTCACTACTATAGTGCTGTGCTAGTCCACACCAGTTCTATTTACATTTATGCATTTGGCAGACGCTTTTATCCAAAGCGACTTACAGAGCCCTTATTACAGGGACAATCCCCCCGGAGCAACCTGGAGTTAAGTGCCTTGCTCAAGGGCACAATGGTGGTGGCCGTGGGGTTTGAACCACCAACCTTCTGATTAGCAGCCCTGTGCTCTAGCCACCACTACCACCACTACCATCACCACCACCACCCCCACCCCCACCCCTACCCCTATTTATTCACTTTACATGTCAGTCAGATGGGTCTGTGTGAGTAAGCAGTTCTTGGCTAAAATAAGCTGCATTGTGGACCAAACCTTTTGCCATTCAGTCTAGGGTCTGGCTTAGCGAAACTAAGTGGCATTGTAACCGTCATAATGCTAATTGTGCGGTCTTCACAATAGATTTTTTTGATGACTAGCCTCTCTTTCTCTCTCTTCTCCTCAGTTCACTGCCACCCATGTAGCTCCTGTGTGGTTTTTGCTTGCTGGCAGGGCTGCAGTTGTTGGCAGCAGTTCTGAGTTGAGTGCACAGGTCAGTGGTCTTTAGGGAATGAAGATATTGTGTGTGAATATCTGCGTGTGTGTGTGTGTGAGATGAGTAATGACTGCTCTGAGGGTGGACCTCTGATCCTGCACTAGGAATAGACCAGAGAGCACATGGTTCAAGGATTCAGTGGTGAAATCAAGATTGTGTCCTCAGGGCTTTCATTATGGATGTGTTTCTCATGCAGGTGCAAATGTGCTTAGTTTTGTGCAAAGGCGGTTATGACATTTCATGTATCTTTGGCTCTATATGGGATTAATGGAGAGTCAGGGGTTGTTGCTATGTGCTATTGAGGTGCTACTGTAAACAGTCATATATCTTATTAATGTTTCAGTAAAGAGGATGTGACTATATACAGTAGCTTTAGCTAACTGTAAATTATAGAGACGTCACATTAGCAAAGACCCTAGATCAGAATTTAAATGGTGCTTTAAATGCATCTGAATCTGTCATGATATCATAAAGGGTGGAGGGCTATGCTATGTTTATTAGTGGTACTTGATAACCGTTTGCACCAAGGACATTAGCAATATCTCAAATTGTCCAGCTTGTTGAGGAGAGTTGTGTTATTACTTTTCTATATCATCAGACTTGTGATTAGCGATATTAATGATGAATAAAAAATCTATTAATTGTCATTAATTATTTGATCGACAAAGCTTACCGATCATTGATTAATTAAGTTCAGGACAAATGCGTTCGATAATCATGACAGCTGACATTGAAAGGGCAGTCTATACAGTCACTTGCCACTAGAGGGTGCTTGCGGGCTGCATGTCATTATTCACTTTACAGAAGACCCACTGATGCACAGATCAGAGATAAAGTGGGCTCAATGTAAACAATGTTGGATACCGTGATAGTAATCAAGACAAGTCACTTTTATTTGTATAGCTCTTCAAAAAGCTTTACAGAAAATCATGCTTTATCAGAAAATGAAACTGTAATATCTATAAAGTCTCAGATTGTAAATTGTGTATAAAATAGAATCATAGTGAGCAAGCTGAAGGCAACTGTGGCAAGGAACACAAAACTCCATAAGATGTTGGTGTGATAAATCTCTAGCTCTTTTAGGACGGAAGAAGTGGGAGCCAGATACACAAAACAATGTAAGTCCTTTATTTTGGATTCTTTTCAGTATAACACACAGGTTCGTGTGTCACCCTCTCTCCCCTCTGGTGGTTTGGACTGCCCTTTAATCCAGCCACAGGAATTGTCTCACCTCCTTTTTGGTCTTAGGTCTCAGGCAGGCTGAAATCGCTGTTGTTTTATCAATTTTGAGCCGCACCTGCCCGTGACCCAAGTGGAAGCCCAGATACTGTACTTCCACATGTCAAATTGCTCACTTCTTTGGGTTTTCCCCACCCATCTCAGCAACCTCAGGACAGCCCTTACATACTGCTGGTGCTACTGTAAATAATGAAATAATGATGTCACTGAGATAGGAACCAAGGGTTAAGATACCCCTGTGAGCAAGCCGAAGGCGACTGTGGCAAGCAACACAAAACTCCATAAGATGTTGGTGAATAGAGAAAAATAACCTTGGGAGAAACCAGGCTTTCTGTGGGGGCCAGTTCACCTCTGGCTAAACAGCATGAATATAATGCCAATATTGTTTATTTATGTGTAGTGAAAGTCATGGTTAAAAATGTTATGAACTGTAAAATTAATGATTATGTCTTTGAAGTCCATCCTGGATTATCTGCAGAAGTTCACATAGATGCATTGTCCTTGTTAGTTGGCTGATGTAGGCTTTTGTTGGCAATTAAATGATTGTCTATGTATTCAATTTTAAGAGTGTAATCCATCATTAGACCAAGGTGATGCAGGCAAAGATCAGTGAGGTGCATCACAGCTCAACTGGCAGGGCATTTTGGTGAGGTTTGGTGGGGTCCATCCTAAATCCAAGGTTCAGGCATTGGCACATGCAGTATCCCATATCTTATGGTTGGAGTTGGCATCAGATAATCCTCTGTGAAGTCCATCATCATAAACTGTAGTGTATCTGGCTGGCACAGGCTCCAGATAGTCATCATCACTGTCGGACACCAAGCAGGAATGGAGCTGGATCTGGCAGGATCTGTGATATGAATCCTGAGGTTGAGACAGAGAAACAAATATAGTAATATTAGCGTAGATGGCATTCAATTATTGCAGAGATATAAAATATGAGAAGTGTTTCCATTCCAACAAACCTAACTAATGCAGCATAACTATGAGTTGATAGATAAATTTAGGTGTATACCTGGCTGAATATATTATTCTTTAAACTAGACTTAAACTGAGAGAGTGTGTCTGATTCCTGAACAGTGCTAGGGAGACTATTCCATAGTTTAGGAGCAAAACAAGAAAATTATCTACCTCCTTTTGTGGATTTTGAAATTCTAGGTACTATTAACAGGCCAGAATTTTGCGATTGTAATGAACATGATGGAATATAGCATGGTAGAAGATCACTTAAGTACTGTGGAGCTAGACCATTCAAAGCTTTGTACATAGTTAACATAATTTTATAATTAATACAAAATTTAACAGGTAGCCAATGTAACAATGATTAAATGGGGCTAATGTGATATGTCTTGGCTCTAGTCAGAACTTTAGCTGCTGCATTTAAAAAATATATATATTTATTGAACTCCCTCTCAGTAATGCTTTACAATAATCTAGTCTTGAGGTCATGAACTTATTAATTAGTTCATCAGCAATAGAGAGCATGTGACGTAACTTAGCAATATTTCTGAGGTGAATGAATGATGTTCTACAAACATTGGAAATTAGATTTTCAAAGGACAGATTGGTATAAAATATAACACCTAAATTCTTTGCTGTAGAAGACAACGTTACAGTACATCCATCAAGATTCAAATTATATTTTAGCGGCTTATTATTAGAGGTTTTTGGTCCAATAATTAGTACCTCTGTTTTGTCGGAATTGAGTAAGAGGAAATGTCTAGCCATCCAATCTTTCATTTCATTAATACACTCTGCTAATTTGGAGGGGGGGTACATTTTCGTTGAGTTTAGAAGAAATATAAAGTTGGGTATCGTCAGCATAACAGCGAAAACTTATTCCATGATTCCTGATAATGTCTCCTAGCATGTATAAGTAGAAAAGCAGAGGGCCTAAAACTGACCCCTGTGGCACTCCATATTTAACTTTAGTTTGATCTGACAATTACTCGTTTACACAGACAAAGTGGTAGCGGTCTAATAAATAGGACCTAAACAAAGCTAATGCCTTTCCACAACATAATTCTCTAGTCTACTCAAGAGAATGTCGTGATCTATCGTGTCGAATGCGGCACTAAGATCTAAAAGCACTAGAAGAGAAATGCAGCCACGATCAGGTGATATGAGCAATTCAATTGTAACTATGATTAGTGCAGTCTCTGTACTGTGATGAGGTCTAAATCTTGACTGGTTCTTCATATGTACTGTACCAATTTACTGTAGAAATGAACATAGTTGGGAGGACACTACCTTTTCTAGTATTTTCAACATAAAGAGTTTTGAGATCAGTCTATAATTAGCCAACTATCCAGGATCAAGCTGAGGCTTCTTAATATGCAGTTTGATAACTGCCATCTTAAAAGTTTCTTGAGAAATGCACTAAGGAGATCGAAGAGTTAATAATATTAAGAAGAGGTTCTGAGATCAACAACAAGGACTTTTATTCCTTTCCTCACAAATCATGTTTAAAACAGCAGATTCTCAGTTCATAAACATATTTGACCCTGTTCTTCACACAATGATATCTTAAAACATCAAAACACTATTAACATAGTACATGACTAGCAAGGTGATACATTTTACCGTTATATTACACAACCATCTACATTTATTAGCTTGTTTGAGCAATCAAATTGCATAGTAGCTCAACTGGTAGAGTGCTGATCTTGCGAAGGACATGACCGGATGTAAAAATCCAGAACAGCATCCGAGTCGACACGTGAGCCAAATGTGTCATAGAAGCACATAAAGTAAAAATTACGAGAATAAAGTTGTAGCATTAAGAGATTAAAGTCATAATAATTTGAGAATAAAGTTGTAGCATTATGATATAAAATTTTGCATGAGAATAAAGTCAAAATTATTAGAATAAAGTCATAGCCTTTTGAGATTATCGTCACATTATTTTGAGAATAAAGTAAAAATTATAAGAATAAAGTTGAAGCATTGTGAGAATAAAGTCAAAATATGAGATAAATTAAATCTCAATATTAGGCTAAGCAGAGCATCATCATCACAATGATTGAACGGACACCGAACCAGCAGATTCCGTTAATGCAAGAGAGGAATGTGGAGGACGTAGTTAAATCATACTGTAGGATAGGATTTAGCAATAAAGAAATCCTTGGTCTTTTGGTGCATCAGCACAGAGTTAATAGTATCCGGACACTGCAGTGTGGAAAATTTAATTTATTCAGGAGCAAGAACCAGACAGATTTGTGCAGTCCTGATATCTTGATGTGGACTTATATAATTCACAGCAGTTCCAATTATTTTTCGATTCACTTGAGTTTGAGCCTATATCTCGTGCCTCCCTTGACATGTGCGCACATGTTGAAAACTCCTGTACTAATGTAACTCATTCATGAATGGAGAGCTCGTAAAAACTCTCAGAGCAGAATATGGCAGCTTATTAACACCAAGAATTGTTTGCCTGGAAACAGCAGCACATTTTTGGATACAATTGCATTTCAACATAATGACTCCTGTAATTTACTTCATTGACTGGCTTTTGCTGCAAGATGCAAATGAGAGAGAGAAAGAGGGAGAGAAAGTGAGAATGACCAAGAGAGATGCTTTAGCAGAAAGAGAAGATAGATGCTCTTAAAGCAAGAATCTGAAGTTGTACAGTACCTTGAGCATCGCATATCACATTGATGGATGTTATATAACGTCCAAGAACTTGTATCATAATATCTGAAGTTTTATATCACGTCACGGTTTGTGTCATAATGATATAGCTAGAATTGCAACAAAAACATACATTAAAAGGTTTATATATTAAATAACCGTGCAGCAACGACAGTGAATCCAATAAAAAATAACAAATATGAAATACTTTTTTCAAATGAACAGAACTATATCACATTTTCTCTTTTTATTAGAAACTTGATTGACCAAATAATAAATGTGTGGCATCAGTGCGAAAACAGCTTCACGTTATGTAAGACTTGTAAGACTCAAAACAGTAAAACTAATATTATAAAACAAATAGTTCAGGCTCTGTAGTCTGGTTGGATGAGCTTCATTCAAAGCTTTTGAAACATAGTATACACACACTTGTGACTGTACAGTAGCTGAATTCTATAATTCTGCAATTTGCTTTGCAATCGCACAAAACTACACTCTGCTTAAATCGACAGTTCACCCAAAAAGGAAAATTCTCTCATCATTTACTCACCCTCATGCCATCCCAGATGTGTATGACTTTCATTCTTCTGCAGAACACAAATTGAGATTTGTAGAAGACTATTTCAGCTCTGTAGGTCCATACAATGCAAGTGAATGGAGATCAGACATTTGTAGCTCCAAAAATCACATAAAGGAAACATAAAAGTAATCCAAATGACTCCAGCGGTTAAACATATATTTTCCAAAGCAATATAATTGGTGTGGGTGAGAAACAGAACAATATTCAAGTCCAATTTTACCCTTGATCTCCACTTTAACTTTCACTTTCAGATGTAAAAGTGAAAGTGGAGATTTAGATTAAAAAAGGACATACATTTAGATTTGTTTCTTACCCACACCGATTATATCACTTTTTAAGATATGGCTTTAACCGATGGAGTCTTTATAGATTATTTCTGTGTTTCCTTTATGTGATTTTTGGAGTTACAAAGGTCTGATCTCACTCACTTGCATTGTATGTTGTATGGAGCTACAGAGCTGAAATATTCTTCTAAAAGTATTTGTGTTCTGCAGAAGAAAGAAAGTCATACACATCTAGGATGGCATGAGGATGCGTAAATGATGAGAGAATTTTCGTTTTGGGGTGAACTATTCCTTTAATCTAATCTAACACCCCTAGAGTAACAAGATATTGCTAATCTTGATTTGTTTGGGATATGCCCTTCTCTGTATTTTCACATATATAAAATTCACATACTGTGCGCAGTATACTATACTGTACAAAGCTTTTACTCTTGGTCTTTTCATGATCAGCTAGCTAGATCAGTAAAAACGCAGGAAGAGACAAAGTGTAAATACCCCCTTTAGATACGACCATTTACTTATAGAATATGTCTCTTTAAGTACCCAGTCTCATCTCTCTTTGAAACTGCAGTCTCCTGTCCGATGTAAGACTCTATTTCAAGACATCATGTATTTATGATGGATTTCTTCAGTGGTTGCACTCATGGGTCTCCAGAAGATACAGTGTTGTGCCTCCGACATCCTGAAGGATGTTTTTCCATCATTATCTCGTCATACCCTTTATCTGTCTTTCGCTGCCATCTGCTATAAATGTAGTAGCAGTTTCTGTATAATAATATTCATGGTGTAATTATGGCAGAGCGAGATTGTGACAGGATGCACACCATCAACTAATGACTGAGCACTTTGAACATCAAGAAATCTGAAAACAAAAAGCCTGTTTCGTGCAGATCCTGATGAAACCCAATGTTTTAAAGTTCTGCTTGGACATGTATTATAGAGCTGTGTGTTATTAGTTCATTCCCAGTGTTTTGCCTCTTGTCTCTCAGCTGGTATTATTCACTTCTGTCAAATTCTGACAAACATAAATATTTCAAATCTTTGGCTCAAACTGTATTTATTTAGAAAGCTGTATTAATCACCATTGACATATCTTGGAGATTCCTCTTGGAGAGGAAATTTGGACAGTTTAAAGGAGAAAGGTATTAATGGACCCTCGAGTAGCACTGTTGGGTGAATTAGTCAAATTAGCCCATTAGGTGAGGTTGATTTTGAAAGTATGAAAACTACTATATTATGTACAAATGCAGGCTAGATATATTTATTTACAACTGGAGAATGAACCACAATGGTGGATAAGCTTTTATCTGTAGAATGTAGAATGTAAGATGACAACCAGAGAAACACAGCGTGATATGAAAGCCAATCTAAAGGTTGAAGTGTGTCATTTCTATGGCATTTCCATCACCAGATTTTCAAGGTTTCACAAACACTTCTTGCATTTTCATTGGTCAAGCAAAAACATAGCCTGTCCCAAACTCATGCCATTGGTTGCTTTGTCAGGCTGGTCAGGGTGCTCAAACAAATAGAAATGTATTGATAGCACCATGTGGCAGGATGAACGAGGCACAGACAATTATTCGTAAGTGCACAGTCCCACAAAGTATGTGTTTTATTGTGACAATAGATGAAAAAACATTAAGTGTCAAAACTTAATGGTGCGCGGTGTCTTCGGTGGAAGGGCTGGATGAGCGTACCGGAGTGTCTGTGATCATGAGTCCTGTGTTTAGCGTAGCTTCCGCAGAATGCATGCGGTGAATGGCGCTCACTCGTTGCTGGAGTCTGGAAAAGAGAGAGAGAGAGAGAGATAGAGAGAGAGAGAGAGAGGATTAGTGACATGCCTCGGAGTTAATGCTCATCGTCTTAGTCTTCCTCCAGCGTTTAAATCCCCTCCAGCTGATTGTTCGTAGGTGGCGCTGATCAGCATCTGCATTCCACGATGATCTCGAATTCCAGGGCGACGCTGAAACCCAAGGGATACTCGCCACAACCCACAAAGCCCCTGTGTTACACTTTTCGGGGTAAATCTACTTACAAATGGGTTTATGCTAGTTGTCTCTGCAAACTAAGCTGGGATTGGAATATTTTTAACATTGAAAATCTTTACTTTTAAATGATCTTTTATTCCGTGTGAATGCTATGTTTAGAACAATACATTAGGTTTATTGTACATTTTTCACATGCTATTGGTCCTGCACTGCTCATTCAATTGTTTTTAAAAAAAAATAGGCCTGTACTGGCTAATTTAGTTTCATTAAATGCATTTCATGTTCTATATTTAATGTAGCATACAATGCTACAGTCACAGATAAACACCCCCTTTTAATAGCGGAATTCAGCGCCAGATTTGGCTGTTGGAAGTATTTTAAATGGGTCGCATAAACAATGTTTTTTGACAGTTTTCTGATTGTTCTCTTTTTAGACTAGTCGACTCCAAAATTTAAATGAGTCATTCTGCACATCCCAATTTATTCAACAATCACTTGCTTGATCTGCACAAATTAGGTGTCTTTTTAAAGCTTAGACTCTTATCTTTACAATGAATATAGCTGATCTGACCAATTTCAAATTGCTGAGAAATTACAACTGCTCAAGTTTCAGAATTTGCTAATTTTGTGATCGCAACAATCATATTTAGAAGTAGTAAAAAAAGATCAAAAAGATCACATAGCCATGTGCTATATATGTTTGGAAAGGTCTTGATTATAGAATACAAGGAGCAAATTTGATTCACTCTAAGATCAAACTGCTGTGAATGTTAGCAGAGATTATTTAGCAAGATGGGCCACTTCTATTAAAATGGTCAAAGGATGTAGAAAGGAAGTGCTGCCTTATAGTTACAAGAGCCAATCACCTTTTAGATACAGACATCGCCTGTCAATCAACTTTAGAATGTGCATGCACATTAGCCATACAAGCTGGGAAGAATTTTTTTTTTAATAAAATCCAATTTTGAAGCGTAATGTGAGGTATAGAATCACAATTTATGATACCAGGTTTGTCAGAATATATTGATGATTTGAAATATGCTCTTTGATCGTTATCTTGACCAACCGTATTTGAGATTTTGGTCTTTCTCCATTCAAGTAGATGACTGGAAATGGCATGACTGGAAATAACCTCCTGAGAGAGTTAAAAACATGGACTGTGGATGGACTTGCTAGCAAGACTTTGGTATTAGGGTGTGAAATTCACATGTATAGTAAACAGATAAAACAGAATTGATATCACATTTTGGTTTATTACTTCATGAAGAATGAACATGATATAGACAATGACATAACACAACTTACAGCAGACGAGTCTGAACCAGACAAGAACACACTATGATGATAATATGATGTGTAGATGCTGATATATTCCTAAAAGAGTGCCATGACAAGCTATGGTGGCTAGCCGCTAATGGCATCTCTGTAGCAACAGTTTCTCTGGTTTTCATACACCGAAACATGGTACTTCGTGTCTTAGATGTGCTAGACCGTTGTCATTGAATGTCTAGAGAGTGTCTAGAGAGTGCTAGAGTCCATATTTGAAAAGAGGCATGTCCCACATGGGTAAGCAGAGCCAGACTCAAAGCACACATACACAGGCGCTCAACACACATTTTTGTTTTGGTAAGATGTGGAATAAGGCGTCTGCATGATTGTTTTTTCCTTATTTGGGACAAATTTGATATAAGTATTTTCATATTTTCTGAGATGTTTGCATTCGTAGTTTTTTAGTTATTCTGTTTTAATGTTCAATAAAACGCATGAATATTTGCTTGGAGGTTTTTGGACACTAATGAGTAATGAAAGGCCACTGGCATTCCTAAGGCCGTAACTTTTGATTACTTTGTAGTATGTTGGCATGGTACTTGACATGTTGGGGAATGATGCAAAAAAAACTCAGAATTGTTCCCAATCATTTTTTTCATATTTCAAAGGATTTTCTATAAAATGATTACATGCAATTATTCCAACTTATACATTTTTTTCTTAAAGTTATGAGCATTTATTTTCTGTTTGCCCTTTAGAAGGTAAATCTTTCAAAACTGCCTTCGCTCTTCTGTTGTTTATTTATCTGTCTTTTTGTTCTTTTTGCTGTGTATATCTTTATGGGTAAAGGTTGGAGCTTTCTTGTATGATACATACCGGTAAATAATCTTGGGGGAAAATATTAACAATTGAAATAATTGGCTTTCAAACTAAATTCTATTAGATATTATAGACATATCTTGGAAAGATCAGTTGTCTCATTTGGATGAAATTCCATTTGTTTGAAATATTGGGACACTTTTGGACCACAGAGAACAATCACGTTTGCTAGATGTACATTTTCTCACCTAGTTAAGCCTAGTTTTCATTACATGGCCTTATTTACTCATAAACGTGTGTTAGAGCATCTGTGTGTTTACCATCAAAGCAATCCTGGTTTTATTTAACACACATCGAGTATATTTATGTGGCGGGATTTTTTCTTTCATTCACATCTTCATTGTGCATCAATTTGGCTCAGCTCTGCAATTTAAAGCTTCACAAGACAGTGATTACGACACCCGGAGGATGACAAAGTTGCTTCTATCTATGACTCATCACCATGGTTACACCCTGCCATTCCAAACCCCTGCGGCTCTATAGCACATCTGTGTTTTCTCCATATAAATTAGTAATAAGCCCTTGTGTTTGTTAGAGATGTAGGATCTGATTAGTGCTAGAGACTCAATCTGGCACTCAACTGTTGTTGCGTTCTCACAAGAAATACGTGGACACACAATATAACTTACACCCTTTTACACATATGATACAGTCATGATACCTATGAATACATCATTTTTGTATTAATATACAGGGTACCCACGCCACGGTCATGAACAACCTGGAAATATCAGGGAATTTTAGAATGTTTTCCAGAAAAGTCATGGAAATTTCCTTATGTATGTAGAATATGTATTTTTCTACTTAAGCTCTCCTCTAAAATACTATTCTGCTAACAGTGTTAAGGAGTAACAAAATCCATGTAACAGGATTACGTATTTAAAATACAAAATATAAGTAACTATTCCACTACAGTTACAATTTAAATAATTGGTAATTAGAATACAGTTACATTAAAAAAGGTATTTTGATTACTGAACAAATTACTTTGCATTTTATTGTCATTTGTTTCATTTAATATTTAGTCGAGCAGACAGAGAAGTACATTTGAAGTAAGTTTGGAGCAGAAGAAATAGAAATAAACATTGTGCAAATTGTCATCTTTACGTTAAGCTAAAATGCTATTTCTAGCCATTTTACATGCACATGTTACCGGGCACGATAATATTGTTTTATTAGGAAAATTCACATTGGGGGCCTGGGTAGCTCAGCGAGTATTGATGCTGACTACCACCCCTGGAGTCATGAGTTTGAATCCAGGGTGTGGTGATTGACTCCTGCCAGGTCTCCTAAGCAACTAAATTGGCCCGGTTGCTAGGGAGGGTAGAGTCACATGGGGTAACCTCCTCGTGGTCGCGATTAGTGGTTTATCGCTCTCAATGGGGCGCGTGGTAATTTGTGCATGGAACACGGAAAGAGTAGCATGGGTTTCCGCGGTGTCATGCACAACGAGCCACGTAATAAGATGCCCGGATTGAGAAGCAGAGGCAACTGAGACTTGTCCTCCGCCACCTGGATTGAGGTTAGTAGATCCTCATGCTGGCGAGGTTTCTAAGTAGAGGAAATTGGGTATTCCAAATTTGGATAAAAGGGGATAAAAAAAATAAAAAATTAAAAAAATCATGTTGGATCATATTTTCTTTTTTTCCTAGAAAGATTTTTGATATTAAGGCAAAAATCATATTCTTGATAATAGTTTTTGTATTGTTTTCCTGTAAAAATATCTGTTGTTTTAGAAACAACACTGCATAAGATATTTAGGTTTTTCAGAGAATGTATTTTAACATGTGTATTTTGTCTTGCTGTACTGGCAGAGATTTTATAGTCAAAACAAGTGAAAAAATCGACCAGTGCTGAAGAAGTAATCTAAAGTATTTAGAATACTTTACTGACCTTGAGTAATCTAACAGAATATGTTACAAATTACATTTTACAGCATGTATTCTGTAATCTGTAGTGGAGTACATTTCAAAAGTAACCCTCCCAACCCTGTCTGCTGAATATTACTCTTGTTTAGAGTAAAACTAGCACACAAGTCATAATGATGTCTGATTTGTGAGCAAAATTATCTTTTGATATTCTTCTTTTCAATGAGTCAAACTTGTACACAAACAGACTGATCTAAAAATGAAATCTGAAACACTAGGTCAGGGGTCAGCAACCTTTTTGACATGGTTGTGTTACAGAGCATCTTAAGTGCTTTAATGTAAGAAAACCTGTCCTTTTGTACAAAATGAGTTAACACAGTTAATGTCAAAAAATGTGCTTATTTGATTACTGATAATGAATTGTGTGGAAACTTAAATATTTCTTATATTATGTCATTGCAATCATGTAATCACTAACACGCAAGCAACAGCGAGAGAGAGAGAGAGAAGCAGGCTATATTATTTTTATGACATTTTTCGCACCTGCATTCCAGTCTACATCTTGATGTAATCCTTCCTCGTGATCACGCAGCATGTTCTCATCAGATGAATGGGAGGCTCAACACTATTAAAGTGTGACGAGACACATGCTGCGTGTGCAAGCCATTCACATATCACAAGTCCATTAACTATTTAGCCCTTTCAGTTAATCGCACCTACAAAATCCTAAAACTTTATTTCCAGGTTGAATTTATAGTTTGAATAGACTTGAATGATGTAGGTTTATGTTTTCTCTTTTAATTCTTTAATGTAATTTTGAGTGTGTTCATGGTTTAAGGAGGGTGTATCTGTATGCTGGGTTGGAAATCTCAAGGATTAAGTGGTGTTTTCCTTATTTCCTTATTATGAAATAAAAGAACAGTTAATCAAACCTATTTATGTAAATAGATGTTTAATATCAAGCTTTAGTAGTGTACTGTACACCTTATCGTGACATACATTTTGTAAGTTCAAATGAGACCATGAATCCAACAAACCATAAATTGTTAATATTATTTATAGAATAAATATTATTTATAAAATAGACGTTTCTTACACCATTTATATAATTGTAAATATATGACTTGTGTACTCTGTCCTCGATAAAAACACATTATGCCCACCTCTTCAGTCAGTACTATACCTCTGAGTCTCCCATTTAGCTCATGAAAACAGGCTCGGATGTTCATGAGGAGGGATTACATCAAAATGTAGATTTAAACGCAGGTGCGGAATTTATATAAATAAAATAGTCTACTCCTCTTTCGCCGTTGCTGGCCATAGTTTGCTGACCCATGCACTAGGTTGACTTTTCTTTGGCTAAAATCGGTCTGTTTGCCAAAATCAAAACACTGCCCCCAGTGGCCAAAGTGGTAAATTTCGGGCATATTGACACCCTATCAATATGAGCTCTATTTACTGGGTGAAATGTCCATTGAGGGGCGCCAAGAGTGAGTTGTGAAGCGAGATGATTTCAGCTGTACAGGCTGTAATACAGTGAAGAGGACTGTATAGTTTATAAGTCAAACCCCAAACTTAACTGTGCTCCTCACGGATTATGCAAACGCAATTACTTCCTGCTTCCAACGCAGTATCGGAACCCGGGTCTCCCACATTGCTGACGCAACCCACTTCCAGTCACACCGCAGGGAACGGTAAACCCGTTGGAGCCGTTGCAAAAATGTCTGATAGGCTATGCCACTTGTCTGCGAGTCAGCATAATGTGGCCAATCCTAGGGTAGGAGAACTGTCAGAAACAACATGCCGACTTCCCGTGTGATTGTGACATGATTAATTAGGGAATCAGTCGGAATCAAAATGATTTTTAATCCAAAACAATATCTTTATCCAGTAATCACAAACAACTGGAAAGATCATGTAAAATCTTGGACATTCATTGTAAAGAAACTATATATAGTATAATATATCATATATGTATTCATATTTATACATATATATTTATATGTATGTTGATTTATTCATTTAAGTTGAGCTATAGCACCAAAACGTTTGGTTTGCCTTTTATTAATGGTATGTTCCAAAGCATATTTGACCGCCAGCACATTATCTTAAGAGCTCTTTTCAGTGTAAAGTAGTTTGGAATTAAATGGTCTTGACAAACACCATCGCTTTAGACTACCACTCTTGAAATCACTTACATACACAACTATAGCAGCAACAAAGAGAGCTCATAAAACGCTCCCTTGTTCCCACTGTTGTGTTAGCACTCTCTTGCTGCGCTTCTCTGTATATTCTATCTATATCCTGAGGCTAGCTGTGCTGCTGTAACATCTCCTGAGAACAGAAGGTCAGAGCACTACATGTTCAAATTGCTGATCAAATCTGGCTACTATTTTACTCAAGTTGCTGCATATACACACACACACACATACACATATATATATATATATATATATATATATATGTATTCTTAAATGCATGAATGTGTAAATATGTAAAGGGCAGATTTCACAGAGAGTTTAATCCTTGGTCATAAATTGAATACTTTCTTTCTAGACTTTAACTCTGAGGGCACATTTAGTTTCTTATTCCTTGTTTTGCCATTCAGACTACACTAAAATGAGTTTTGGGGTTTAGAAAAGGACGTGTTGGTAGTTGATGTTTGTTCTGTTGTCCTCTTTTGCAGGCGTGGTTACAGAGGTATGGCTACCTCCACCATACACACCCTAACATGGCTGTCCTGAGATCAGCCCATACCATGCACTCTGCTATTGCGACCATGCAGCACAAGTATGGACTCAATGTCACAGGGACTCTAAACAAGGAGACTATAGAGTGAGTACTCCAAAACACAGAACACTACATAAAGACATGCATTACCATAACCCGATGGTGCTACATTATTATAACAGTAAGTTTGGTCGTCAACAAGACTTTGATCACTACCACAGATATGTTGACAAACAATCAAGCTGTTATTTTTAAAGGGGGCACGGCGAAAAAGAAGCGAGGGACCAAGGGACATTCTGCATTCTCAAACAATATGAATTAAGTATTTCATAAAATGATAATTGGAGACGTGCAAAAATGTGCTTTATTTAAAAAAAAAAATGTCTTTTGCATTAATCATGAAAGTTCAGTATCAGTTACTGTATATCAGAAGTAAGTCATGTGGACATACTGTTAGAGTTGCATGTTTTACTCAAATGGCTCATGGTTTCTTTGGAGTGCATGTTTCTTGTTTAGCTTGGACACTACATGTCACAGTTTACTCTAAAATCATTTTAAGTATATTTTACTACTCCTTGGATAAGTTTGTTTGAGCCAGACTGCACTTTTACAGAAAACAAGAACTTTCTGTTCAGCCTTGCAGGCTATTCTGTGGTTGTTTTATTCATTTGTATCTTCATGTTATGGTTCAGAGACAACATGTTAAAAAGAGTTCTGTTTTTTTTAGATTCATAATCTATTGTTTGCGTCTGGAGACTGTATGATCAGTGATATAAATATTTTATTATATTTTCATCCAAACTCCTGGGTTAGTAGGTTTATAAATGCTAAATAATGAAAGCCATAACACTGAAAATTGAAGTGCATGTTTGAAACACAATATAGCTCTTATTAAACTAGATTTGGATTTCCTCAAAGAAATATCATGTTAAAGTTTTAGGCAAGCATGTGTTTTTGGCTGTGGTTCTGTGTAAATTAAATGCTGCCTCAGTGCCTCTTTGTTATTGTGTTAAGATGAGTATAACATTTGCTTAAAGGGACAGTTCAACCAAAAATTCTCTCATCATTTACTCACCCTCATGCCATGCCAGATGTGTATGACTTTATTTCTTCAGCAGGACACAAATAAGGATTTTTAGAATAATGTCTCAGCTCTGTAAGTCCATACGATGCAAGTGAATGGTGACCAGAAGTTCAAAAAAGCACATAAAGGCAGCATAAAAGTAATACATAAGACTCCAGTGGTTAAATCCATGTCTTCCGAAGCAATATGAGATGTTTGGTGGAGAAACAGATCAATATTGATGTGCTTTTTAGTATAAATCTGCACTTTAACTTCCACATTAGGCTGAATATAAATCTGCACTTTTGTTTTTTAGTGATTTGTATTCGTCATGCACATCGCCACCTACTGGTCAGGCTTGTAAAAGGTGGAGATTTGTAGTAAAAATGGACTTAAATATTGATATTCTTTTCACCCACACCTATCATATCACTTCTGAAGACATGGATTAAACCACTGGAGTCTTATGAATTACTTTAATGCTGCCTTATGTGCTTTTTAGAGCTTCAATGTTTTGGTCACCATTTGCTTGCATTGTATGGAACTACAGTGCTGAAATATACTTGAAAAACGTAATCGGTGTTCTGCCTGAGAAAGACAGCCATACACATCTGGGATGGCATGAGGGTGAGTGATGAGAGAATTTTCTTTTTTGGGTGAACTACGCTTTTAAATATATTCAAGACAGACAAGACCAATCACAATTCAGTATATAAATATTGTAATGATGTCATTGCTGTTACATTATGTCAATATAAGTAAAATAAAATGTACATTATTACATTTCTTAATTATAAAGTTAACAAAAGGCTCTTTATTATCTTAAAAATAACGTTTGAAAGGAGCCCACACTCCGTACATTAAGCAGTTCAGGCTGAATTAGGCTAATTAAAGACGTTTAATACTTAGTGTTTATTTAAAACAAACCCTTAATCAGCATGTTTGAGGAATATCAATATACACTGTTGCCATGCAAGTACTGCAATACACCAAAAGCAGTTTCCAAGAGCAGTTTTTTTAGTGACACTGGTACATTGTGATTTTGATTACAATAATTTGGTGCTGATTGTCGGTGATATTGACATGTGATATTGTGTGCAAACTTGTTTGTAATTTGCACACTTCTGCATCTCCAGCTCTGTACTGCATTGACATTTTCTCAATTGTTGCAGAATATACAAGAATTCCAGAAGGGTGCAGCTCTAAAACAACATCATAAACAATTCATCTTAGCCTAGATTAAACACATGAATTCTTTATTTTTACACTGTGAATTCGAATCCCTCGTGAGCATTAAAAAATATGCTCCAATCATTTTTAATTCCAGTTATGCTTAGAAACTCTGTCTAACCTAAAATAACATTTTAGTGTATTGAAGGACTAAAATGACCTTACCGTTCTTCTCTTCTCTAGTTGGATGAAGAAGCCTAGATGTGGGGTACCTGACCATCTTAAAGGTGCGTCTGGATCCCGCAGGCAGAAGCGCTATGCACTAACTGGACAGAAGTGGCAACGCACACACATCACATACAGGTAGGAGAAAGACATAATGTCTCTGTCAATGTTAATGATACAGACCAAGAGCACAATACAAGACATTTAAAGCTCAACTGGTGTTGCATGGGACCAGCAACTCCAAGGTCATGGGTTCGATTCCTAGGGAAGGCTCCCACTGATAAGTCACTTTGGATAAAAAGCCTCTGACAAGTGATGAAATGTAAATTTGCTCTATTAAAATTGTACAAACATTCACAGAAAGAGCTATAAAAAGGAAATGCTAACTCTAAATATTTAATGGCAATTATTAATTACGTTCAGGAATTCATATTTTTTTCTATTCTTTATAATAAAGGAGTAAAATACAGTTTATTTGAAATAGACTGATATATTTGACAGTGCTCACAAGCTCTTAAAGAACATTCATACAAACATAAATATATGCATTGCTAATTAGTTTTCACCAGAAAGACTGTTAAAAATGTTGGACTATAACGTATAAAATTAAGAAAACGCATATGAAACTGATTGGTAACTAATGCTTTGATGTAACAGATCTCAAATCTAATCTCACGGTGCAATAAGGTCACTTCCTATTTAGATGGTACTGTACGCTGATCATTTACGTAAATAGATCTAATATCTTCTTTTAGGCTATTGAGGTCTGATGTTTAGTTGTTAAAATGAGGAGACTGATTCCAGAACAGCTGAAACAAGCAGACATTTAAAACGCATCCTTCAAACCATCCTGTCTCTGCCGTCCTATATCCTGCACTGCAATGAAGGCACTGCCAAGCATATAATAACCCCAGCGTTCACTCTTTAACCTTCAAGAAACATATTTGAATTCCCTGGAGATTACCTTCTAAAGGGCTCGGAGGGAAAAAAAAGCGTTCTCTCACCTCAATTTAGACTTTTCTGGTTACAGCGAGCGATAACGGAAATGATTTATTCAAATCGTGCTTTTTTTAATTGATGGGCCGCCTTTGCAAATGGAATGTAAATGAAGACAGGCTTGGCAGTGAGTGACTGGCCTCTATAGAGAAAAGTCAGCTGAGATTTTCTGGGCCTCACAGTCTGTTAGAGGAAGATAAAGACTTCAATGTGGAGAGTTCAGCAGAGGTGCCAGTCTGAAGGCAGTTAGTAGAGTTCACTTCACAGCTTTTTTAGATGAAAATGGCCTTGTTTTATTTCTTAGGTTGTTTTTTTTTTTTTTTGCCTGTGTAGTTTCTCTGTCTTTCTAAAAGAGCTAGTTCACTCAGAAATTAAAGTTACTGTATGTCACCACTTATTAACCCTCATGTCGTTCCAAACCTGTATGACTTTCTTTCTTCCTTGAAGATGTTGAGCAGAATGTTCCTGCTGCTCTTTTACATAAAATATATGTACAGCGACCAGAGGCTGTCAGACTCCAAACAGGACAAAAAAAACCCCATAAAAGTAGCCATTTGACTTGGTCGCTATATTTCAAGTCTTCTGAAGCCATGCAAGGATTTGCAAGCCCAAGACCATTAAAAGGTGTTATTCGCTGAAAATCTTTGCCTCCATCGCAGTTCTCAAATCTCATTCGCATCTGCATATATTCTAATTTGCCACGTTAAGACACGTCATGCCAGGTTGCACACCAGTGATACCGAACACCTTTGGTTCCCTCGTGTCACATGACCGATTGCGATAAGCCAAGTTTGAATAATGAGAAATGAGAGCAACAGTGGATGGGAAGCTTTCAGCAAGTAACAACCTAAATTATAGTCTTTTACTAACATAAAAACAATTGTATGGCTTCAGAAGACTTGGTATTTGGCTCCCAAGTTCTAAAGAGTGCAACAATCTGGTTTCGGAAATAAAAATCGGAAGTGCAAATAAATTCTTTCCTTAGGGAATAGATTTTTAATGATCATTTAAAAATCTGTAGAGACTAGTGTTGGGTGTAAGCTGATTACGATGTAACTAGTTAGTGTAATTAATTATTTTAAAGTAAAAAGGTAGTGTAACCCATTACATTTTTTACTCTTGTAATCAGAGTTAAAGTTAATGACTTTTAAATACATTACATGAATATTAGAAATATGTGTAACCAAAGTAGAGTACATTTAAAACAGAAATTATGTTCATACATATACCTGTTTGCATTTCTGTGACAGCTAAAAGGTGTCAAAACATAGACATTATTTTGAATTGGTTGAGTGAAAAAAATTACTTTTCAGTAAAATGTGTTCAAGAAAGTAATTAGTAATCTGTAATTAATTACTTTTTAGGAGTAATTTACCCAACACTAAAAGACAATGCACTCTGAGTTGTTAATCGATAATACTGAAGCCATCAGTCCGTATTATTTCAACTTTAGTTTTTTTTTTTTTTTATTTAGTAGTGGAAATTGTGGTGAACTAAACTACCCATCATCCCAGTGTGAAATATCGACCAATCAGAAAATCCCTACACTCTCAAACTACTTAATTTTATAATATTATTTCTATATTTATCATATTTAAATCAATAGTTTTATATTTTCCATTGTTTTTATTTTGATTACGTCACTGGGATTGTACTTAATGCCCTCATGAAAAACGTTAAAGGAATATTCCGGGTTCAATACGAGTTAAGCTCAATCAACAACATTTGTGCTAGAGTATTGATTACCAAAAAAAAATATTTTGACATGTCTCTCCTTTTCTTTAAAATAGCAAAAGTCTAGGTTCCAGTGAGGACCTTACAATGGAAGTCCGTAGGCCAATCCGTATATGTTAAAATACTCACTGTTTCAAAAGTATAGCCACAAGACAAAACGATTTGTGTGTAAACATGATTTGTGTGATAAAAATTGCTTACTAACCTTTTCTGTGTAAAGATACAGACAACTGTACAATTGTAAGTGCTTTGATACAATTATAATCTTCATATTTCTGCCTTTAAACCCTCCAAAAATTGGCCCCATTGACGTCCATTGTAAGTCACAGTTGAGCTGTGTGATATAAGAATGAAAATTTATTACTTGCACTGTGCTATGGGGCCTTTGTCCTGTTTTACAGACTTCTGCTTTAATGTACATATACTTGCAAGGTGTGGTTGCACCGCCAAACGCAGTGGTAAATTATCCGACAGAGCCTGTCTGCAGCAGCCTAGATATTGATCATTTCTCTTATCCAGTCGAGAGAATAAAATTACAGCACAGGTTATTCATCTGCATTCAGTGCTTGTCCAATTACAGTGCCACAGTGCTGTGATGTATTTATAAATTAAAAGCCCAAAAGTACAAAGCCCTTAGGAAACAAAAAGCAATACGAACCAAAGGAAAGCAGCTAGTCATCCATTGCAATTACTGGATGCTTCAAATTCAGACGATGAGGACTGCATTAAGGATTCATTATGTCTTTAAGGGACTTTACATATACCTGACATCGTTGTTTGTGCTCTTTATTTAAGCAGACCGCAATGCAGTGATAAGCAGTATTATTTTCATGTGAATCCATATACTCTTTTTCCTGTCACTGTAAGTGTAGCATGGCTTGATCTTAGGCCGTCTAGTTGTGCTAGAAAGATCAACACCGCTGGTAAATCATGTTAATCTTTAGAGTTTTGTGTTTGTTCTGTTTTGTTTTGCAGCATTAAAAACGTCACCCCTAAAGTGGGCGCACGAGAAACACACGAGGCCATTCGCCGGGCATTCGATGTATGGCAAGGCGTTACGCCGCTACGCTTTGAAGCCGTCCCCTACAGCGCTCTGGAGAGTGGCAAACGCGATGTGGACATTACCATCATCTTTGCCTCTGGTTTCCATGGTGACAGCTCTCCATTTGATGGAGAAGGAGGCTTCCTGGCACATGCTTATTTCCCTGGGCCGGGCATAGGGGGCGACACACACTTCGACTCCGATGAACCTTGGACGCTGGGTAACCCAAACCATGATGGTGAGAGAACAGCAGGTTAGGTCACATTTTCAAATTCAATAATTAACAACCACATGAAGTTGCTATTTCACCAGGAACGCATGTTTTCGTTCCAAATCAGTGAAGTACTGTATAACTTTCTTCCATGGAATTCAAAAGCAGATGTTTGGCAGAATGTAATGAGAAAAGATGCAATGAAAGTGAATGGTGAGTCACCATTCACTTTCATTGCATCTTTTTCTCATTCAATGAAAGTGAATGGTAACTGAAGCTATGCTATATAAATAATAACATCATTTGTTGTATGAAAATGAACTATCCCTTTAATGAAGTGCAGAAACAGTTGAATATGAATATTCATTATGAATAAAAAGAGACCTACACGGGCACCACTGACAATAGATAACTTCAGAAATCATTTCTTTAATAAGACTTAATTAAACTGATTAGTGCTATAATTTGCATGTTTATAATGTGCGTTTGAGACAGACTGTACTTTTTGTATCTTTATAAAGATGCAATATGTCTATGTGCATGCATGTTTGTGTGTGTGTATGTCAGGTGTCAGTTTTGTTTGATATGTAGTATTTGCGGTACGGTTGCACCCATTAAATGAGAGGTAATCAGATCCGTCTCTTGACTGCGATCCGCACTTAGAGCCACTCAGCTTTAATTACCTGGGCCCGGCTGGATTTGAAGAGCTTTTAAGATGCTCATCTCCTTCGCAAAACATCTCGGCCGAGACAGTGATGAATGGCTGTGACTACATTCTTCTCCGCTGGCATTTTTACTGCCGCCTGCACTCAGGACCCACGGTTGTTTGTTTTGCCGTTGTCTCTGGAGCTGTGCGTGCCTGGCATAATAGCTTCCCGTGGTTACGGGCTTCATTAGAGTCACCGCAGTGCGTATGGATAACATGCAGTGTGGTTTTCTTTACATTACGGTTTATTGTACAGACTGTCATTAGCCTGTGATTGAATAAGCAGCAGCAATTGGGGTATAATTTTGGAGGACTCCCCCAGATGTGAATATTTACCACAGCATTCACATGTTAGTACCATTATTGTGTTGTGAGGGGTCAGTGAAAAGAAGATAGCTCTCACAATAGTACCTCGCTCTGTAAATACTGTAGACCCTAATCTGCTTGTGATTTTTAAATAGTACTATACAATACAAACTGGTCCCATTGAATCATGTTACTAAACCTACATTTTTCTAAATGATTTACACATGGCTCCTTGTGTTTTGAAGCAGCTTAGAGCACACTAGTTGACATGTGAGTCAGAAGTGTCATAGACGCACCACAAAATGACACGGTTGGTTTAGCAACTGCATTTTTCATCTCGCATATGCTTTTTATGACACTATCAGTTAGGTTTAAGTTTAAGGTTTATGGTAGGGTGGTTGGTTGGTTTTATTTATTTAAAACTCAATAGAGCAGGAACCTTAAAACCCTCATCTGTTCGGGAGAACGTTTAACTCCAGTAATGTAACTAACTGTAATTAACTACGTAATGCAATTTTGCAAAAATGTCACCACAGCCATGTAATTTTGCTGGGATCAGACTGTGTAAAGACAGTCCACGTACATGGGCAAGGAAGAGGCGAGAAACCGGCTTGTCAATATAAATAATAATTTAATGAAGAACTTAAAACAAACACATAGGACAACAGACATGTCTGCTGATTAAGCTCTCTCTCTCGATCGCCGTCTGCGAGTGGCCTTTATCCCTCTTGACGGCTCAATTAGCCTGATACGGGACCGGGCGTGCGTAATCACGCGCCGGTCCCGCCCTCCACCGTGCCACATTCTGGTACTATCTTAGATAGGTTTAAAAATCTAGCCTTATCATGCAAGATATCATGTGAGGTCATGTGGATTATAATCAGTGGGGATTTCTTTAAGACTGCAAGGGAAGCTCGGCTTCCCCTATAATGTCAAAAAAATAACGCTCAAATATGTACTATTGTGTAAACAATTTATTGACTAAAAATGCGTTAGAACATGTTCATCTCGAAAACGAGTTCGTTCAGAATCAGCTACATATAGCAGGTCGGCTGACTCGATTTCATTCTCATACATTCCCGTAGCGTCACAGTGCATTTCCCTGTTGAAGCCGAGCGTCCATTGACTTCAATGGGGCTGCTTTGAACAGTTTTTTTCAGTGCTCCGAAACTAGACGGTCATTGGATAAATGCTGCGATTATGTCCCTCCCACGGACGCTCAGCGTCTCTGGGGGTGAATGAGGAGTGGGCTGGCCCGGACTCCGGGCTTCCGCGTAATGATTGGAGGATCTGTCGAAAGACTGCATCTCCTTTTGACTGACAGCGAATCTGTACTATAAGAAGTCGCTGAAGCTATTCGCGCTCAGTCCCATCGCGGATTTCTCAAGTGTAGTCGAAAGACAAACTGCTGCAACCTATTTCTTGATATCATTGCAATCATTTTCTCGAAAAGGAACGTAGGGCAGAATTTATTTTTAAATAAATGGACAAGTTTATAATGTAGGCCGAAAAATGAGCTTCCCCTCTTTGAAAGACCAGCAGCCGCCACTGATTATAATGCATATTTAACACCGCTTTTGATGCAAATATGACCCTTCACTGCAACAAAATCACCTTAAAGGAAAAGATCCCCCCAAAATGAAAAGCCTGTCATCATTTAATCAACCTCAGTGCATATGAAACACATATGACTTTCTTTTCTCCATGGAATACAGAAGTAGAGGTTTAGTAGAATGTAGACGCTGCTCTTTTCTATACAAAGAAAGTGAATAGGTATGGGGCCATGAGAAAATACATAAAGTACTATAGAAAGAGTCCGTACAGACAGAAATTTTACGTTTATATTCACTGATAATATAGCCATAACGATTAAAATTTTGGTCTTTTTCTAATCCAAAGCTATTATATGTCTTCAGGAGACTTGGAATATAATGCCAAAGTCATGTGGAATACTTTTGTGGTACTTTAATGGTGCTTTTTTTGTCCTTTTGGAGCCTCACCGGTTCACCGTATACTCGCATTGGATGGCAAAGAGCAGCATGAACAGTCTTCAATATTTCTTCTTATGGCAGACGTTTTATTTTTGGGTAAACAATACTTTTAATCTACTACAGTCAGACTGAACGAATTACAAAGCACAACAATTATGTCAAGTAATTATGTGATAATTAGTACACAGCGCTACAATCACAATTGTTATGAGTGCTATGGTCTTTGAATATAAGAATATGTTACATAACGTTTAATTCATAAGATGGATGATTTTCATAGGCAGGGACTAAAAACTGAAAACGAACAAAATTTTTAGAAGAATGTAACAGAAAACTGTTATTTTCAATTGTTCCGGAGTGAAAACTTTATTTGTAAATGCTGGTAACAGGTTATAACCAGTTAATTAAAAAATGAAGAATGTGTTTGATCCTGAAGGACTGCTGCATCACACATTTCTTTGCATAATTGCCCATTGTAGATGTAGTATCCTGTGAATGAAGAGCTTTTTATCAACTATGTATAAATACTACATGTACTGTACAGCTGATCCAGATACAAGGAAAACATTAGTAGAGGTAAAAAGTACATTTCTCAGATATTTCCAAGTCTTCTCTGAATAATTATTAGATATGATGCATTAATACAGATTTGATGCTGTCTGGTTTTGACTCAGAAAGCAGATCTGTAAATAAAATTATACTTAACTGTTCCACCACACAAGAAAAAATTAATTGCTAATTTCTGCTTATTTTGGTGAGGCAAGTGGCTTATTTTGGGCTTGATTTTATAGACCATGTTGCTCATTTCTCTTGCAAGATCTGGAAAAACTGGAATTTGTATTTCACCCACACCATAGTGCAGATTACGGTCATTGTACATTATTAAGAACGTTATTAACCATACACACATACATATGCCCATATATACAGTGTGTGTGTGTGTGTGTGTGTATATATATATATATATATATATATATATATATATATATATATATATATATATATATATATATATAAATAAAGAGAGAGAGAGAGAGAGAGAGAGAGAGAGAGAGAGAGAGAGAGAGAGAGATATGTATGTTTATATAGTCTCATGCTCAGCAGCCTCCCTTGGGCATGGATGTAAATATCTATATACACATAGGCATATATACACATATCTTGATGGCCCACTGTGCCCTTAGCCTTTCATTGGCAGTTAATATCTCTGGCTATGTGATGCACTGAAATGCCATGACCTTAGATTACTGACAGGAACAATACCTCACTGCGCGCACACGCACACACACGTGCAGTATATAGATGTAGACACTAGACACGCTACTGGATGAGTCATAATGCCTGATTCTTTTCTTTAATGTAGCGCATCACAAAACAAGTATAGAAACTAAACTAAAGGAACGGCACATCCTGTGTGTTTATTTTCATGACTGTTGTTTTATACACTGTAGGCAATGACCTGTTCCTTGTGGCGGTCCATGAGCTCGGTCATGCCTTGGGACTGGAACATTCAAATGATCCTACCGCTATAATGGCTCCATTCTATCAGTACATGGACACTGACACATTCAAACTGCCCCACGATGATCTGCAGGGCATCCAGAAAATATATGGTGGGTTTAAATTTATATGTGACGAATTACAGAAATGGCATTTTTTTGTTTACAAAACAATTATTTTAGTGGTCCTTGCTAAGGCTAGCATCACTATTACTATTGCTCATACTTGATTTGAATAAACTGTAATACTGATATTTAAGTATTAAACTTTGGCACATCATTTTTGTGCTCTGGACAGATCAAATAGTGTGGCTAATTGACAAGGGGTGTGTTCAAACTTTTCTAAGCTTTCTATGCTGAAAAAATTCCAAAGATTTCCGTTCAAGGACTGACCCGATTCATATATAGAGACTAGAATATCATTGAGACTCATTGATATTATTGAGATTTTCATAATAACTTCTGCAGGGCCTCCAGACAAAAATCCTCAGCCTACTAGATTGCTCACGACCGCTACACCACCACGCCTGCTCCCTCCATCTGACCCTCGAAAACATGAGCGCCAGGGTCGCCCTCATCGACCCCCACAGAAGTCAAAACCGGCCCACCCCAACTCCAAACCCAATATCTGTGACGGAGGCTTCAACACTTTGGCAATCCTGCGACAGGAGCTGTTTGTCTTCAAGGTATGAAGAACAAATAGGAATGTCAATTGCTTAAAATTTTGAATCTAGTTAATTACATGATTTGCTAAAGAAAAGCCCCCAAATGTGTAAAACAAGTACAGCATTGAACAGTCATCTCAAAACAAAAGTCCATAATTTATGACAATTGTTTGTCTATGTATATAAGCAATGGATATACTTTGCTGTTGTGTCACATCTTGCGTCGCAGGTGCCCCGTGTTAAAGATGTTGTGCTAAGTTATAATGGTTATAACATAAAGGTTGTACCTTATGCTTGAATTGCTCCAGTGGCAGGAATATTCCTTATTAAGGGATGATCACACTAGACGTTTAGCATCCAAAATTATTTCAGGCACCACAATGAACAGGATATGATATCACATACGAGGGCTTCTGGTTTAATAAATAATAAATTCAAATTTTTTAAATATACCATCTACAATCTTTACTGCAACAATAAATGCAGGCAGCTTTGAAATATGTATTCTTTGTAATGAGCTGAGAGGTCAGTGTGTGACGTTATGATCTTCTATCGGCCACACGTCTCATCATTTGATTTCACAGGTTAGAAATTTCTTCAAATAAGATTGCATTTCCGGCCTCATTCAGATGCATTTAAATTAGAGTGAATGGAGTGCAAAGTGTAGTGTGTTATTTTCTTTATTATTTGCCGCACTAAATTAACACATTGTTTAATTGACATACCTAATAATTAACCTTAGTGAAGTAAATGTTGTATTGTTCACATTTACACTACCCTTTAAAGGGGTCATGACATGAGGAAGCAAATCGTTGTATTATAAAAACATACTGCAAGTTTCAGAACTCAAAACTTCCACATCACTGCATAAAGAGCATGTGTTGAAACCAAGCTGCCAAAACGAATTGTTCTCTACTTCCTCCACATTGTGATGTCCCACTGTGGTAGACATTCACATCTGACTGCCTCCATAACACATCAATGCTTAGTTTACCTTATCACTTCTGTAGCCTCGTCCAGTAGCTGTGAGCAATGAGATGAGGAGAGAGAGCAGGTCAGTCAAGAGCAGAGAGCCAGTCATAACAGCGGGTGTTTACTTCTTAAAGGAGAAGCAGCACCAAAACCACGCATTTCCGACAGAGGCTCAGAATGAGGGTGGAAAATGTTCATGTATTACAAAAATAACCTTAAAAAAAACCTTTACTAATATTAGAAGTAAACCTCAAGTAACATATTTAAATAGTAAAAAATGCTTTGTGAAGGAAAATTTATATTTTATTCACAGCAGAAGCTTTAAATTGATCAAGAATTACAGTAAAGACATTTATAATATTAGAAATTATTTAAATCTATTTCAATAAATGCTGTATTCTTCAAACTTTCTGTTCATCCAAAATCTTTTTAGAATTTCTAGAGAATTGGTTTCTTTTTTGGTCATCTTTTAAACCAAAAACTTGACTTTATACTTCAGTAGCTGAAAAAATACACTGTATTTTGATGTCCATATTTCATTAAGTAGCACAGCTGTTTTTAACTGTTGAAAAAAATAAAAATAAAAAAATAAATAAATATATATATATATATATATATATATATATATATATATATTTATATATATATTTATTTATTTTTTTATTTTTATTTTTATTTTTTTAAAAATAATATATATATATATATATTAGCACATTAAAATAATTTCTAAAGTAAAACGTGGAACATAGTTTTCTAAGTAAAGACTGCTGAACATGCAGCTTTGATATCATGGGTAAACATGTTTAAAAATATGTTTAAATATAAAACACTTATTTCAAACAGTAATAATAATTTGCATAATTTCTAATATTTAATGTAGCGTTTTTTTTATATATATATATTTAATGCATCTTAGGTATCCGAGAAGCATCAATTTCTTTAAAAAACAAACATTTAATGTCTTGGTTTTTCCAAACTTTTGAATGGTTGTGTTTAAGAGAAAGTTGTGTGTGTTTTCATTAGGATCAGTGGTTCTGGAGAGTGCGTGATAATTCTGTGGTGCCTGGATACCCAATGCAAATCAGTTATTTCTGGAGAGGTCTGCCAACTAAGATTGATGCTGTCTACGAAAACAGTGAGGGGAAGTTCGTCTTTTTCAAAGGTAAGAACTTTTCCTCCATACTTTTGCCTTTCCAACTTTAAAATCTTATACAATCTAAATATAGACATGAAGGATTGAAGGAATCACCTTAGTCTTCAAAGTCTACTAAAAAGACCATGGGCCCAATTTTAAGAGCTATAGCGCTAAGCATATCACCATGCCATTAGTCATAAGTGCAAAGTCAGTGGGCATGGCCATGAAATGTTGGTATTATCATGCAAGCATGCACTAAGTCTAGGCTTAAGTAGGTTTGGCGAAAACGTATGCGCAAACGCACTGGATTCATTGCAATTTAATTCTGAGGTTTTCTCCAGTTATTATTCCTCCATCTCATTCCCTCGAGCACCAGCGATATAAACAAAGACAGCACATTCACAATTAGTTGGTAGTGCAAATGTATGTAAATGCAATGAAATAGAAGAATTGAAAATTAAATTTTTTTGTGCATTAACTGAATCGTCTGGCATATTTCTATGACAGTGACACGCTCATTTTTTTTACGCATGGGAAATGTGATTTTGATGTAGACTCCTTTATAGAGAACCTAAGTATTATGAATAATTTTCATCTACTGACACACAAATCATGACTTGGATTAACAGTGATTGTATCGGCATGCACTTCACTTCTATACCTGTCGATTTTGATTTTGAAAAATTAAATACATTTATTGAAGCTTTAAAAGATTGAACCAAGCATATTTCAAAAATTTAAATTACAATTTAAACTAAATGAAAATATAATCAAAATAACGAAGTGGTCAAAAAATCATTGCCTACCGATTCCAAACATTTTACTCCAACTTCTTCCACTGGCCAGTTTTGCAGTGACTTAAAAGTCACTCTATGACAGGTGGAAAAATACCTTTAGGCCTACAAATTAGACCATAAATACAATTGTAAATTTAGACATAATAATAAATATTGAAAAACAAACCATGACCTATAGATAGTTTAACACAAATCTCATACATTTTTGATTCATATAAGACTCATATAAACTCTTTGTTTGTCAGGGACATAATTTGATGTTCCACTATATATTTTCAGAGTTTGGACATTAACTTTATAACCTCCTGCTGGTGGAATCTCCAAACTGCAAATGCAGGAACTGAGTTTAAAATTAAGACGTGGTTTTCAAACCTATTTTCTCTTCGCAACAACCTATTTCTCAGGAAAATAGGAAATTTCACTTTGCGCAACTTCATTAACATGCAATACACACCTACAGTCTGTGCGCATTCATCCACAATAGAGCAAATACTCCCACTCACTTGCGCTTTGCGCTGGCATGAAAATTGGATAAAGCCCGGTGCACACTGTATGATTTTGGCAACAATTGTGTCATCTGAGTCAAATTTCGGGAATCCTTCAGGATTTCTCTCATTGCACGGCAAAATTGGGTCATAAATTTACCATCACAGCTGTATAGTGTGACTGCTATTACGATGGCCAGATGAGATATTCCGCTCCTCTCTCGCACCAGAAACAAACCTGCTCCACATTTGCACCATAGCAACATTTGTGGCCAGTTATCTCACTACTCGAGCACTTTCAATGTTTTTTCTTCTTTTCATTTTATATAAAAAGTTTTAATAAGTAAATAAGCAGAAAATACTTGGAGAAAAGTGTAAAGTCAGCAATATGAAAGCATTATTCTCCGAATTAAATACAGACCTTAGGCTACAAAATTAAAAAGATTGCATTTTCTCATTTTTTTTCCTTTACATTTATCATACATTTTCTTTACAATGTTATTTTAATTACTATTTTACTTTTAATGAACTTTAAGTGTCTGTAAACTTTTTTAGTTAAGATTCACATCACTCCAATTTTATTTATATATAAATAAATTAAATTAAAAAAGATTGAAAGATTGAACAATTTATACTGGTATTTATGCGGTATTTTAATCCAAATCAGCAAATACAGTTGATACAATTATAGAAATCTGTCATGTTTGTGTATTACCAATAGGGAATTTGCAAGCATGATATATTAATCGCTTTTATGAATTTTCAAAATTTTGCGTGGTCTATAAGTTATTAATCTAAAAGAGGAGAAAGACGTTCTATAACCCACCTTTTTTGTTTTCCCCAATGTGAACAGAGAAGTTTGTCATTTTTCGGGCCACAAGTCTTTTTATTTCCACAATGAATATTTGCTTGTGGTAGCTTATTATTACTGTAGTCTACCTCCCCCACTGTCGTTCGTTCTCAACATCTGTAATTTTCTGTATTTGTGATCAGGCTGTCTTTTTACAGGCCTATTGGACAAAATCCATCTTTCATGTTAGCCTATACTCGGGATGAGTGGTATTGGAGCAATGGAAATGCTCCTCCGTGGTGGGCAAATTTCGCCGTTTCGTTTCTATTCAGCAACAGTCCTGTTACGGGAGTCACATTCAATGATTGGGACGATTGGTACCAGTCGGCTACGATGTGTATCGTGCAGTCTGACATAATGTTGCACAGTGTGCCATGGCAATATCAATGCGTTCATATGGTACAGTCTGACAAGCAACTCTCTTAAAGGACTTTTCAAAATCGTACAGTGTGCACCGGGCTTAAGACTTTGAGCCCGGTTGTTGCACGTAGCGCTGTGCTACGTTTTGTGCACTCACGAAAATAGAGCCCCATATTTTTCATCAGTTTTAGATTTTGAAGCTTAAACTTTTTATTCAATAAGAAGATTCTCTAATTTGTTTGTCCTAAGAAACCACTAATGGCAGTATTTTCATCTCTGAAGGGAACCGGTTCTGGGTGTTTAAGGATACGACTCTACAGCCCACATATCCTCAGGACATTTCTCTTTTTGGCAGTGGAATGCCCACACAGAGCATCGAGACAGCTGTTTGGTGGGAAGATGTGGCCAAAACCTACTTCTTCAAAGGGGATAGGTCAGTTTTACAGCTTCCTGGAATTGTGGTAATACCTCAGTGGGACCAAGTGGGAACTGCCTTCACATGATTGTTCCTGAAATGTCTGAGAATGTCTGTCTCTGTCCATTATCCACAGGTACTGGAGATACAATGAGGACATGAGGACCATGGACCCCGGATACCCAAAACCTATTACTGTCTGGAAGGGCATCCCAGACTCTCCACAGGGAGCCTTTGTGGACAAAGCGAATGGTAAGTCATTGAGTTTGGCTGTGACTGTGCAGATGGACTGTGCAGTTAACTTCATGTGCACTTATACCATGGTCTACTCAAATACTCGATTATGATTGGCTGGAATGTGTGCATTAAAACCATTTAATGCACAGGTAGTTCCGGTCAGACTGAATCACCGTTCTACGGTTTATTAATGCACCTACTCTGCTGTCTTCCTTACGGAGACATTGCGAGAGTTATATGCCTCTTTTTTGTACTACCTCTGGATGTATATAGTGTAGCAAGTCTGATGACTCTTAAGAGTTCAGATTAACCATCACACCACAAAGCACATCATCAAGTCATGCAACGCCGTCTTTAACTGATTACTGAGTACGTTGTCCATTCAAATCTTTTATCGCACACCTAGCCTTCAATTATCCCATACATTACAGTTGTAAGACATTTGACCAACACTCAATGAAACACAAATTTATTCAGAAACTTTTAAAAAATAAATTTGAAATGTACCATTGTTTTAAAATATTATTTTTGTAGCCATGGCCTGGCAGTTATCCCACATACATAGACACATTGAGCTTTGGTTTCTCACATGGGCAATGGGAGATCAAATCTGGCTTTCAAAATCCACCACCTACTGTATGTTTCAAGATGGACATTGCAATATTTTGAAACTAGGTGGGATTTCATATGCTTCATATGAGTCAAATCTCATGCTTTCTTTCTCCCCTTTAAGGCTTCACATACTTCTACAAGGGCAAAGAGTACTGGAAGTTCAACAATCAGCGGCTGAGAGTGGAGCCAGGTTACCCCAGGTCCATCCTGAGGGATTTCATGGGCTGTGACGGCCTGCCGACTGACCCCGACTGGGAATGGAGTCCTCCACAGGAAGAGGAACCACCTCAGTATGACCATGATGATGTTGACATTGTGCCGAAGCTGGAGAGCAGCGGTGGTGCCGAGAAAGCAGTGGCCATCTCTATCCCTTGCGTCCTGGCCCTCTGCATGATTGTGCTGCTGTACACCGTGTTCCGCTTCAAGAGGAAGGACACCCAGCGCCACATACTGTACTGCAAGCGATCCATGCAGGAGTGGGTCTGAGAAACAAGAGTCTGACTGCCACTGCAAAAACTCTTTACATCTTAAAAATCCCCTTAAAGGTACAGGGTTCGAGTAATTGGCTCCCTCTTGAGGCGTCAAGTCTGGAGTTCGTGTTTGTCGGTATTTATTGGCAAATGTCAAGGACAACATGAACAAACAACATGCCAACTTTCTCTTCCCAGTGTCATATTTTGCAGGTGGCAATGTGTCTTTTTTGATGGTTCTGGACCTCTCTGTGGCTTTGGTCCTCTGCAGGAGTGAACTGTTACTCTAAAAATCATAATTGTTTACTTTTCAACTGACTAGAGAATTATTTTTCTCCGAACTACTAATCTCGATACTCACTTGTGTCTCTCCGAAATACTTGCTTGTGTTGAAAAACTGATACCCAAACCAAATATGCCCTTAGTGTCCAAAGAGGATTTCTTCATTCACATCACTGCATATTCTGAGATGACCAGCTTACCGGTTATTATTTGATTTCCATTCAGCTCCAATCATCTTCAGGATATATGGGACCTGTCTGCTTTGAAACCAGAAAAAAACGTGACATATAACATTGGGGATACCTGCAATATTTTGTCGAATGCCTTAATCACATACAGTACTGAGTTTATTTTTGTGTATTTGTGTACATATATTTGTGTACATAGCCTGTGTGAATGTGACCTTTCCCATGACTCTATGTGGATTTTGCTTGTCACCGCTCTTTAGATGCACTGCTGACTGACAGAAATGTGCAGTAAGAAGTGCCACTGACTGTTCAAAAGTTGAATTGAAACCAAGTTTCAGAGTGTATAGCTGCCGTCCGCATTCTTTACGTTTCCATTTTCCCATTCTCCCAGCTGCAGCATTGAAAATGTAACTTTTGGTTAAGTGCTTCCAATCAAATTCTAAAGAATTTATTAAGCAGAAGAATGCTTTTTAGCGTCAGTTCTTAATGATCCTTCCTGTTGAGCTCAATAATCAATAAAATATCAACACAATACCATAGAATGTTAAACTACTGTATATAAGAACCAGTGACATTAGCATATTTGCAGTGCAATTTTATTAAAAAAAAAGTTTGGGCTAAATTAGCATTTCCTGAGGTAATTATCAGTGCTTTCAAGGCAGCAAAATACTAGTGTTTAAGTTTTAGGCAATGTTAGGTTTTAGGCTTTGGTTCGGTGTAAAGGAAACGCTGAATCAGAGCTGCATGTCTCATTTTTTGTCAGCTGTGCACAAAAACACAGAATGCAATACTTGACAATTGTGTAAAGGTGGTCATAGATGGTTAAATTGACCTTTGTAAGGTTAGACGCCATATACTGTATAATTGGACACAAATTAATATGAGGATAAATATATTATATATTTTCTTAATTTTTTGTTTAGTTATTTTCTCAAATGACAACACTGATTGGCTGATGGCACCACAAGAACGTGCGCAGACCCAAGCCCTTAACTAGTGTTGCCAACTATACCGTATTAGCTAGGACATCCCGTATTTTGACAGAAATGGCGACGTCCCATACAGGATGCCCATTATCTATTAATGAAGCATATTGCCTACTGCAGTGGCAAAATGCTCGAGGGGGACCCCCCCTCTTCCCTGGTTGGATGGTGAAAGTCCCATATAGAAGCAGCAAAATGCTCAAGCGACCCCCCCCCCCCCCCCATGTCAAATGGCTAGACACATAAGGGGGTACCCCCATCCTGTATTAAAGTGCTCAAAGTGCTCAAGCATCTTGTATTCAAAATATGTGTGATGGAAAATTGGCAACCCTACTAACAGAGATGGAAGCAGACAGTGAAATATATATACACGTTCTTTTCACGATTTTAAGAGCTCTCCAAAAAAATCAGTCAGTGGCATAATTAACTATTTACTGACATTATTAGTTCATCAGAATAGATGGCTACTTTTGAATGACCATCCATTGAGAAACTAACTGATATCTAGCCATGCTAACTAGCCAAACCCTGATGCATACATGCAAGAATGAACTTGTCATTTACAGTTTTTGATTGATTTTGAATGGCAACTATTCTAACAATGTAAGTCAACGGAAAACTTTAATCTTAAATCTCTTAAAAACTATACATTTTATAAAAAGCAAAAGTAGATTGCACCCAATGCTGAAATTATCTACAAAACAAAGTTTGAATGAGTATATTTTAAGTGGATTAAGGTAAATGAATTGCAGAAACAAAGACTATAAAAAGATGAATGCCTCGTAAGCACTGTAATGAATATATCAGGCGCTGTCCCAACAAATAGCTGATAAAGACTATATGCTTGAGTGTTTTTACACTCTTATTATCGGCCCTACATGTAATAAGATCTGTTGGCTGAACATAACGTTTCAGTAACACTTTGCAGGCATGGTTTTGGGTAAAATACAGTAGCATTTGTTGCACAGTGCAAGGAAACATTTTTTTTTTTTTTTTTTTTCTGACCATGTTAAAATATCTGTAGACATGATCATTCTCTCTTTATCTCTCTCTCTCTCTCTATGCATATCAGTCACTGAACTCACCAAATGTTGCTGTTTAATATTCCTTTTGAGTGTATTTTGGAAGTGGAGTAATGTGTTATTGTCACATGCCTTGTTTTGCTCTCTATTTTTTAAGTGATTTCATTCTAAAGGCTTCTAAATGACTGTGGTGTTTTTCACCATATCATCAGCATCTTCCAGTTGCATGTGAATCTCCATGTGTAAGCTGGTATTTTCATCATTAACAGGAGAATATGCCCCATTCTACCTTTTAGGTGTCTGTGTATTGGATGTGTATCTGAACATGCTCTGTGTGTGTGTGTGTGTGTGTGTGTGTGTGTGTGTGATATATATATATATATATATATATATATATATATATATATATATATATATATAATGTATAGTGTCTTTATTATGGATACGAATGGTAAATTATGCAGTACATCAATAATAGATATTATCTATTATCAGATGTGCTGTACAAATCATTCTTGTGAACACTAAGGAAGAAATGTTAACAAAATGTTCCAGGCAACCATAAGACATTAACATATAATTTATCACTGAGATCCATTAAAGGTTGTTTGGATAATATAATTAAACGATTATATATTAAATAACATATTGTGTCTCTAATATCACAACTTTATTTTGTTTGGGAGTAACTTCACTGATCAATTCTGAGATACTGAGTTATTTTATTTTAAAGAGATTTTATGTATGGGCACATACCATAAAGGGATAGTTCACCCAAAAATGAAAAAATTGTGTGATTTATATTGTGTAAAATATTTTTAGAAGAATATTTCAGCTCTGTAAGTCCACACAATGCAAGTGAATGTTGGCCAGAACTTTAAAGCACATAAAGTCAGCATTAACATAATCTATCAGACTCCAGTGGTTTAATCCATGTCTTCTGAAGTGATCCAGTTGGTTTAGGGTGAGAACAGATGAAAATTAAATTCCCTTTTCACTATAAATCTTGACACCAGTTTCCTTGGTAATTTAAGCTCAATTAAACTTCCTATCATGCCATATAGTGCTCTGAGCATGCATCAAGAGCTTGAAATCATGATTGTGCCGAGAGATTGAATTGGCAAGATGTACAGTGAAAAAGGAGTTACATTTGGGTCTGTTTCTCACCCAAAATCAACTGGATCACTTCAGAAGAGATTGATTAAACCTCTGGAGTTATATGGATTACATTTATGCTGACTTTATCTCCATTTTAGAGTGTCACTTGCAGTGAATGGAACTACAGAGCGGAGATATTTTTCTAAAAATCGTTGTTTGTGTTCTGCATAGGAAAGAAAGTCTTACACATCTGGGATGGCATGAGGGTGAGTAAACGATGAGAGAATTTTCATTTTTGGGTGAACTAACCCTTAAAAATGTGTATTTAGTGTATTTAATAAATAAGGTACATTTTTGTTTCCAATATCATCACAAAAATTACTTTCAGTAGTTCGTATGTTAATGTAATCTTGTGTTGAAGCGGTAAATATATTTGGCTTGCTGTCCATATACTGGAGGCCTCAGAGCTCGAGTCCATTATTTAAGGACTTAAATATTGATCTCTGTTTTGAGTGTTTTGAACTGTAACTGTAAAAGAAGCCAAAGAAAACATGTTTGTGACATGTACAGTATACCTGTAAACTGAGTATATATGTACCAGAATTACATTAGTGTCGGTCAAACGTGCTCTCTAGCCAAAAATTGCAAGACTTCTTTTAAAAAATGGCTATGTAAAAAAACGACACTAATGGTTTATATCCCTTCACCTCTTTGCTCACTTCACTCCAAAATACATTCAGTGTCAAATAGGCCACATTCACATCTTCTATTTAGTGTAGAGTTCAGTGCAATGATGACAAAGTGTGAGCAGATTGTACAGAGATGGGTCACCGTATCTCCAAAGAAATGAACACATTCATACCACACAAGTTTACTCACGTACTGGATCTGTAACTCCGATCTGGACCCCTCATTAACCAAACATAAACTGTAAAGTGTCTGGGTCCTGACATAAGTGTTTAGAGGTCAGTTTGAGCTATATATCCTCCACTGACAGCACTAGTGGAAGATTTTTTTAAATTGCTTTCTTCAAACAATGCAAGCCATAGAAATAAAGTTTTTCATAAAGTTTACATAGAAACAAGCGGAGCAGCAGTGAGAACAGAAAGGAAGAAAGAAAAGGAAGAAGTATTTTATTTCGAAAATCTGACGAAATCTGACAATCATATCACACAATTTACATTTAGAAATCTGCATTCTAAACATATAAAATATGTTTCAATTTATAGTATTCATGCCATGGTGTAAATTAAAGGCAACGTTACAACCTGTAAATATTTGAAAGTAGACATTTATAGGTAGTTTAATATCTGTTCCCCGTCTGTCGCTCACTTCGACGTCGTGTCGAAGAAGCGACACTAGGGGTCTCTCTTGAGCGCCGAAAGATACCTCTGATCTATGAAAAAAGGCCAATGAGAGTTGGCGAACAGTATTTGCATACTCCGCCTCCGGATACGGATATAAAGGCGAGAGAAATACGCTCGTTCATTCAGTAATTTTCTTCGGAGCCGAAGGTCGTGTTTATGCTGACTGCTGCGTATTACACTGCTGATCCTGCTTCTGATCCTCTGACGCTCTGCTGCTGTTGGATTTACGGCGCACTACAGCGGCTGTTTTTCTCTTCTCTGCCGGCGTGCAGTTTGCCCCTGGGCGCTTCGACAGCGCAGAGTTGGAAAGAGTTTCATAATATAAAGAGTTGTATTTCTCATAAAGAGTTTATTTCTCTAAAAGAGCAATACATAGCGGTGTTGAACGCCCTTTTCAGGGCGCGTCTTTTTAAAGATGCCATTCAACCCCTGTGTAGTTCCTGGATGCGGTAGAGTGCTCTCCGCTTCTGACGGCCACAGGCGCTGTCTCGTGTGTCTGGGCGCCGATCACACAGAGGCTGCGTTTGTGGATGGCTCATGTTCTCACTGCGAGAACATGACCATGGTAACGTTGCGGTCGCGGCTTGCTTTCAATAGAAAGCACGCCACTCCAGCCACCCCCCGTATCGCTCCTTCCCACGGGATTGAGGACGATGCGGTTGGCGCTGGAGGCGATTTGGGGAGGGCAGCGGGTGCGCTTCCGCCGGGCACGTCCCCTCGGACCACCCGCCCCCCGACACGCTCGTTTACCTCCGTCCAGTCTCAAGGTAACGGCGACTCGCCTCCGGGCCGGTCTGCCTATCCTCTTGAGCCTGAAGCCGATGAGCTCGCCGCTCCATCGGAGAGCGCGGCGTCTGACGCTGACTCCTCCCCTGGACTGCCGCCTTCGGGCCAGCAGGCCCAGGTTGAGGCGGATGCGCAGATGTCCGACATGCTTGCCCGGGCCGCCGTCGGGGTGGGGTTGGACTGGAAACCTCCACCCTCCCCACACCCGTCACGGTTGGATGACTGGTTCCTGGGGTTTGGGCGCCGCTCACAGCCACGCCCCCCCCCGGTCCCGTTTTTCCCGGAAGTGCATGACGAGCTGACGTCGTCATGGAGAGCGCCGCTCTCCGTCCGTCAAAAGCCCTGCTCGTCCGCTCTCGCTACCCTCGACGGCGGAGAAGCCCACGGGTACACGGCGATTCCCCAGGTGGATAGGGCAGTTGCGCTCCATCTTTGTCCCGGTGACCCTACCACCTGGCGCGGGCGCCCTGTACCCCCTTCCAAGGCCTGTAGGACTTCATCCTCCCTCAACAACAAAGCCTACAGCGCCACGGGACAGGCCGCCTCCGCCCTGCACGCCAAGTCCACCAGGCCAAGGCGCTCAGAGATCTGCACGAGGGTAGCCCTGATCCCGACGTGTTGCAGGAACTGCGCTCAGCGACCGACCTCGCCCTCAGGGCCACGAAGGTCACTGCGCAGGCACTCGGGCAGGCGATGGCCACCCTAGTGGTCCAGGAACGTCATCTGTGGCTCAACCTGGTCGAGATGCGTGAGGCCGACAAAGTTCGCTTCCTCGACGCCCCTGTCTCCCAGCTTGGCTTCTTCGGCGACACCGTCGAGGACTTTGCCCAGCAGTTCTCCGCGGTGAAAAGACAGACGGAGGCCATCTCACACATCCTGCCTCGCCGCAAACCTGCCGCCAGGGCCACTGCCCCGTCTGCTCGCCGAGGGCGTCCTCCTGCGGCTAAGAAATCTGCTCCGCCTCAACCCGGGCCCAGCTCTCAGCCCCTGCGTCGAGCACACCGCAAGAAGCAGACGCCCCCCGTCTCCCGGACTCCCTCGAGGACCCGGAAGGCTCCCAGGCGGTCCTGAGACGGACGACCCAGCGACGCAGACGTTAGCTCCGGAGGTGGTAAGACCACTCCGTCCCCCGGTGGAGGGCCGGGAGGAGAATCTTTTGTTTCTAAACAATTTAATTTGCCGCCCCCCCTTAGATGGGGTTGCGGTACCCACATTCTCAGTAAAAGAGCTATTTCCTGTGTCTCTGGGTCACCTGGCCCGCAAATGCCGTTCTCACGGCACTTTGCCCTTAGATCCCGACAGTCCTGGCCTCCTGGACACGGACCACCCGTCTTCAGCCCCACGACTGTCCCCCGGCCGGCCGGTTCCGACGAGTCTAGAGGACGCCTACCCAGGACCTCCTCCTCAGTCGCTAACCCGCCCCCTGCCGGGTGTGCGGAGCAAGGTAAGTGCTTTGAGTCTTTTCTCAGCACCTCAGCCGCGGGTCGCCCCGTCGCCGCCCAACGCTGCCCTACCTGCTCCGCCCCGCTGCGAAGCCCCGCCGGGTACATCAAAATTAATCGTCCCTTTAGTGCCCCTAGCGCAGAGGTTGGACGCGTGGCTTTCACTTCCCAACCCGTCTCGCTGGCTGGCACGGACCATCCGACTCGGTTACGCAATTCAGTTTGCCAGGCCCCACCCCCCTTCATGGGCGTCCGCTTCTCCGCAGCACACGGCGAACACGCCCACTCCCTGCGCGCGGAAATCACGACTCTTCTGGCCAAAGACGCGATAGAGCCTGTCCCTCCAACCGAGATGAAGAAGGGTTTCTACAGCCCCTACTTCATCGTACCCAAGAAAAGCGGCGGCTTACGACCAATCTTGGACCTGCGAGTTCTCAACCGAGCGTTGCACAAACTCCCGTTCAAAATGCTCACGCAGAAGCATATTTTAACCTGCGTCCGGCATCTAGATTGGTTCGCAGCGGTAGACCTGAAGGACGCGTACTTCCACGTCTCTATCCTGCCCCGACACCGCCCCTACCTGCGGTTTGCGTTCGAGGGCCAGGCGTATCAGTACAAAGTCCTCCCCTTCGGCCTGTCTCTGTCCCCTCGCGTCTTCACGAAAGTCGTAGAGGCAGCTCTTGCCCCGCTCCGAGAAGCCGGCATCCGCATACTCAACTACCTCGACGACTGGCTCATCCTAGCCCACTCGCGAGAGTTACTATGCGCTCACAGAGACCAGGTGCTCAGGCACCTCAGCCGTCTGGGGCTTCAGGTCAACTGGGAAAAGAGCAAGCTCACTCCAGTTCAGAGCGTCTCTTTTCTCGGGATGGAGTTAGACTCGGTCTCAATGTCCGCACGTCTCACAAAGGAGCGTGCTCAGTCAGTGTTGAACTGCCTCGCCGCCCTCAGGCCGGGCACAGCGGTCCCCTTAAAACTTTTCCAGAGGCTCCTGGGGCATATGGCATCCGCCGCGGCGGTCGCGCCGCTGGGCTTGATGCATATGAGACCGCTCCAACACTGGCTTCGGACCCGAGTCCCGAGACGAGCATGGCGCCGCGGCACGCACCGGGTAACAAATCACCCCCGCCTGCCGACAAACATTCAACCCCTGGACAGACCTCTGTTTCTTACGGGCTGGAGTACCCCTACAGCAGGTGTCCAGACGCGTCTTGGTCACAACCGACGCCTCCAGATTGGGTTGGGGCGCCGTTTGCAACGGGCACGCAGCCTCAGGCCGTTGGAAAGGGGCCCAGCTGCGTTGGCACATCAACTGCCTCGAGTTGTTGACCATCCTCTTTTCCCTGCGGAGGTTTCTCCCGTTAATTCGGGACGAACATGTCCTAGTCAGGTCAGACAGCACCACTGCGGTCGCGTACATAAATCGCCAAGGCGGCGTACGCTCCCGTCACATGTCACAACTCGCCCGTCGTCTCCTCCTTTGGAGCCAGCACCGACTCAAGTCGCTGCGTGCCACTCACATCCCCGGCAACCTCAATGTGGTAGCGGACGCGCTGTCACGACAACGCTTGCCTGGCGGAGAGTGGAGCTTCACCCCCACTCGGTTCAGCTGATTTGGGAACGGTTCGGCAAGGCCCAGGTAGACCTGTTTGCCTCCCGAGAGACCTCCCACTGCCCGCTCTGGTACGCCCGTTCAGAGGCTCCCCTCGGGGCAGATGCACTGGCACACAGCTGGCTGTGCAAGGTCAGGGGGGACGAGGAGCGAGTCACTCTCGTGGCTCCCTACTGGCCCACCCGGGCCTGGTTCTCGGACCTCGTACTCCTCGCGACAGCCCCTCCCTGGCGAATTCCTCTGAGGAAGGACCTTCTTTCTCAGGGACGGGGCACGCTCTGGCATCCGCACCCAGACCTCTGGAATCTCCATGTCTGGTCCCTGGACGGGACGCGGAAGATCTAGCTGGCCTACCACCCACGGTCGTAGCCACGATCAACCAAGCCAGAGCCCCTTCTACCAGGCAACTCTACGCCCTAAAGTGGCGTCTGTTCGTCAATTGGTGTTCTTCTCGGGCAGAAGACCCACAGAGGTGCGCAGTTAGGTCAGTGCTCCTGTTTCTACAGGAGAGGTTGGAGGGGAGGCTGTCCCCGTCCACCTTAAAGGTGTATGTTGCTGCTATCGCAGCTCACCATGACCCAGTAGACGGCAAGTCTCTGGGCAAGCACGACTTAATCGTCAGGTTCCTAAGAGGTGCCCGGAGGTTAAATCCCTCCCGGCCAAACCTGTTCCCCTCCTGGGATCTCTCGGTGGTCCTTGCCGGTCTTCAGAGATCCCCTTTCGAGCCGCTAGAATCAGCCGGACTCAGGGCCCTCTCTCTAAAGACGGCCCTGCTGATCGCGCTCGCCTCCATCAAGAGGGTCGGGGACCTGCAAGCGTTCTCTACTAACGACACTTGCCTGGAGTTCGGTCCGGCAGACACTCATGTGATCCTAAGACCTCGACCGGGCTATGTGCCCAAGGTTCCTACCACGCCCTTTAGAGATCAGGTAGTGAACCTACAAGCGCTGCCCCGGGAGGAGGCAGACCCAGCCCTCTCACTATTGTGTCCAGTACGTGCTTTGCGTGCCTACCTGGAACGCACCCAGAGCTTCAGGCGCTCTGAGCAGCTCTTTGTCTGCTTTGGAGGACAGCAGAAAGGGAACGCTGTCAACAGAGGTTGTCTCACTGGGTGGTGGAGGCCATTCAGTTGGCCTACCACACCCAGGCCGTGCCGCCCCCCTTACGGGTGCAGGCCCACTCCACTAGGAGCGTGGCATCCTCATGGGCACTGGCAAGGGGCACCTCCCTAGCAGACATTTGCAGAGCTGCGGGCTGGGCAGCACCTAACACCTTCACGAGATTCTACAATCTCAGGGTTGAGTCAGTTTCGTCCTGTTCTCTCAGGTCCGAGCCCGTAGAACTCGGTACACGTCGACGATCTGACCGGGTGATCCGCTTGTTCCAGCGCCGTTTCCCTCTACCGAGGCAAAACAGTGCGCTTTTTGTCCCAGAGGACCCAGGTCCCTGGTTGATTCCTCCCTAGCACTTCGGACCCTCAGCAGTTCATCGGAGGAACGTGCTGGTCCAGTCCACTACGGGTACCTCCGGCTACCCCTACTGGAATAAGTGCTCCACAGATCAGGCCTCCTACGGGACTCCTCCTGTGTGTATTTCCGCGGTACGGTCACCTTACGAGCTGACCCGCGTCTCCCTTAGGCAGCCCTTCGCTGCCCTCCGGTCGCCGTGTTGTAGCAACTCCCCCCTCCTCGAGGCTGGATCTACCACCGCGCCATTTCCTCCCACATGCCCAAAGTGGCCATGTGATGTATTTTGCCACCTTACCTCCCATGTTGGGCGGGTATGGCCTCCGCAGGGTCTTTTCCCCCTAAAAAGAATAGGAATTCGGAATAAGACCCCCTTCCCTCGATGCGGTAAGGGCCCCGGCTGCTCATGCTCTATGCCGAGAAAACAGAGAGAAAAGAGGCCCAGCCAGGCTTGGCCCGTTCCCTAGTTGGGAGCGTCACCTTGTTCCCCCCTAGGGTAACCAAAAGGATGCTGACGCTTTTTCGGGGCGTTGGGGAAGAGTACGTGCAGCCTGAACACAGTTGGTCGCTTGTGCACGTGCAAAATACCTGCCCGCTTCTGTGTCAGCAGTACACGTACACGGCTCAGCGCATGGCGAGTTTTGAAGTGGACCCCTAGTGTCGCTTCTTCGACACGACGTCGAAGTGAGCGACAGACGGGGAACGTCTCGGTTACGTATGTAACCTCCGTTCCCTGATGGAGGGAACGAGACGTCGTGTCTTCCCGGCCACGTCGCTGAGCCGAGCCGCTGAGATGCCCGGAACACTCCCGGCTCCTCAGAAAAATCCTGAATGAACGAGCGTATTTCTCTCGCCTTTATATCCGTATCCGGAGGCGGAGTATGCAAATACTGTTCGCCAACTCTCATTGGCCTTTTTTCATAGATCAGAGGTATCTTTCGGCGCTCAAGAGAGACCCCTAGTGTCGCTTCTTCGACACGACGTCTCGTTCCCTCCATCAGGGAACGGAGGTTACATACGTAACCGAGACGTTATACTTAAATGGCCTTTAATGATATGCAAAAATAAGCTACAACTGATTGTCTTTTTCGGACAAACCAGAATGAGTGTTAGTCTGATGGTCAATTTGACTGGACAGTCTTAAAACAAACAAAAACATATGCTGGCATGAGACACTCATGAGTGTCATAGGGATACAGGGATTCAGATGCCTGTTTTATATAAATGATGTCAGTATACTGTAATGGTCCACACTTAGGACAAGAAAATAGATGACATATTAAAATCATAATTTATTTGACAGATGACCATGGTAAAGTAACAATTATTCTGAAATATTTAAACTGTTTTCCTTACTGTGTGTAGAAATAAAATATCTGTAAAAATATAATTCATAAGGATCACATTTTTTGTTGTCGTTAATTCATTAAATGTTTGTATAGCATTATACATTTTTGTGTAATTACAAATATTAAACATTATACAGGAGGAAATGCATAATATTATTTCTAAAATATAAGTAATTATAAAAGGAAAAGTGCTAGCGGAAGATAAAAATATGTAAAGCAAAATAAAGTTAGGATCTAATCTATGAATATGTTTGCTGAGGAAGTGAGATTGGTCAAATATATTAGTAACAGATATAAATGTTAGCTTAAAAACATTAACAGCAGATGGCACCATTCTACCACTTTAAAGGGAATAACAAGTAGGGGGTTGAGTTTGCCAAACTGACGAAAACAATTTATTTACCCTCCTTTTCACATTTGTTGTTGTTTCTGCATGAATCATGGAAGTTTTAAAGTGTATAATTCACCTAAAAATGAGAATTTAGTAATCCTTTATTCACTTCTACAAAAATCAACTACAATGGTTGATTATGATATCAAACACTTTTCCTCTAATGCATAATTTCAAAAACGCTACATTTTAATGCTTGTTTAACACACCCACCTACATTTTCACACCTATTCCAATGTGATTGGTGTGACTCGGGTAGCTCAGCTTATAGAGTGCTGGACTTTGAACGTGGAAAAACCGTGGTTTAAACCCAGCCAAACATGCAAGATACATTTGTCATAGCAGTGACACAAAATTACATGGTTGCTTCAGAAAACATTTTCCATTGTTTTTGGACACTATCAATTAAGTTTAGGTGTTTGGTATCTCATCTGATTTTAGGACACTATTGGTTAGGGCTATGTGGAAGTTTTAGGTTAGGGAGTACATTTCACTCATTAAAACTTCCATCTAATGTTCACATTAAAAACCTTGACTGAAAACGACACCCTTTCACTCACTTTTGGACATTTCACTAGCAAACTATAGCCCAAGATGTAATAAGGTACATCATTTAGTATTTCCAAAAATGTTGCCACGGTCAAGTAGTTCATGAGATCAGGCTGGCAAATCAAGTCTTCTGAAGCTACATGTACAGTATATCAGTTCAGGGTGTGAAGATCCATGGGCCTTAATCTCAAGAGAACAATCATCTTTATAGGATGCTACAACATGAATATATGGAACAATTATGAATCTGCCCAGAGACTTTCTTCAAAACTGAATGTTTGAGCAGCCAACATTAAATTCTAAAGGAGGTAAATCCTCCATGACAGAGATATGATAAACTGCACGTGAGAGATTACAAATGCACATGAACTTCATAAATCTGTGTGTCAAGATTAAATTCTTTGTTGAAGAAAAGTCATATCACATTGTAATGTAGTTCAAGGGCAAGGAGGAGGCGAGAACCGGCTTGACAATATAAATAATATTTTAATGATAAACTAAAAAGGACAAACACGCATACACGATAGATATGTCCGTAAATTATCTCTCTCTCGTCGCACCACCATCTGCATCGGCCTTTATCCCTCTCGGAGGCTTGATTAACCTGATACGGGACCGGGTGTGTATCATCAAGACCATTCCTCCCTCGTTCTTTCAGGCTGGGGAACCCCCGGCCTGACGTACACCCCCATGCTGGAGTTTGCCCAAAGCATCTGAGAGATTCAACCATTTGGAGGTAGATTCTATGGTTTGATGGGACCAAAATGGACAAATTGGGGAAATTGTGCTGGGAACTACAACTTGGAGCTTGATTCATTAGGATATCAATGACCTAAAACATAGTTGTCCCATGAGAGTTAGAAAAATAGTACACTTTAATTTAACTCATCTTTGTGTCATCCCAGATGTGTATGACTTTATTTCTTCTGCAGGACACAAATTAAGATTTTCAGAAGAGTATCTCAGCACTGTAGGTCCATACAGTGCAAGAGAATGGTGGACAGAATTTTTAAGCTCCAAAAATAACAGAAAGGCAGCATAAAATTAATCCATAAGACTCCAGTGGATAAATCCATATCTTCAGAAGTAATATGATAGGCGTAGGTGAGAAACAGATAATTAAGTCCTTTTTACTATAAATCTCCACCCTTGACCAGCCCTGACCAGTAGGTGGTGATATGCAAGAAGAATGTGAATCGCCAAAAACAAAAGAAGAGCAATGTGGAAGTGAAAGTAGACATTTATAGGTCAAAGGGAATTAAATATTGATCTGTTTCTCACTCACCGATCATATCTTATATATTACTTTATACTGTCTTTGTGCTTTTTGGAGCTTTCAAGTTCTGGCCACCATTCACTTGCATTAAGTGGAAAGAGCTGAAATATTCGTCTAAAAACCTTCATTTGTGTTCTGCGGAAGAAAGACAGACATACGTAACAAGGATGGCATGAGGGTTGATGCAGTGAGATCCAGCAGATGGAAAATGACCAATAAATCTGATGATTTGTAGAAGGAATAACATTTTATTTGTACAGAAATTAGTAAAATTAATAAGATATGAATTAATGAGATTAAATGTAATAATAAAGAAAATGCATGTTTGGTTCTTTAATGTTAAGTTGATATATCGGAAGAATATAACCAAGGACTAAGTCCTGGATTTAATCAAACAATACTATGTCTCGTCTAGTGAAAATGAACCAAATAATTAAATTAAAGAAGTTAAAGTACAGATAGTAAGATGAGGCGTCAAAGTTGGAAGCCAGAGAGCTGAGCTGTTAGTCTCTCTCCTCACCAAAAGTTAAGGACTTTATACCCTCTTACATGGTTTGAAGTTAACTCAAAGGCATCAGGACATATTGTTATGACCCACTGAAGTGTGAAGGCTGCGGTGGCCTTGTATGTTGATGCACTGGGTGGAAACACCAGCCCTAACACAAGTGTGTCTCATCCTGTATGTGTGTATGTGCAAGACTTCCGTCTGCACATTGCTTGAAACAATAACATCTATTAAGTTAGCACCAAGCTCTTTGAATTCAGCTCTGAAACCTCATCAGGTCAAAAGGGCAACAAGTTCATATACTAAGAGTCTAAATTGTATATACTTTGTCCCAAACAGCTCTCCAGTTTCTCACAGGAATGTTGGGCAAAGAAAGCACAAACCATTTAAAAAACACATTTACAAGGATAGAGTACAAGCATGAAGAAATCTAACACACACACTGAACAGATAAGGCTTGTGCCTGGTAACATGTATACAACACAGGAATACAAGGATGGACATACAAGGAATACATGGAGTCTTAAAACAATGATAATGCCATAAAAGCTGGTTTCATGAATGTGAAGTATATGATTATAGTAGAGTACATAAATGTGGATGCATGAATATGCTTGTATAATATCAAGCAAAAGTATAAAATATAGGAATGTCTCTAGCCACTTGCATCAAGGGTGAGTAAATGTGAGAGAATTAACATTTTCAGAATATTAACTATAATCAGAATATAATCATATACTTCACATTCATGAAACCAGCTTTTATGGCATTATCATTGTATTAAGACTCCATGTATTCCTTGTATTCCTGTGTTGTATACATGTTACCAGGCACAAGCTTTATATGTTCAATGTGTGTGTTAGAAGAATTATTCATGCTCACTGCCTGGTTTAGGACTTGCACTGTTCATTTTATTTTCATTCTATGATTTTAAGTAAGAACTTGTTCAATTTGAGTAAAAGGAAAGTGCAATCTACATTTAGCAATCCAACAACACAATAAATGGTTCAAATGTCAAATTCAAGTCAATTTCAGGTGGAATATCAACACATTGTGCAACCTCGAGCTTTACAGTAAAATTAGTCCAATTTGAGTAACACTTAAATGTTTTTCTAACAGGAATATCTAAAACTTGTGCATTCTTAATCAACTCTAGGTAAATAATCATTTGTAACAAAACAATTCACAAGGTAGGAACCTAATAATGAAAATTAGGGGTCACGATTGTGAAATTTGGCTGACAATTAACTATCAAACAAATAATTGCGATTATGATTATGATTACTGTTTTAGGACTATGATGATTAATTGTCTGTTTTAGGTTTCACAAATATGATGTTTTAATTACCACACAATCTCACTATGTGTGCTTCATGCACACAGCAAATTAATTTATACAAATTTAGCTGGGGTCATATAATAAAATAAGGGTATATGATTTCCTTTTCAGGCTTCAAAAATGTAGGAATGACAGTCAAATAAAATTATCAAATAATTCAAATAATATTTTAATTATCAAAATATGTCTAAATAACTAAAATATCTCTCTCTTATTTGTCTGATTTACTTTTGATCCATTGGACTTTCAATGTTTTGTTATCTTTTGCTTCTTTAGTAACCCAGCTAACCTGTATAGCTATTATATTATATTATATTATATTATATTATGTAACAGTAAAATATTTCTGCCTTAAATTCTTCACTTTCACACATTATTTTAAGGCCCTCTGGTTAACTCACAAGCCCCTATTTCTCATGAAGGAAGACTTTGAGATTCTGTTTCTTGCATTTTATCATCTCCACAGAAATAGAGCAGGGCATCTCCTCTGTCTGACTGCCTGTAATTAACACTGTGTGAATAAACCCACAATTACCACAGATATTTGACATTACATGGCCGTAAAGTGAAACTGGAGCGCTTTGCGTTCACAAAACGAATCCATTTATACCTTGTTTATATTTTCGCGGGAGTTTTGCGCACGGCTCTGTAGACGGCGTGCTCATCAGAGCACTTGCTAAGTGGCTCATCTTCACACACTCTCAAGAGAGCTGCTCTTGTGACGTCACCGGTGCGGTTCCCTGAGATGTTTGGTGTTCAAGTGAATGAGACACAAGTGCTTTTTCCTCCACGCTCTCTGGCGAGTGAATTTTTTAACATTTTACTTGCCAGTGGCTAATAACAGACGGTTTTGGTCGCATAGTGCGAAATTTACTCGCATATTCGAGTGATTTACGCGCAATGTAGAGGGCTGCATGGCCGTTAAATTAAACAGAAAATATAAAACGGCCAAATAATAAAATTAGATGACGCATGTGGTGAAGTTACATTAGCAGCGGTGCACAAATGACTTTTAACATGGGGATGATGAGGAAACATTTAGAAAATATATTTTAAGTGACTACTACTAACAGAAACATGTGTTTCTTTGGGTGGGGACAAAAGGTAAACAGGACTTACGGTGCCGCCGTCTTGACAAGCGCTCCGGGATGCTTTTGCTTCAAGCATGTGATAAGCCGTTGCCAATTTGCATATCTTACCCAGCACCACATCGTTGGGTCTCCGGCTAAAATACTCCCACGCTTTAGATCACCATGGGCAAGTTTTTTTTAGCTGCAGCTTGTTCTTCGGGGAATCCATGTTTAAACCGGTGCTGCCATTTTAATTATTCCAATGCGATGCATCGACACATGTTATGCAAATCGACGTATTTCTGTAATCGATGATGTCGATGCATTGCCCAGCCCTAGCTGCTATGTTATTGTTAAGGTGCTTTGAGTGGTTTAGAATATTGTTGTTGTATGCAATTACCAAGGTGTTTTGTGTCTTTTTCAACACAATTGATCAAGTGTTTTTAGCATGTTGCTATGCAATTGTCAATTTGCTAATGTTTTGAGTGGTTGTAGCATGTTGTTATGCGGTTGCTAGGGTGTTCTGGGTGGTTTTTGGTGGTTACTTAATGGCCCAAAAAGTCAAAAGAATCCATTCCTAAGGCCACATTAGTGGTAAGTTGTAACAAGTTTGCCAGAACTCTTGATATTTGTAAGGGTTAAATTGGCAATCATTAAAGTCCATAGCACAAACATTTCATGATGAGTTACGCATGAAAGTTTAAAGCTGAAGGTTATGTGTTTGCTGAAATTCCTAACCCCTAGTAAGAGTAATACTGCTTCCCTTAGCACCACTTAAAGGCATAATCTCTCATTAACGTACAAGAGTGCCTCTGCCTCACTGTACAGCAACGATTTCACCATTTCTGGCACGGCACAAACGTAACTCTTTTCTTAACACTTCAAATATGTTATGGGATAACAACACTTGTGTTGTGTCAAAGATTCTCTGATTTACATAAACTGTGATAGGTCACATGTCTATCAGGCAGGATAGAGATTATGCTGAACTAATTCACACCCAAGGCTGCAGAACAGTGCTAGCTTTGGATAATAATCTGCCTGATGTTTCCACAGATGTGTCCAGATAAACGTTATTCCCCAATCAAATGAATTCCTTGTTCCGGTGAGATACAGAGGCTGGTCAGAAAATATAATTATGTATCAATGATGAAAGAGATGAATTATCTTTATTGAATTGTAGGTTTTAGGAGATACACAAGAAGATGCACAAGTTTTGGATACCTATATTGCATATAGGTGGCCTGCCTGTTAGACTCTGATATCCTCTAATCATTAATTGATGTGGCTGTGCAACACTGAAGGACACAATATTGAGTACAAGGTCTGTGAGCTTAATCTCATTATCTACTCTGTGCTGAATCTTGTATTGTAGTAAATAGCCCCTTAAAAACTCAAAGGGGTTAAAAACGGCATGAAGCAAAGGAACTAAGAAGACTCTAAAGAAGATGAATAACAAGTCAAATCAAAATGAAGGAAAATCAGATACAGACCACTTCCAATAAATGTCATACTAATAGTATGTGCAGTCTTTTTTTTTTTTTTTTTTTTCATACAAAGGGGATAGATTAGATCTGACAATAGAGGCCTGTAGCTGTTTGGCACAATTTGCAGTGGGTTGATGCTTAAAAGTCTTTCTTGCTCTATATCTTAGGACTGTTTTTTATACACCAATCCCTGGTCAGATAACTCCCCACAACTTGTCACTATTAGTTAAATCAGAGTCACGCTGGGAAAATGTATCACAGCTCAACATGACACTTTCAAATCATGAATCAATGCTCAAATCTGGCTGTGTATACATACACTGGCGGTCAAAAGTTTGGAATAATATACAGATTTTGCTCTTATGGAAAGAAATTGGTACTTTTATTCACCAAAGTGGCTTTCAACTGATCACAATGTATAGTCAGAACATTAATAATGTGAAAAATTACTATTACAATTTTGTTCAGAATTTCTTAAATTACTTCAAAGAGTTCTCAGCAAAAAATCCTCCACATGCAGCAATGACAGCTTTGCAGATCTTTGCAATTCTAGCTGTCAGTTTGTCCAGATACTCAGGTGACATTTCACCCCACACTTCCTGTAGCACTTGCCATAGATGTGACTGTCTTGTCGAGCACTTCTCTCACACCTTACAGTCTATCTGATCCCACAAAAGCTCAATGGGGTTAAGATCCATAACACTCTTTTCCAATTATCTGTTGTCCAATGTCTGTGTTCCTTTGCAAACTCTAAACGTTTCTTTTTGTTTTTCTGTTTCAAAAGTGTATTTTTCTTTGCAATTCTTCCCATAAGTCCTGCACCCCTGAGTCTTCTCTTTACTGTTGTACATGAAACTGGTGTTGAGCTGGTAGAATTCAATGAAGCTGTCAGCTGAGGACATGTGATGTGTCTATTTGTCAAACTAGAGACTCTGATGTACTTATCCTCTTGTTCAGTTGTACTTCTGGCCTTCCACATCTCTTTCTGTCCTTGTTAGAGACAGTTATCCTTTGAAGACTAGTGTACACCTTTGGATGAAATCTTCAGTTTTTTTGTGGCTATTACAAGCATTGTATAGCCTTCATTCCTCAAAAATTGACTGACGAGTTTCTAGAGAAAGCGTTTTTTTCCTATTTTTGACCTAATATTGACCTTAAGACATGCCAGTCTATTGCATACTATGGCAACTCAAAAACAAACACAAAGACATTGTTAAGCTTCATTTTATGAACCAAATGCTGTGTTTTATATAATGGAAAGTGATTTTCTAGTACCAAATTTGAAATTTAGCATGATTACTAAAGGATAAGGTGTTGGAGTGATGGCTGTTGGAAATGGGGCCTGTCTAGATGTGATAAATAATTACTTTTTTCAAATAGTGATGGTGCTGTTTTTTACATCAGTAATGTCCTGACTATACTTTGTGATCAGTTGAATGCCTCTTTGGTGAATTAAAGTACCGATTTCCTTCTGAAACAGCAAAATCTGTACATTATTCCAAACTTTTTATCACCTGTGTATGCATTTTGGAAAATAATACTCGTCATGTCTATTGTGGTGTACTTGTAATTTACTGTTATTGTTAATGAGAAAGTAATGCATTTCGTGCAGTAATATTTGTAGTTTTACTGAATCTTATGCGCACTTTGCTTTCTGTGAACACGGCTGCAATGCATATAGTAGTATACATTATTTATTTATGCCATATATCAATAATCCATCCATCCATCTTCAACCGCTTATCCGAAGTCGGGTCGCGGGGATATATCAATAATGATTATTTAAAATATAAATACGTTATTGAGTTAATCCGTCAAATTATGACTAAATCGGATTGCCAAAATGTTAATCTTGACTGCTAGTGCGTAGATAGATACTGTATTTTGTGCGAGCATGCATGTTTGCATGCGTTGCGAAGGAAAGTATTTATGCAACCCATAATTTGAAGTACAGTGAACTGCATGAAGTGCGATCACTAGTCTTCAGTCAGCACAAAGTCCAAACAACCAAGGCGTGTCTAACCCCTCATATTCCCTTGTTAGACACATTTGAAAGATGAGTCAGTTCTAGGGGAAGCTTGAAATGGAATCGAAGTGTCTCATTGGAAGTTTATTTTTCTGCATGTAACCCTAATTGATCTTTCTTATAGAGATAGTTCACCCCAAAATAAAATAAAAAATGCTCTTATTATTCACTCACCCTCAAGCCATCCCTACGGTGGCCGTGAAGTGCAAAACAAATCGACAAATCTAATAACATAATGGCAAATCAAAAGACAAAATAACAATCCATAAACAAAAGAGCAAATCAGAAAACACAACAGCAATTGAGTCGAAACGGGACCAAATCTTCTTACCTGATTGGCTGTGTGGAGAATATCTAGTGCTTTCCTCAGGATTGGTTCTCTGCCCACTTGCGGGATTAATTCAAAATTAATTCTAAATGCTCAATTACTAAAAATTGTGAGTGGTTTGACACTCAGTGAAACAGTAATGGGACACTTTATAACACAGAGAGCAAAAACAGTGAGGTGTGTAAGGGACCGTCTACAAATTCCACAAACTGTACTAAAACGCCAGTGTCCAAGCATTCATTCAACTGACTTGAATATTCCAACATAACAAACACTTTTATTAAAAAAGCATTTGTCTACGTTTGAAGCCAGCATGTCCAATTATGAGTACAGTGCGTTTGCTGAAATTGTAGCAAGATATTACTTTCATATTATAAAGGTTGTAGAAGGCTGATATAAGAAATGCTGATTTACTCTAGGTAAGATTTTCCCAGGAAGTGGAATTTTACATAGACAGTATTCAATATTTTTTTTGTTATAATAATAATAATAATAATAATAATAATAACAACAACAATGTAAGTTAGTCATTCGCACCACTGGCAGCCTGCTACAATCTTTGTAATGTAAAAATTACATATTGATGAATTTTTGTGTTTTTTTCTAAAATAATTGGATACTGTATCCATATGATTAGATATACTTGGAAAATCTATGCTTTGACAGCAACCGGAAACTTAAGTTTTTTTGTTTTTTTTTTAAGTTAGAAAATGCAAGTTGAATGAACGCTTGGACGGCACCAACGTTTTAGTGGAGGTTGTGGACTTTATGACGGTCCATTACGCACTAGACGCACCAAGATGATTAAAGATGAACTTCTACTAAAAACTAACTTTTCCAGCTCGCTGTGTTATAAAGTTTCCTGTTACTGTTTTCCCAAGAGAGAAACACTCCAAATGATTTAGCTTTTCAGTCAGTGACTGTCTGGCATGGATTTTGATATAATCAGTGAACCAATCCTGAGGAAAGGACTAGGTCTCATTCACACAGCCAATCAGGTGAGAAGCTTTGGTCCCTACCCTTTCCGTTTCGACCGTTTCGACTGAATTGCTCTTGTGTTTTTCTTCTTCTTCTTCTTCTTTGGTGTTTTACGGCAGTTGGCATCCAAAATGTTGCATTACTGCCATCTTCTGTTTATTATCTTTTCATTCCATACTTATATTCGTCTTTCCAGTCCTGTCCTCTTTAGAAAGTAAAATAAATATTTCTTTCCTTGTTCACTTATCCCATATTCTAATATATTTTTAACATTATATTGTCCTACACCAATTTCTTTTAAATGAATTTTCAACTCTTTCCTTTCTTGTTTAAATTTCCTGCATGACATAAAAATGTGATTAACTGTTTCCTCCTCTTGACATTCATCACATTGACCTGTGGGATGTTTTCCTAAAATACAAAGAGTTCCATTTAGCTTACTATGTCCAATCCTAAGTCTTGTTATTAAAACTTGCTCTTTCCTTCTATTTGACATATCTCTTATAATACCTACTTTATTTTGAATCATGTATAAATGTCTTCCTTTACTTTCATGATCCCATTGGTACTGCCATATTTCCATAACCTTTTTCCACACTAGATTCTTACCTTCTGATTTCGACAATTTAATTTCAATATCAACATGTTCTTTTTTTGTTGCCTTTTTTGCCAATCTATCAACTTTCTCATTTCCCTGTATGCCCACATGTGCTGGTATCCACATATATATATAATATTTTTCCCTTGCCTACATACCCTTGAATTTATAAACAAGATTTCATATAATATTTCTTGATGACTACTAGCTTTTCCAGTCTTCAAACTCATAAGAGCTGATACAGAGTCACTACATACTAAAATGTTGCTATCCCTGGATTGTTCGATCCATTCTAATGCAATACCTATAGCACATAATTCAACAGCATAAACATTTAGGTTGTCAGATGTTCTTTTGCTAATGCCTATCTCATATTTAGGGATGTATACCGCAGACCCTGTTGCATCAGATTGTAGATCCTTTGACCCATCTGTAAAAATCTGAATACTGTCTTTATATTTATTGTTCTTATATTTATAATATTCATTGGTTATATCTATATTTTTGTTACATCCTTTAATTGATAAAAGCTCTAAATCAACGTTCGGAATTTCCAAAGTCCAAATAGGTTTAACAGGCCATAACACAGTATTAGCAAAACTTTTATTATACACTTCCATTTCTTTTGCAATTAAATCCCCTGTCCAGCCAAAACTATCTTTCTTTCTTCTCTCCTTTTCCCAGCACTTCTGTAACACCTTTTTTGTTGGATGACAATCTTCATGCCCTCTAAGATTTATCCAATAGTTTGCTGACAATTGTATCCGTCTAAGCCACAATGGCATTTCACCTCCCTCAACCTGAAGTGCACATACTGGAGAAGTTTTGATTGCCCCCAAGCATATTCTTAAAGCACATGATTGTACAAAGTCCAATTCAGCTAATGTTGTCTTTGCTGCTGATCCATATGCAACACTCCCATAGTCTAACTTAGATCGTATTAAAGAAATATAGATGTATTTTAAAGCAGAAACACTTGCTCCCCATTCCAACCCTGCAAGACACCTCATCACATTTAGCACTTTTTTACATTTATTAACTATATACTTTATATGTTCTCTCCATGTTAGTTTTGTGTCAAAAAATAATCCCAAGAAACGAAAACATTCTACTTTCTCTAATATACTTCCATACATTTTCAACTTAATTTCCTTATCCTTTTTTTAATTTGAAAAAACCATTACTTTAGATTTCTCCACTGAGAATTTAAAACCCCATTTTGTTCCCCAATTTTTAACTTTATCAATTCCTTCCTGCATCTTCTTTAAAATATACTCAACATTTCTACCTTTCTTCCATATAGCACCATCATCTGCGAATAAAGACCTCCCTATATCCCCTGGGAGATTTAAATAAATATCATTAATCATAATGGAAAATAGAGTTGGACTAATCACACTCCCCTGTGGTGTCCCATTCTCTACAATGTATTTCTTTGATAAATCTACCCCAATTTTCACCTGTATAATCCTTTTATTTAAGAAATCCATAATCCAATTAAACATTTTCCCTACAACTCCCATTAAATGTAATTTGACTAAGAGACCCTCTTTCCACAACATGTCATATGCTTTCTCCACATCAAAAAATACTGCTACTACAATTTCTTTATTTACTTGTGCTTTCCTTATTTCCTCCTCCAAACTTATCACAGGATCCATTGTATTTCTTCCTTTTCTAAAACCACTTTGACATAAAGCCATTTTATTTCTACTCTCTAAAAAGTATATTAATCTTTAATTTATCATGCGTTCCATTATCTTGCATAAATGCGATGTTAATGCAATTGGTCTGTAATTACCAGGATTACTTGGATCTTTTCCAGGCTTCCTTATTGGAATAATTACTGACTCCTTCCAGCTTTGTGGAAGCCTTCCTTCCTCCCACACCTTGTTATATAAATGCAATACTTTCCCCAGCCCCTCTATACTTAGATGTTTTAACATACTGTAACAGACTTCATCTTTTCCTGGAGCTGTTTTCCCTGACCTATCCAGTGCTCTCTGCAACTCTCCCATATTAAAAGGAGCATCTAGTTCCTCATCCCCATACTCTTTCCTGCATATCACATCCTTATACTGCATTTTTGTTAATTCTATTGCTATTCTTCCTTCCTCTGTCAAGTTACTAGAACTGTTTATACTAACAAAACCTTTTGCCATCATCTCTACCTTTTCCTTATTCGTTATCGCATTCTCGTTCCCTACAGTCAAAACTGGGTAATTCCATTCTCTCTTGTCCCCCCCCATTTTTTTAATCATTCCCCATATTTCATCTATTTGAGTTGTATTTCCTATTGTGTCACAATAAGACTTCCAGAATGTTCTTTTTGTCTGTCTGATTGTCCTCCTTACTATTGCTTGAGCTTGTTTATACTGAATCAAATTATGATAATTATGTGTTCTTTTAACTAACCTAAATGCTTTATTTCTAAATTTTACTGCTTCTTTACATTTTTCATCCCACCATGGCACTATTTTCTTTTTACATCTTCCTTTACTCCTGGGAATGGATTCTGCTGCTGCTGATATTATGCCTTGCTTAATTTGATTGTCTAACATTTCAACACTAAATTCATCATTAATTTTCCTAAACAATTTATTACTTTCCTCCTGGAATTTTCCCCAATCAGCTTTCTCAAAAATCCATTTTCCACTTGCTTCCCCAATACTCAATACTACCTCTATATTTATTTTACACCACACTGGATAATGATCACTACCTATTGTGCCATCTTTATGTACTGACCAATCACATCTTGCTGCAATTCTATTTGAAACTAAAGTGAGATCTAATACTGATTCTTTTCCAGTGTTAACATCAATTCTTGTACCTACACCATTATTTAAACACACTAAATTCTTCTCATCTATCATTTCTTCTATTATTTGACCATTATAATCAGTTTTTCCACTCCCCCACAATGTGTTATGCCCATTAAAATCCCCACACCATATAATATTATTACAATTTTGTCCCTCTATCTCTTCTAGCTTATTTTTCTCTAGCCTTTTACAAGGATTATAATAGTTAAAAATCACCAACTCTCTCTTTCCAGCCCATACTTTCACAACTACATACTCTTGTTCATTTCCCACTCCTAAGATTTTATACGGTATTCCTTGCTTTATAAATGTAGCACACCCTCCTCCTCCCCCCTCCCTTCTATCATACCTTATCGCCACATAGTCATATAAAACAAAATCCAATGAAGGATTTAACCAAGTTTCTTGAATGCACACTATCTCTGGTTTTTCTACCCTACTACCAACAAACTGCTTAAAATCCTGCCCATTAGCTAAGAGGCTTCTCGCATTCCATTGTAAAATTAGCATTATTAGGTTTAAGAACCTAATCCTGATGTCTCCTGACTTGCTTGCATCCTAAGTTCATCATTTATTTCCTCCCATTTCAGCCCTATCATGTCCAAATGATGTTCTGCCGCTTTCACAATTACTTGAATTCTTTCTGTTTTTGACTTAATCTCATGAGTTGCATTGATTACTCCTGCAATGAATGTGACCAGTTTCTTTTTTTCTATCCATGCTTTCCTCTTCCCTTGCTGAACATTCACTTCCTCTTGTCCTTTATTCACTCTTATCTCTATATTCTGGTTCCTCTGTCCATTCATCTTAACTGCTTCAGCATATGACACCTTCTCTTTTAGTCTTAACTTCTGTACTTCTACCTCTCTTTTAAGTGCTTCACATCCCCAGTATGCTACACTATGGTTTCCTCCACAGTTACAACATTTAGGTTGTATTCCCTCACCACACATCCCATAATCATGTTCACCTCCGCATCTAGCACACCTTTTTTTCCATTTGCACATTTTAGCTATATGCCCAAACTCCTGACAGTTGTAGCATCTCATTGGTTTCTGTACATATTCTCTCACATAGTATTTTACATATCCAAAATATACCTCTTTAGGTAATTCTTTCTCTTCAAATTCAATCAGTATTGACTCTGTCTCCTTTTTCTCTATTCCTTTGGTCAGTCTTTTTACATTTTTCACTGTGAAATTACCCACCCTCATGTTTTCCATTATTTCTTTATTATTGACATTAATGGGAATCCCATAAATCACTCCTTTGCATCCATTAAATCTCCTTTCTCCAACTATTGCCACCTTCTGAACCTTAACTTTCCCAACATATGTCATCTTTTTAGCTTTGTCTAACTGTATCTCATTTTCACATCCAATTAGCAAATTTCCATCTCCTAGAACCCTTGCATACTTCACTTCCCCAATCTGATTCTTGATGATTTTTGTTAATTTAATCGGGTCAATTTTCTTAATTCCGCCTTCTCCTTCAAATCTAACGACTACATTCAATATTCCTTCCTTTACTATTTTTCCCATCTTTCCACTTCCATCACTTTCCGAATCTCCAATGCTAGATGCATGTTTTTTCTTTCTTTTCCGACTCTTTCCCTTCCCATCACTTTCCCATTCATTTATCCTACTCTCATCTCCCTCACTACAAGCCATGCTAACACTATCCCTGTCAGAGTCATTCCCTGCCATCTCCTACGGATTGCAAGGAACTCCGTGAGACCACCGTTCCGGACCTATACAGGCCGTCGGTCGATAATCCCACTACAAGTTCCTCAAACAACCCCTTCTTTAATTATTATTTTAAACTGTATTTACAGTACCTTAACTTCTCAGTCCTTAGTCTTTTTTCCTTTCCTAGTAACTTGTCGCTATGTTTGTCACTGTGTCAGTCCAAAATGCCGCCTGCCTCGGTTTGTTGTCCACCCCTCGGTGTTCACAATCCAGCCCGCAACCGCTTCTTGCTTCTCTCGACCGCCCCTTGTGTTTTTCTGAATTGCTGTTGCGTTTTATGATTTGTTGTGTTTTTTAACTTTTTGTTTTGTTTCTGGATTTGGTGTTGTTTTTTACGGATTTTCTTTTTTGTTTTCAGATTTGCTGTTATGTTTTATTATTTGTTGATGTGATTTCTGAATTATTTTCTCTTTGGATTTGCCGTTTTGTTTTTGCATTTCACGGCCACTGTACATCCCAGATGTGTAGGACTTCTTTCTACTTTTTAGAAGAATATCTCATCTCTGCAGTGCCATACAATGCAAGTGAAGGGAGGGAGAATCAAGATGGCGGAGTGAGTGGTAGCTCTTTTGCAGGCTCCGGTAAAAAGTTTATCTTTAGTCCTTGAAATGTGATAATCTAGTGTAACAACCCCTCTACAAAACACATTTAACGTTGTGTTAAAACTAAGGGACAAACTAAGCTATCATAACATTTTGGGGGGTTTTTTCGGAATCATGTCCGTCCACAACTACAATTTGGCTGCTCTCCACTAGGCATGCGATGATTTTGACATTGAGGAAGAAATAGAAGCGGAGCAACATTCATCCAAAGAAGACAAAATTAACAAAGAACATACACCAATTAAACAGCCGAATCCAAAGAAACAGAGACACCAAAGAGAAATTGAGGACTCGAATACTGGCGCTGCAGTTTTACACGCAGTACAAGCTCTGACCAGAAAAATGGATGAGCAGACGGAACTTTAAAAGTTTCGACAGACGTATTGAAGTCAACACAACCGCAACTAAAGAAAACCGTGAAAGAAATCGGCGTGCTTCAGAAAAAAATAGGAGGCCTTCAGAGAGAATATAGCCTGTTAAAAGAAGCATGTGCAGAGCAAACCCGATACAAAAGAAGGTGGAATTTGAGGATGATTGGTCTACCTGAAAAGGATGGAGAGGACACGAGAGAAGTTGTCATCGGGATACTGACAAGAGTTGTTCCAATGTCTGTGGAGCGGCTGCGAGACACCGTAGACACCGTCCACCGGCTGGGAAGGAAAGGCGACGCCGCTACCTCAAATAACACACCGAGAGCAATCATCATTCAGTTCGGGATGAGAACGGTGCGGGATGATGTTTGGAAGAAGTCGAAGGATGCGAGAGTATGTAGGGACATGCACATACGTTTCAAAGAAGACTTCTCGAAAGAAGACCGGGAGGTGCGTTCAAAACTGTGGCCACTGGTCCAAGAAGCCAGAAAGTCAGGTAAAAGGGCATTCTTAAAGGAAGGATACGCTCTGATCGATAACCGGAGAGTAGACCTTAATTGAACACTTGTTTTGCTTGCATTTGATTGGCTGCCAGAAATTCAGCCTGCATTCACATTTGACCGAGAAATTTTACTTTTATTGTTTTTTTGGCATAAACGCTCTGTAAGTATTAAAACTACTTGCACTTTATTTGATAATGCATCACTGTACATTCGAGGTTAATTATTCCGATGTTAGGATCGGAAGCATGGTCAACGTTGATGACTCCAACTTTTTGCACGCCAGAATATGGCAGATACTGAATGTTTACTTTGTTTACCTGTGTATAAGCCTTAAAAAATTGGTTATCCTTTGATATTACTAGTTATGGTAGTCTACTAACAATAGTTTTATGGCTGCCAAAGTTAAGAAAATTACAACATAGTAGGTGAACTTGATTTCATATTTAAATACACCTTTGTTACTGTTCGGTTTGGAGTTTTCCTTTTCTCCCTATAGTGTATAGAGGGGTAGTTACTCTAAACATGTTGATTATAGGACTAATTACTCATTCCTGCGCATCGTTACACTCTTTTGTGCATTGTTTATAGGTTATTTACTTATTACATAAATGTTGTCCTTTATTTCTTTAAATACTAGGGGGTTGAAAGATAATGTAAAACGTAAGGCTATTTTTCTTTTTTGTAAGGAGCAAAAGGCTAATTGTGTTTTTTTTGCAAGAAACCCACTCAGCTGAGGTTGACACAAAATTTTGGAAAATGCAATGGGGAGACTCTATCTTTTTCAGTCATGGAACATCACACTCGGCAGGAGTTATGATTTTATTAAATAGATTTCCTGGGAAAATTATTGACCATAAAAGTGACCCTACCGGTTATTGGTTAATGGTTGCAACAGAAATTAATGGTATAAATCACATTTTATTATGTGTGTATGGTTATAACAAAAGAGCACAGAACAAAAATCTCTTCTTATCCTTAAGTAAGTGCTTAGAAGATTGGAAAATACTTTTTTCAACGGATAGAGTAATAATTGGGGGAGATTTTAACCTGGCCCCTGACCTTTGGTTAGACCTTTACCATCAAAGAGACACTGCCACACATTTGATGAAACAATAGTTGAATTGGTCACAAAGACCAATCTAATAGATTATTGGAGAATGAAAAACCCACTCAGAAAACAATTTACTTGGTTTAACTCCTCTAATAATGGCCAGTGCTCTAGATTGGATTATTGGTTAATCTCAGACAATCTAATTAATGAGGTAAATAGATGTGAAATCTCAGCATCACCCCTAACTGATCATTGTGTAATATTTTTGACTCTTTCTCCGGATGGAAGAGAGAATAACATAAACTCCATATGGAAATTTAACAATACCCTTTTGGAAGATACCGAGTTTTGTAATGTAGTTAAACAACTGGTTAAAGAAGTAGATAAATTGGAAATGTGTTTTCTGAGTAAATGGGAATGGTTCAAGTTCAAAGTTAGACAGATAGCTATTAGGACAAGTAAGCAAGCATCAACACTTAAAAAGATAAGACAAAGGGTCATCATTAGTCAAATTAATATGCTGTGCTGTAAAGATGAATTGTCACTGGAGGAGCAGACTGAATTAAACGATCTACAGTCCCATCTTGATAATATATATATGGAAAAGGCCAAGGGAGCATTTATTCGTTCAAGAGCTCGTTGGATTGAAGAAGGGGAAAAAAACTCTTCTTATTTGTTTAGTCTGGAAAAACAAAGACAGATGAAAAAAAAAATTTTGAAGTTAAATTGCAATGACATTATTGTTGAAAATCAAGAAGAAGTAAACGAAAAAATCTACGCTTTTTATAGTAATTTGTATAAATCCCTTTTTTCTAAAAAAGATTGTTGTTTTTTCCTAAAGATTCAGGGGTTTAAAAAGACAATGGATGATAACTTTAAACAACTTATGGAAGATGAGCTAAGAATTGAGGAGCTAGACTTGACAGTTTGACAGATGTCTATGGGGAAATCACCTGGAATAGATGGGATAACTGTGGAGTTTTTATCATTCTTTTGGAGTGATATCAGGGAAATGCTCTATAATGCTTATTTAGATTGTATCTCAAAAGGTATTCTTTCTCCCACTATGAAACATGGTCTCATCACTCTAATTCCCAAACCTAACAAAGATAATCTTTTATTAGATAATTGGAGACCAATTACCTTATTATGTAACGATTATAAATTACTGGCACTTGTTTATGCTAAGCGTCTGAATGAGGGATTATCACATATTATTGATGAGTGTCAATCAGCTTTCATGAGGGGCAGAAATATACATAATCATATCAGATTGCTACTAGATATGCTTGACTATCGAAATCTCATTGACACGGATGCCTTTATTTTATTTCTCGATTTTTACAAGGCATTTGACACTGTTGAACATGCCTTTTTATTTGAAATCTTAGATTTCTTAGGTTTTGGGAACAATTTTTGTAAAATAATTAAGATGTTTTACACTGACATATATAGTTCTGTGTCCCTGAATCCTGGTATGACTCCTAGGTTTGAGGTGTTCCGCGGTATTAGACAAGGGTGCCCGATTTCTCCCAAACTGTTTATTCTAGCCACTCAATCATTTATCATGCTCATTAATCACAACCCCAATTTGCATGGGATTTCAATATTTGATAAGGAATTTAAAATTAGTCAATTTGCAGATGACACAGCAATCCTTTTAAGGAATAAATTCATGGTTGATGTTGCCCTTGATTCAGTCTCGATTTTCTCTAAAGCTTCAGGATTAACCCTCAATGTTAAAAAATGTGAGCTACTTCCCATTCATTCATCAACGGATTCCATCATCTCTTCAATCGAGGTTAAATCTGAAGTGAAATATCTAGGAATAGTTTTATCTAAAAATGCCATCAGAAGGGAAGATGTTAATTTTTCTGACCGATTATTGGGTATGAAGAAATCTTTGAGTCGCTGGCTTACAAGAGACCTCACTATTTTTGGTAGAGTTACTCTATCTAAAACAGAAGGTATTTCCAAAGTAATTTATCCATGTCACTCCCTGTATGTTTCTTCTAGTAATATTAAGAAAGCCAACTCAATTATGTTCCAATTCTTGTGGAAAAATAAAACCCATTATATTAAGAAATCACAACTCGTTAAAGAGTATGATATGGGTGGTATCAAAGCCTTGGACTTTGAGTCTATGTTTGGAACTTTTAAGATTAACTGGTTGAAAACATATCTATCACAACCAGATTCTATGTGGTTTCACATACCTAGACATCTATTTAAAAAAGTAGGAGGGCTTGATTTTCTTTTGCAATGTGATTTTGAGGTGAGTAATATTCCTGTTAAATTATCAAAATTCCACAAACAAATTCTCCAATATTGGAAAATGATATTCACCCATAACTTTTCTCCACATGGATCCACCTTATGGAACAACAGGGTCATTATAATCAATAGAAAATCATTGTTCAGGTACGATTGGTATGAAAAGGGCATTGTGTTTGTGAATGATGTTATAGATGATAATGGTAACCTTTTGGAATATAAAGCTTTCTTAGACAAATATAATTTAACCTGTACATATAGAGAATACAATAAGATTTGTAAAGTAATACCTGTACCTTTATTACAGTTAATTCAAAACACATTGTTATATTCAACAATAAGACCCTTACCAACTTTACCAAATATAGTTATTAATGGTTGTAATTTAGTTGACAAAAAGTGTAATAATAAATTCATTAATGATGCTTTGAAATCTAAATTGTTTTTTGATTATAAGAGAGGATTGTGTGTACAGATTCCGAATATGGCTGTATTGTCCATAGAAAAAAAAACATTTTAATTTCATTAAATGGCCCATTTTCCCAAAGGTCAAAGAGACTCATTTTAAAATAATATATAAGATATATCCGGCCGCTGACTTTCTTAGGAAAAGATTTAAATTTGATGTAGACCCTTGTGTGTTTTGTGAGATGGCTGATGAGACTCTGGAACACATGTTTTTTTTTTTTGCCCCGTGTCCAACAGCTTTTGGTCCGAGCTACATAACTGGCTGTCACTTAAGATTGAAAATATCCCTACTCTCATTTTGCCACACATCCTCTTTTATATGGATAATGTGGATTCTTCAGTATCAGATTTAGTCAATATGATTATTCTTATGGGTAAATATCATATTCATTGCAGTAAATGTAGATGTTCTAAGCCTTCCTTTGTTTGGTTTATAAATTATTTTAAATTGTTTTTTACCTCACTGAAAAAGATCAAATCATCTAAAATCGCAAGGAAAATGTGTAGAGACATATTTAGGAAATTACTTTTTTGATTAACCTCCCTTTGTGTGCTGCTCCAAATGTTATTTTTATTTTCCTTAGCCTTTTTGCTTTTGACTTGTGTATTTTGAAATAGCTCCCCCTATTTGGTTTGTTTTTATTGTTTTATGTTTGTTTAATACCTTTGTATATTGACAACATTTGTATATATACATGTATATTCTTTTTTCCCTTACAAGAGTTTGTATGTTGATATTCTTGTTAATTATAATAAAAAAAAAAGAGTTCAAAAAAAAAAAAAAAAAATACAATGCAAGTGAAAGGTGATTAGAACTTTGAAGCTCCAAAAAGCACATAAAGGTAGGCTAAAAGTAATCTAAACAACTTTAATGGTTCAATCCATGTCAACAGAAGCGATATAATTAGTGTGAGTGAGAAACAGATCAAAAAAGTCATTTTTTTACTATAAATCTCCACTTTCTCTTTTACTTCCACATTCTTCTTTTGTTTATGATGATTCACATTCTTCATGCATATCGCCACCTACTGGGCATGGAGGAGTAAAATAATTTTTAATTGCTTACATATTGATCTCTTTCTCACCCACACTTACCATATCGCTCATAGTCATACACATCTGGGATGGCATGAGGGTTAGTAAATGATGAGAGACAACATTTTTGGGTGAACTGTTCCTTTAAGTCTGTTGCTCATCCACTTCAACAACTGTCTTTCACAGAACCATGTCTCAGCTGAGCGGTACAGTCCAGACGGTGCTGGGTCTGATAGCGCCTGATCAACTGGGCCACACCATGACCCATGAACATCTTACAATGACATTTGAGTGTTGCCATGTTTCCCCAGCACCTGGAGACGAAGGTGTTGCTGCAGGTTCCATTGAGATGAAGAACCTTCACTGGCTGCAGCAGAATACATACAGCCACCAAGAGAACCTGCTGTTGAGTCATGAGACCGAGGAGTTGCTGTGTTATCGTAAAGCAGGGGGAGGAACCATCGTGGAGAATACCACCATGGGCATTTCTCGAAACCTACCCGTTCTGCGCAAGTTGGCCAAGGACACTGGAGTGCATGTTATAGCTGGAGCTGTCTACTATGTGGATGAGACACACTGATGAGATGAGAAAGATGACCATTGAGTACGTCATGCTGTGGGCTCCCTGGCCTGAGAGAACTAGAGAGGAATGTGGAAGGGCAGAGGGCGGTGCCGGGTCATGATTCCTCACACCCGGCCCCATATCCGGCTAATCAATCCAGTTTATATTAAACTATTATTTATATCGTCAAGCCGGTTCTCGCCTCCTCCTTTCCATTAATCCCTTTACACATACACTATTAAAAATGTTTTGTTAGGGTAACATAAATGTACTTCGGGTTTTATTCAAGTCAAATGTTATTTATTCTGAATAAATTAACCTGACAAATTAGGTCAGTAGTTTTTAATCTAGGGGTCCGGGAGCCCCCAGGGTGCTGGAAGAGGGTCTGTCGAAAATGTAAAAGATGAAAGGGGGGGGGGGGGGGGGGTATATAACAGAATTTGTCATATAGATCAAATAAATATTTGTATAACCTTTATCTGTTGCTTTAAGCTTTTGTTTTAAAATAAAATAAAAATATCTTCAGGTTTATATATCTAACATTAATAGTGAAAATAAGATAATAAAAAATATACATTTTAAACTTAATACATGAAAATGTAATACTTTTTGAGATAATATTTTACAGATAATATTGTAATAATTTCTTGTCATTTCTAATCATTTTTCTTTATAATACAATTTACTGTTTTTCTCACACTTCTATATAAGCAAAAAGTGAATGGTGACCAGAACTTTTCAATCTCCAAAAATCACATAAAGGCAGCATAAAAGTAATCCATACGACTCTAATCAGTGGTCTTTGACTTAGTTATATGACAGATGCGGGTGATAAACTGATCTATATTAAGTCCTCTTTTACTGTAAATCTAGTGTGGTAGTTACTTTCACTTTCACTTTCAGTCACCTACTGGTTGGGGCCGGTCAAAGGTGGAGATTTATATATATATATATATATATATATATATATATATATATAAAGGACTTAAATACTGTTCTGTTTCTCACCCATACTAATAATATCACTTGTAAAGAAATAGATTCAACCACTGGAGTCATATTGATTGCTTTTATGCTGCCTTATGTCCTTTTTGGAGCACCAAGTTCTGGGCACCATTCAGTTGCATTGTATGGACCTACAGAGCTGACATATTCTTCTAAAAATCTTCATTTGTGATCTGCAGAAGAAAGAAAGTCATACACATCTGAGATGGCATAAGGGTGAGTAAATGATGAGAGAATTAAAATTTTTGGGTGAACTACCCCTTTAAAAACCCTTGAATTATTTTATTTACATAATTTAATGAGTTAGATCAAGTAGAAATATGTAGATCCCTGAAGTAACAATTGCTGGTAGGTTACCACATTTTTCAGTGTACATAATAATAATAAACATATTAAGGCTAACTTTTCCATGATGCTGGTTACTTGATACAAAGTTATCTGTTATTTTTCTGTAGACAACAAAGGAAAACATATACAGAAGTTTAAACGACAGATAGCTGTTATGCCAAGATCATGACTCTCAAAGACCAAAAAATGATAATGCATGGCCCCTGTGGGCTTTTGCATGTTTGAAAACTTATTTTGTGAACTCTCTGTGCTGTTGTTGTATATGGACATGTAAATTAATCAGCACTGTGTATTGCCCGCGCAGTATGACTCAGTTCCATACTGAAAATCAATAGACATGCGGATTGACTTCAGTAAAATACTGCCTATTTATTTCAGAAGTTTCTAGCTTTTTTTTTTTAAAGTGTGTTATTTAATTGTAGTACCATCAAAACATTGTGTGTCGCCTACTTGCAGAAGCATATTTGATCGTGGAGAGCTGCTGGAGTTTGCAAAGATGGGAAGCTATCTTGAGTATGACCTCTTTGGTACAGAGATGCTGAACTACACCTTCAACCTTGACGCTGACGTGCCCAGTGACAGCCTGAGAGTTCAGATGTGAGTATCTCCCTCTGCCAAACGCAGAATTAGATGTTCATAAAGAAATTAGTTTGATGCAATGTAAAAAATTATATCCAAAAGGCAAATTATAAATCATCACATCACCTGGACAGATTGCTTGCATACCATCTTCAAACTAAACTGTAATAGAGTTCACATGAGCCACACTCCAGGCCACCTTTACAGGCAAACTAGTAAAACAGCATTTACACCAACCAAACAAACTGAACTCTGATGTCAAACTGATTCTGGTCAGCACCAAAAGCTGATTTGTGGTGTTAATTTTATATCTATGTATATCTTCATTTGAAATATTGTGTCTTATATATTTCTTTCCCCCCAGATTGGGTTTCCTGATCAAGGAAGGTTATGAAGACAGACTCGTCATTGCCCATGACATCCACACCAAGAACCGCCTGACCAAATACGGCGGTCATGGCTACTCCCCCATCCTAAAGAATATTGTCCCCAAAAAGCAGTCTCGCGGTGTCACTCAGAACCATCTGGACAAAATACTAATAGAGAGCTTAAAGGGGTAGTTCACCCAAAAATGAACATTTTCATCAAATCATTTACTCACCCTCATTCCATCTAAGATGTGTATGACCTTCATCTTTTGCACAACACAAAGGTTTTTATAATAATAGTTCAGCTCTGTAGGTACATACAATGCAAGTGAATGGTGGGCAGAACTTTGAAGCTCCTAAAAGCACATAAATGCAGCATAAAAGAACAGACCAAAATGTAACTCTGTTTTCACTGTACATCTTGCCAATGCAGTATTTAGGCACCATCATGATTTCAAGCTTAATTACACTTCATAGTGCTTGACACGGAGAGCTAGATGGTGCTATAGGAAGTGTAATCGAGCTTGAAATTATGATCAGCAAGGAAACTGCTGTCAAGATATACAATGAAAAATGAATTAGATTTGTGGCCATTCTCACCCCAAACTGATTGGTTCACTTCAGAAGACATCAGATTTAACCATTGGAGTCTTATGGAATACTTTTGGAGTGTCAAAGTTTTGTCCACCATTTACTTGTATTGTAAGGACCTACAGAGCTGAGATATTCTTCTAAAAATCTTAATTTGTGTTCTCCTGAAGAAAAACGTCATACACATCTGGCATGACGTGAGGGTGAATAAATTATGAGTACATTTTAATTTATGGGTGAACTATCCCTTTAATGAGGAAAACGTGCAATTAAACATATTAGTCGATTTAGGGAATCAGCTATATTGATTGAAAAATTTCACTTCAATATTTAATTATGGTTCTATTGAGCACAAAAGAAGAAATGATACTATTATACTGTCCTAAACAGATGCAAAATGATAAAGGGACAAGCGATAAAAGGTCTTTAATGTTTCTGTCTTAACTAGCTGCGATGAGCGACAGGACATTTTGTTGATCTTTTGGTTTCTGTTTCTGCAACATTGTGTTGGATAACTCACTGAACCACTATTTCACAGCACAGTCCCTGTCAGTCGCTCTGTGTCTGTAACAACAAGATAATGTAAAAAAAACATGCTGTGCGAATCATCCAGTACTTTAAATAATGTGTACGATGATGCCCCTCCCCATTTTTGTTTATTGATGAATTCTTTCTCATTGTTTCCATCGCAAACCCTTTTTAAATGTGTGGATATACTGTAGGTGAGGAACGCCATCATTAGTATTCAGTCAATGGTATATAAAGTAGCATGGTTGTAAAAAAATAGCAAAACGTTTTAAAATTATAACATTATCACAATACATGAATACAGAATGCACGATTTCTAACCTGTAGTCATTGTAGTTTGCTTGTCCAGTTGTGGATTGCTGCAATTGCACTTTTTAAGTTCAGTAACTTTCAGTTTTATAGCAAATGTATACACACATGCCAATCAATATATTTTATTACAGTTTCAGTTCTTTGATGACTCTGCACATACCTGCCAGTGATTCTTCTTTTTTTTTTAATTACAAAAGACTGATCATCTAAACTATGTTTCCAGGCTAATGCCATTTTCTCAGTGGCATCCTCTTCAGATCAGTCATGTATCAGTGTAAGTTAGGCACATATGGAATGGAGATGATGGCAAATGATTTTCTGCTTTCACTGCCAGCTAATCTCAATAAAGACACTACAAATCACAGATGTTGGATGTTGGCATGTTGTAAAATCAGTGATTTTTTTTCTAAAACTACAGAATGTGTTCACATGCTTCGAGATGTATGATCATTCAGGAGTTCCAATTCCTGACATTCCCTGCATTCCTCACTCTCAATCTGTTGTTTTAATCCTACACTCAGATGTGGATGTGATGTCACAGGCTTGAGGTCTAAATGTTTTTGACCTCACTTTGATTACTTTGTAGGTGCATCTGAAAATCGCTTTCTATAGCACAGGCATTAATCGGCGTAGACCATGAAGCCTGAAAACGTGCTGTATTTGTTGTTGTTTCCCCCGTGCGCTTTGCCCCCATCTAGTTTAATGTAGATCTCATCGCCAGGCTCCAGGTGTAATATCACGCTGTTGCTGGCGTAGTCATAGTTCTGATCCGCATCCTGTGCTATTGCACTTGCATGCACCTGCAAGAAATAGATAGATAGATAGATAGATAGATAGATAGATAGATAGATAGATAGATAGATAGATAGATAGATAGATAGATAGATAGATAGATAGCAATTTAAAAATTTGCATTAAATGAATTTATAAATCGAAAACCTTAAATTATAAATTTTATATATTTCTGACGTTCTGATGTTAGTCCTGATGTTTCTCAAAGAGGATATTTCAGGGTATTTCTGTAGTACCAAATGTTTAGGATTTAACAATATAGTAATAATATAATGAATATATATTATGTAAAAGGATATTATACAAACAATTTTATATAAAAAAACTTTTTTTTATATTTTAGATATTTTTATTTAACATTTTAATCCTTATATAACTATCCTCAATATATATATATATATATATATATATATATATATATATATATATATATATATATATATATATATATATATATATATATATTAATTAAAGTAATATATGAACGATGATAATATTATAAGGATTACAATTTTAAATATAAATATATCAGATAAAATAATTGTTATTTTTATATTGTTTCATATTTGTTTTTGATTATTATTAGCCTATATTATTTTTTATAATTATTATTTATTTTATTTGTATCTTTGTAACATGCTTATTATGCTCCAAACACTAATTATAGCCTAATTGAAAGGAAACACAAAAGAACCATTGGACATTACACCTATGGGTTGTGACAGCTGGATTTGTGTCCTACCTGGTTATTCTTACACAGATCAGCCCACATGCTGGTCCCATCACCTCCTCTCATTAACACGTGATACACGAAGAAGTAGATCCCCGGAATGGAGCAGGTGAATTTACCGGTCGAGGGGTCATAATGGTTGCCCAGGTTGGTGACCACATCATCAAACTTGAGCACCTCGTAGCCCTCGTGTTGCCTCTTGAGTCCTGCGTAAAAGGCGATTTTGGGAATGGTGCTGTACGTCGCCGCGCTTATGACACCGGTGATCCCGGGGGGACCGGGTGGTCCTGGCTCTCCTATGACGCCTGGTGGACCGGGAGGTCCGGGCGGACCCGGCTGACCCCTCGGGCCAATCTTCCCCGAGCGCCCTGGCTCACCTTTCGGACCGCGTATGAAAGTCGGTGGGGACTGAACTAAGCGGTTATCGCGCGGATATTCCGCAGTTGCTGAGGATGGAGACTTGGTTCCGTATGGATCGCACACCATCTGACAAGCGCCGAGCATCTCGTAGCGCGGATCAGATCCTGCCGCGCTGACCAAAACCGGGATGAGAATGACCAGCACCAGCACCATGACAACTCCCAGCATGCCCGTGGCGATCACCCGCGCTCTGACGCGCAACCGCGACAGCACCGGGCGCGCCTCGCACTGCGATTTACGCGCAATCTTTCTCCGCACAGAAGAGACGACAAAACAAAAAAATGATCTCCCCTGCAGCTCCAGTTAGAGCTAATTGACTTTGCAATTAAGAATATATATAATTTCTGAAGTAAACTTCCTCTGAAGAAGATTCTTTGTTTGAGCAAACGAATAGGAGTTATTAGACTCGTTCGGAACAGAAATGTGCGAGAGAGAATGCATGACATCCCTGCTAACTCACCTGAGGGTGGGAGGGATAGACAATCGTGCGGGCGCGTGTGTGTGTGTGTGTGTGTGTGTGTGTGTGTGTGTGTGTGTGAGAGAGAGAGAGAGAGAGAGAGAGAGAGAGAGAGAGAGAGAGAGAGAGAGAGTATAAAAGTAATAAAGTACCTTTATATAGATGTACAAATATATAAGCAACAGTTTGACAAACACGTTATGTTAGTATTAATTAATTTATTTATTTGACCTTTTATACTGTATCTACGTCATGGTGCTAATACACAGGCCACAGAAGTATTTGGTCGCATAAGCCACACTTTCAAATGGATTGAAATTGCATTAGATAACAAAATATAAAACCAGGTGGTATTTATTTTGATAACAGAGATAGTACATGCTGAAGATCCATTTTCAAACAAATCTTTTCAGAAAAAAAACGTTTTCAATTATAAAACAATAGATAAATAAAATTTTGATTCTTTCTAATTCACTAATTTAGTGGAATTTGTTCATAGTTAATGTGATGAACTACACCGATCACCCACAACATTAAAGCTACCTGCCTAATATTGTGCAGGTCCCCCTTGTGCCGCCAAAACAGTGTCATCCCGCATCTCAGAATGGCATTCTCACCACAATTGTACAGAGCCGCTATCTGAGTTACCGTAGATTTTGTCAGTTCTAAACAGCCTGGTCATTCTCTGTTGACCTCTCTCATCAACAAGGCATTTCCATCCACAGAACAGCTCACTTGAAGTTTTTTGTGACGTAAATATGAAACAATGTTTTAAATATTCTACATATTTTTAGACATTTAATGTAGGGATAGTTCACCCAAAAATGAAAATTCTCTCATCATTTACTCACACTCATGCCATCCCAGATGTGTATGACTTTCTTTCTTCTGTAGAACGCAAATTATGATTTTTAGAAGAATATTTCAGCTATTTTGGTCCATATAATGGAAGTGAAAGGGTGTCAAAACTTTGACACTACAAAAACCACCTAAAGGCAGCATAAAAGTAATCCATATGACTTCAGTGGTTTAATCAATGTCTTCTGAAGAGATATGATAGGTGTGGGTGAGAGACAGATAAAGTCAAATTATAATATATCTTCTGAAGACATGGATTTAACCACTGGAGTCATATTGAATACTTTTATAGTGGCTTATGTGATATTTGGAGCTATAACATTTTGTCACCCATTCACTTGAATTGTATGGACCAAACCAGCTGAAATATTCTTCTAAAATCATAATTTGTGTTCTGCAGAAGAAAGAAAGCCACACACATCATGGGATAGCATGAGGGTGAGTAAATTATTATTTTTTTTATCATTTTTGGGTGAACTATACATTTAAAAGTAACTACATTAATTAAAAGCCAGTAACTGTAATCTGATTTAATAATTTCAAATGTAAAACGTTGCACACATTTTTTTTTTTTTTATAAATAGTCATTATGTTACAGAAACTACTGACTGTAATCAGATTACACTCAACAGTCTTCAGAAGTGATATGATAGGTGTGAGCGAGAAACAGATCAATATTTTATTTTATTTTTTATCCCAGTTAATCTCAACTTTCACATTCTTCTTCTTGTGTTTTTGGTGATTCAAATTATTCATGCATATCGCCACCTACTGGGCAGGGAGAAGAATTTCTAGCAAAAAATGAATTGAATATTGATCTGTTTCTCACCCACACCTATCATATCATTTCTCAAGATATGAAATAAACTGTTCCTTTAATATTACCTACATTAATTAAAAGTCAGTAACAGTAATCTGGTTTCATTATTTAATATGTAAAACATTGCACAATTTGTATTTATTTATTTTTACTAAAAAGTAATTAAATTACAGTAACTAATGACTGTTCTCAGATTACATCCAACACAGATTAACAGTTAGGACAGCAAATAAATTATCTTTGAAATGCATTTTTAGTTTTTAGTTTTTTATAAAGATGGCCAAAGCAGGAGTTCAAATATTTTTCAAGTAGGTTGAAGGAACATTCCAGGTTTAATAGAAGTTAAGCTCAGTCAACAGCATTTGTGGTATAATGTTGATTACCCTTTTTTCATTAAAATAAGCAAAAATGTATTTTTTTGTAAGTGTGGCACTTACAATGGAAGTGAATGTCAATCTATGGGACATTAAAAAGTCATGGCATTGTCATGGCAACAAAGTTTTTAACAACAAACTTTGCACAGAAAAAAAGCTAGTAAGCAATTTAATCACACTAACATCATGTTTATATGCATATTGTTTATGTCTTTTGGCTATACTTTTGAAACAGTGCATTTTAACATTTACGCATTGGCCCCTATTCACTTCCACTGTAAGTGCCTCACCGGAACCCAGATCCCATTGGAGGGACAAGTAAAAATTAATTTTGTGGTAATCAACTTTATGCCACAAATGCTGTCGAGTGAGCTTAACTTGTATTGAACCTGAAATATTCCTTTAACTGTAGGTTATTGTTTCATTATACTGCGTCAAATCATATTATACTTTGATTCACATTTTATTTTGATATATTGCATTTTTGAAGGGATGCTGCATATCCTGCAGAATCCACCCAAGTGTCTCTTTGCTCATAAATCATCCAGAGAAATGTAATCAATGGCAGCGAGGAGAACATATCCGTTGTATCCATTCAGAGTGATGGAGCATCTAAACAAGTTCCCCACAGTGCCATCTTAGACACTGTGATTAATATAACTCAAAATGAAGATGTTCTCACCTAATCACACTGAAGAAGGATGTTAGGGATTTGTGAGAGGTCTACAAAGTGCTGCCTGATGAAGATCTGCCATCCTCCCTGTGGAAGCTCTACCCTGTGAAATTCCTGAGAAAGATTAATTAAAATGTCCAAGCAAAGTATTGATGTGGTGACTATGTTAGCGACTTTATATTGCAAAACACTATAGAAGGTGACAATGAACGAAATGTGTTCTCGCACATGTCGCGTCCGAAGAGGAATCACAAGTTTGCATTAGAGGTTCACTGCTTTCATTGCATCCACCAACACCTCCTGTAGTACAGTATGTACATAGATGCACCAGTGCACACAACCTCTCTGAGTCAATGAGCACTTGTCCTGTCTTGTCCTCTCCAGCTGGCACTGTCTGTGGCTTACTCAGTGTGACTGGACGATCACTGGTGATCATGAGTCACATGCCATCTTCAGATGCACAGCAGTGCTCCAATGCTAAAACAACAACAACAACAACAACAACAACAACAACAACAAACTTGTATTACCCATTTTGATATGTTTGTACTGTGTTTTGTGTCCAAAGTGCTCTCATATCTTGTGTGGGGTTTTTTTTTTTGGGGGGGGGGGGGCAATGTTTGTTCATTGCTCAGGTACAACAGCACAGAGCTCAGTTGGTCTGGAACTGGACGATTGAGCATTATTAATTCTTGAATAAAACATGCCGTAGATCCTCACTCCAATAACTGACCAGAATTAAGCTTGTTTTTTTCAAGCATCAATCTGCAGTCTATCGTCTCTCAGCTAGTGCATCGAATACGCATGACACGTTCTTAAAGACATGAATTGTAATTTTGCTATATTTTTAGGAAAGCATGGCCGCTCGCATTAAAATGAAGACTCCAGTCATATCAGTAACTTTATAAAAGCTGTTTTATTCTACATGGAGAGGGTCCGCACATGGGGGCTGCCATTGTAAAATCACATGACCAGCCAAATGCTACTCGCTTAATCTCAGTAACTGCCCTGTTATTTGACACTTTGACTGATTGAAGTAATCATAATTCATTGTGAATACTAAATTACTACAATGGCACCTGAAATGGAAAACAATTGATTTTAAATGATGCTGCATCCAAATCGATATCTGTGTAAGTCCAAGATGACACAAAGAAAAAGTTACTGAGTGCACCTTTAAGGCCCGTTGTACAAAGGTGCCTCAGTTTGTTCCTGGGAGGCAGCAGACATCCTAACTTCACCTTATCTTATCCACTGGGAGCCTATAAGGCTGAGTAGCGTGCCAGAAACAATGCATGGCACCTTTCACCCATCACAAACATTAAGTTGGCCAACATAACAATTAAATAAACCTTAGTAAATCGAGGTAGATGAACATAATGAAGTCAAGCTAAAGCTGCTATAGAACATTAATTCAGCCTAGTCCTAGTAAATTATGTTGGCTTAATGAAATTCACACAAAGACATTCAATAAAAAGTTTGCTATCACAAACCTCAATAAATGCACATTATTCTTAAAGGAATAATTCATTAAGAAATTAAAATTGTTTACTAAACCTCATGTTGTTCGAAACTATGTTTAATGATGACTGAAATTTGTGTTCCTCACAAAGTTATTACATGGCTTTGGAAGAATCTCTTTGTAACATTTCATAAAAAAACACTCTATTAGGTATTTACAGTGCACGGCACTCTCTTTGTCCATTTTGGAGCTTGAAAACGACAGTTACTTTTCACTATAATTTTTTGGAAAAAAGCAGCCTGGTCATTCTTTTAAAGGGGGCACATCTCATATTTTCACACACACACACATATATATATATATATATATATATATATATATATATATATATATATATATATATATATATTATGAACACTGGCGGTCAAAAGTTTGGAATAATATACAGATTTTGTTCTTATGGAAAGAAATTGGTACTTTTATTCACCAAAGTTGCATTCAGTTGATCACAATGTATAGTCAGAACATTAATAACGTGAAAGATTACTATTACAATTTTGTTCAGAATTTCTTAAACTACTTCAAAGAGTTTTCTTCAAAAAAATCCTCCACATGCTGCAATGACAGCTTTGCAGATCTTTGGCATTCTAGCTGTCAGTTTGTCCAGATACTCAGGTGACATTTCACCCCACACTTCCTGTAGCACTTGCCATAGATGGGACTGTCATGTCGGGCACTTCTCACGCACCTTACAGTCTAGCTGATCCCACAAAAGCTCAATGGGGTTAAGATCCATAACACTCTTTTCCAATTATCTGTTGTCCGATGTCTGTGTTTCTTTGCAAACTCTAAAGTTTTCTTTTTGTTTTTCTGTTTCAAAAGTGTCTTTTTCTTTGCAATTCTTCCCATAAGTCCTGCACCCCTGAGTCTTCTCTTTACTGTTGAACATGAAACTGGTGTTGAGCGGGTAGAATTCAATGAAGCTGTCAGCGGAGGACATGTGAGGCGTCTATTTCTCAAACTAGAGACTCTGATGTCCTGATGATGATACTTATCCTCTTGTTCAGTTGTACTTCTGGCCTTCCACATCTCTTTCTGTCCTTGTTAGAGTCAGTTGTTCTTTGAAGACTAGTGTACACCTTTGTATGAGATCTTCCGTTTTATGGCAATTTCAAGCATTGTATAGCCTTCATTCCTTAAAACGGATTTTGACTGATGAGTTTCTAGAGAAAGCTGTTTCTTTTTTTACCATTTTTGACCTAATATTGACCTTAAGACATGCCAGTATATTGCATACTGTGGCAACTCTAAAACAAACACAAAGACAATGTTAAGCTTAATTTAATGAACCAAATATCTTTTAGCAGGAAAGTGATTTTCTAGTAAAAATGATCAGTTTTACATGAGTACTCAAGGATAAGGTGTTGGAGTGATGGCTGCTGGAAAAGGGTCTGTCTAGATTTGATAAAAAATAATTTTTTTCAAATAGTGGTGGTGCTGTTTCTTACATCAGTAATGTCCTGACTATACTTTGTGATCAGTTGAATGCCAGTTTGTTGAATTAAAGTACCAATTTCCTTCTGAAACAGCAAAATCTGTACATTATTCCAAACTTTTGGCCGCCAGTGTGTATATAACATGATCATGCAGATGCTTTACCTTAACATCACTCAAATGTCTTCAAGTTTATCCTTACTGATTACTTTATGAGCCATGAACTCTTCATTCTCTGTGGAGCTTGAGTTTTGTCTCCTCTTGCGCTAATTGTTTCTATTGTGGTCTTTGTTAAGTTTCTCACTCAGCAGGTCTGTGGCACCAGGCCTGAGCCAGAATGGAGAGAGCAGATGAACAGAAAGGAAGAGTAGGTGCGACCACACCATCACCCCCTCAAAGCATGGCCTCTCACTGTGCTGCCACTCACTCCTGTCGAGGGATGATTAACTATACTTATCTAACCCGGCAGGTCTTGACTTTAGAATATTATGACAACCTATGCAAACATCCTGAAATATTCTTGAAATGAGATTTCTTTAGCTGCAATCATGAAACTAGACTTTACAACTACTAGATTGGCATATACTGTATGTTAACCAATTACCAATAAAGTATGTGATGATTAAAATGGCGCCTTTCGCCCAATGTTAGCTGGGATAGGCTCCAGCCCCCGCGACCCTGTACACAGGATAAGCGGTTGACCATGGATGGATGGATGGATGATTAAAATGTGAAGGTTTCAAGTTTAAGGATAACATGTTACATTTTTGGAGGTTAAGTGTACTATTTCTGTGCCACTGTTTTCAAACTGTTTTTGCCCCATCTTCCATTACACAGTTGACTTATTTTAACATAAGAAATGACACTTTTTTAACTGTTTTTTACAAACACTAACTTAAGATTTGCCCTTTAACTGCTTTGTTAAACATTTGCAGGGGTACTCAACTTTGAAAAGCTGGGGGGGCCGGAAAACAAGATCACTTAGACTCAAGGTTCGCACACTTTTTGTAAGCCTAATTATTATTTTATTTATTTAAATATTTTAATTACTTTTCATATTAATGAGGCAAGTAGTAGACAATGCAAATATGTTATTTAATACATCTGTTCTGTTGTCACTGTCAAATAAAGTCATCATGACTCACTGGCTAGTACACACACACACACGCACACACACACACACACACACACACACACACACACACACAGTACCCTCAAAATAAGACAGCTATGTCCAAAATACATCAAATTCTGGATCCAAAAGTTGTGTGTGTGTGTGTGTGTATGTGTGTGTGTGTGATTTCTCAATGAGAAATCATTCCCATCTATACCCTCTTTTAAAAGTTATTTTTATGTTAGTTACACAAATCTCTAGTAATTAAGCATTTGGGAGTAGATGTCTCCACTCCATCTTTGCAGGATGGATCCTAAGATATCCTTGATAAGACAGCGATTTATCACCATGCCAACCCTATTCATTTCCTCTGTATGTTTAGAATTTTCTTTATGCATTGAAATCTCAATGTTTGCATGTCTATGTTCTTTTACAGACATGTTATTGAAGTCTGAACCACTACTAGATGGATCCTAAATTTAAAGGAATAGTTTACCCAACTGTCATTATTTACTACCTCATGTTGTTCCAAATCAGTGTGCAATATTTGATTTGAGAGACAAGTAGACTTGGAATATAGTAAACAAGTCTACTACGGACTAGTTTTATGGTGCTTTTTATGGTTTTCTATGATGTTTATGATATTATTATGATGTTTTTTGGAAAAGAACTGCAAGAAGATTCTTAAAAATGTCTCTTGTAAGTTGAGTAAATAATGACAGATATTTAATTTGTGGGTTATCTATTCTTTGTTCGTAACATGACATGTCTTTAGATCTTTTTACAATGTAATTCCAGATCTACAGTCAGATCAGGAATTTAGTTGATGTAAGACACTTACAATAAAAGAAGTAATCCAGATTCAGAGGGAGAGTGAGATAATGGGGAGTGAAGAGAGAGAGAGAGAAACGCACACGGCCACGCTGAGTGTGTGTGTGTGTGTGTGTGTGTGTCTGTATTCTTATTTTTTTTTGTTGTTTTAAATTAATTTATATCATTAAAGTTTATGTGGACTGTTCAGCTGGTTCCCGCCTCCTCCTTGCCCATCCTTAACTGTTACAGACCCCTTCAACGGTAAATCAAAAATTGCAGACCAGCTAACACTATAAATTCAAGTCAAGTCATTTTCATTTGTATAGCGCTATTCACAACACACAATGTATCAAAGCAGCTTTACAGAAAATCATGCTAGATGTAACACGTTGTTTAAATGTTTCCAAATACGCTGGTAAGATCAAACTTCATTTGTTTACTTGTTGTCATATCAAAACTGTGTAAATAAAACAAAAATTGGAAAAATTTTAAAAACTTGGAAGATATCGCCAAAAGTTCCTTTCAAAGTAGCAAAAGTAAAAATTCACATGAATGTAAATTTTCATCTCTGTTTTTACTGTTCATTTAAAATGAGTCAAACTTGGGATTATTATAATCACCAATCTTTTAGCTAGCACCTTACATAGTCTTATCATTCTCAGATAGATAGCAGAAGTGGCCAGCAAGGTTTACATCCCAGTTTCGTGGACGGGACACGTTACGTTATACTTTCTTTTTTTCTAGGTAGATTGTGAAAAAAGTATATGCTGTATTCATGAAACAAGACCACATATGTATAATAGACACACGTGAAATTAATGTGAAAAAAGTAAAATATGTCGAACCCCAAGTACATTTACACAATCTTAAGAAAACCAAAAAGTGTTAGTTTGTGCCCCGCTCTCCCCTAAAGCGCTTTGAGTTCCTAGAAAAGCACTACATAAATGTAAGGAATTATTATTATTATTATTATTATTATTATTATTATGTTGGTTAATGGAGAAAATCTCTCTAAACCACAACCTCAAAACAACAGTAACATGAGCAACAGTGCTCATCCCCTTTTTCAGCCATCTTGGGTCAAAGCAGATACTGTATGTACACTGATGTATGTATAACTGTTACTTAATTTCTCAGACACAGAAACACTTTGTCACAAACGTTTTGATTGTTTGAGTTGATTGTTGGTTCACTTGGTCAGTTATAATTATTTTATTTATTTCAGTCTATTTTTTTAACCAGCCAAAGATTCAGCTTTGTATGTACAGACACTAGAGTTGCTCATGCTTATGAAATAGGTGAACATGCTCAGAGACCGTACTGGGAGTTAGCTGCTCAGGAGTGGCACACGTTCACACCATGTCTCTCTCCTTCTGCTGTCCGTGACAGAGGGGAAGCGTTACTAATCTGCCACAAACAGAGCAACAGAGGCTCTCAGAGATTAAACCAGAGGAGAAACAGAATAACATGTAAACCCACTTTTGTTCTTCTCAGACAATGAATTGTTCTTGTTTATCCTGTACTATTGTGCCTTGGATGCATGGATGAAATTTCCATGACAAAGCCAAGCCTTGAATAAAACACATTGCAATACATATCTATTTTAGCCCAGGGCCTAAAATAAATTCAAGAAAGCAATCCATGATATACACGGGATTCCAAAATGCATGTGATGCATCATTCAATATTAAAAGCCAGCCCCATATTTAGGTGCTGATAATCAATGGAGGAACTTATCAGCAGGCCCAGAGTCTGTGAACGTTCTGAGTTTTTCCCCACTGCGGTGTGGATGCATGTGTACTGTATATACATGTTCATATTTATTTGTATACAATATTTCAATACCATAAGGCTAGTGTTGTTAACTCGTGATGGGAGAAAGGTTTATATGCCCGCAATGATGCACTCATCAGGGGCGGAGCATCAAGCGCCATCTGCCAATAGATTGGCCTGACTATAAAGGGCTTCAGAGATTGTCATTCCTGGGAGGAGCTCCCGTTTTTTTCTTTTTTGGTTGAAACTTTTGCTCATGGAATATTAATAAAGACTGACTGAGAATAGTGAATTTTTACAATGACATCAACTGGAAATTTTTGCTTTATCATGGTGCTGCCTCCACACCACTTGGTGTCAATATGCGTCCAGGATGCAAGCAACATAAGCAAAGAATTATTAAATGCATCTTAAATAAGAGTTTATATTATACTCTTACTGGTAGATAACGAATATGCAACTGACAGAGAATGGAGTCTTTGGAGCTTTTTGTGGAATTCGGCAGGCACAAATTCCACGTGAGAAACTTGCCTCAAATTGCAATGTGAGTTTGCAAGTAAAAACACTATGCGCCACTACACACATGAGCGTGAGGCTGAGGTGCCAGTTTTGAAACCCAGTGAACAATAGAGTGACTGATTACATTCTGCTGTTCGTGACTGTTTGTTTGAGGACTCAATCCAATTTAGGCAAGTGCTTGACTAAATGCATGGCTTAACTGTAATGTTTAAAGGAACCATGCTGAGAACAAGAGCAAAATATGTGATTGACTAAAAGGTGAGAAAGAATGAATGATGGAGGTTGAGGCAGCGTCTGGAATATTAAACAATCTTTGCAGTGCTCTTATTATGAATGTTGTATGAATGTATGTGTTTTTTAATTGGTATTCTTATGAAGTAATCTGACACATTTATTCAGTGGGTGTAGGTGCTTTGCATGTTTATTGTTATAGGATGAATAAACCCTCTAACTAGCTAATAACAGAATCATCAAAAACCAGTGGAAACTTAATTTCCAAGAAATATTAAAGGAACAGTTCACCCAAAAATTCTCTCATCATTTACTCACCCTCATGCCATCCCAGATGTGTATGACTTTCTTTCATCTGAAGAACACAAACAAAGATTTGTAGAAGATTATCTCAGCTATGTAGGTCCATACACTGCAAATTAATTATTTTGTTCCCTAACCAAATGTGGACCCATGTGCTGAATTCAGATTCCTGCTCCGAAACTTATATGAAATGCGTCTTTGACATCACATTCTTTTTCGGCCAAAGAGATACTACATTCGTGAAGAAGTAAGTGACAGGACGTTTTTATATGTTCCTACTCAAATATTTACATAATTTGAATGTGCCATGTCTTTCATGTGACATCAGTTCAAAAAATTGAAAGAACGCAGTTTTGGTCTCAGTACTGTTGCGCATGTGCACGACTGCAGTGCCAGCTCTAGCCACTGGGGGCAGTTTGGAATTTATGAGAGCATAGACTGATTTTAGCTTTCAAAAAAGCCTATGTCCTGTGGCAGTTTTTCCCAGTGAGATCAATCTGGTGATTAACATTCAACTCCAAAACATTTCACGGCACAAAACATGTTTTAACATTTTTAAACCTACGGTGTTGTGGTTTAAATAATGTTGTGCTTTGGGTTAGGATTAAGGTTAGTAACAACTACTGGCACGCAAGGCTGTAATCACATAGGCCTGCAGTAATAGGATTGGAATAATAGTTTAATTGTTAATTGTTGGTCTTTTGTGAACATTTTCAAATGAAATGATATTTAAAATAAAAAAATCCTGATTTTCAGGAAGAAATGGCAAGGTCTGAGTATGACCACTTTATCATATACAGATATTGTTGGGTGAGCTGGAATAAGGTGCTATTGTAATGTGTGTTGGTATTATATGTCGAGAACATAAATGTAAATGTAAACATGTTCACTAGAAGACGTTCAGGCCTAAGGCTGGTAGATTAGTTCCCTATCGATTCAGTTCACTTGACATTGCAATGAACGCTATGGGGAAATTCCTTATGATTGGCAATGATGTTTGAGTCACTCCCCTTCAGGCGCGCATTTGCCCTATATACAGTTGAAGTCTGAAGTTTGCATACACCCCTTAGTCAAATACACGTAAACTCATTTCTCACAATAAGTTGCTGGAATTTTGGCCTATTCTTCCAGACAGAACTGGTGTAACTGAGGCAGGTTTGTAGGCCTCCTTGCTCGCACATGCTTTTTCAGTTCTGCCCACAAATTTTATTTCGGATTGAGGTAGGGCTTTGTGATGGCCACTCAAATACCTTGACTTTGTTGTCCTTAAGCCATTTTGCCACAACTTTGGAGGTATACTTGGGGTGATTGTCCATTTGGAGACTCATTTGCAATTGAGCTTTAAGTTCCTGGCTGATGTCACTAGATGTTGCTTCAGTATATCCACATAATTTTCCATCCTCATGATGCCATCTATTTTGTGAAGTCCCTCCTGCAGCAAAGATCCCCCAAAACATGATGCTTCAAGACAGACATCATCTCATCTTGACAACACATCCCTTCGTCGTCAATGGACACCCATCTGCAGTCTGATAAGCGGCAGCTATCTGTGCCTGTTATCCAAGCCCACTCGCACGTTTCACAATGGCATGGCGCGCTTCTGGGCATGTCCGAAAAATCAACACACACCCCACACCAGTCTTATAAACGGCAGTTCGCCTCGACACTCCTGCAAAACTTGGCACCCTCTTGAGTATGTCTCAGTGTGTTGAAAAAATCGGTAATGTGCGGTTATACATTCCGGTTTGCGACGCGGTCGCCTCGCTTCAACAGCGTTCTATCCTCGACGTTACAGTGCAGGACATGCCCATTCTGCACCCAAGATAGTACATTTCCTTGTGTGAGATGCAATAGGGGTTGTTTCCCATATGGTGCACAGAGAAAATGTCACAGTCGTTATTTTCTCATCAAAATGCAGAAAAACGGTGGCCCCCTTTGCATGCTCATAAACCATACCTTAGTGTACTTATTATCTTTGGCTCAGGCCATACTTGAGAATTTGCCTTGCTTTCCCATTTCACACACTGTGCACAACTGCTTCTCAATGGAGAGCAGCTTCCCAATGGTGAGTGTCACACTATAACAATTAGTGTCAATGTAGCATGGAGGAGGGCGGGCCAGGCCGGAATGGTGCATGCCCGGACCCCAATCACCCTGATGAGGTGAGCGAGGTATAAAGGCGACTGGAGATGACAGTTCGAGAGAGAGCTTTAGGTAGCTGTTCTGCATATTTGGTTGTTATTTTCACTATTAAATTTGCACGTTCAAGCCGATTCTCGTCTCCTCCTTTGGGATGCCCGTCGAAGAGTATTCGATACTGCTGTCCAGCCAGAGGAGCGCAGCTGCAATCCGCTGGGGGGATGGAGTATTCTGACCGGCGAGACACAGGGAATGGCCACCGTCCGTGAATTAAGGAGTGACTGGACTCCTCGACCACCTGAGTCAGGTGCGGAGGAGTGCCCTGCCGACCACCAGAAACGCGGTATGGGTCGAGGAAAGACCACCGTCCGTGAGGGGAGGAGGGAATCGACTCCCCTACCACCTGGAGTGGTAAGGCTGCTGCCTGGGGTGGAAGACTGTCCCCACATGCCGCCAGAAATGCGGAGGGGCATTCTGTCCACTGGGGGTCAGAGGTTTGACTCCAGTTCGCCCAGGGAGGAGCGGCTGTTGTCCGCCTGAAAGGGTGGAGGAGTGATCGAGGACCACGCAACGGTGCATCAGAGAACCGCTGAGTGAGTTTCTCTCTCTCTTCTATCTCTCCTTGTTGGCCTTTCCCACGGCTGTTTTTAGTTTTTGTTTTTCCCCTCCTGTCTCTTCCCAGGTAGAAGAAGATGGGTATGACCCGCTGGCAGGCAGAGCACATGGGGGGGCTGTAGGGAGGAGTGTAGCAGGATGATTCGGAGGAGGGCGTGGCTGGACCGGAATGACGCACGCCCGGACCCCAATCACCCCAATCATGAGGCGAGCGAGGTATAAAGGCCGGAGACAACAGTTTGAGAAAGAGAGAGAGCTTCAGGCAGCTGTCCTGCATGTTTGGTTGTTTTTGCTTTTGCTTTAATTCACTATTAAATTATGAGGTGCACCTTCAAGCCGGTTCTCGCATCCTCCATTCCCTTTGAACCCCTTTACAGTCAAATATAAAGCATGCACTATCCTGTTACACAGGACACATGGGCATGTCAGATTGGGTGGTAAAAATGATCGTACATGGGAATTCGATCCAATTCGCATGCAGACCAACTCGCTTCAACAGTGTTTTGTCCTCGACGGTTCTGTCATGGGACGTGCCTGTATTATGTGCAGAAATTCACAATCTGAGGGTTTTTACAGCTGCTACACTTTCTTTCCGAAGAAAGGCAGCTAGCTTCAGACCATTTTAGATCTCAGACCCTTGAACAATGCACTTGCCAACATCTGCCCACATGACTGGTTTAGGTCAGTAGATTTGTACAGCATCACAGGCTGTTCTTGAGATTCGCGCTCGAAGGTATGACATTTTAATTCAAAGTTTTTCCCTTCGGATTGTATCTGGCCCCGCACACGTTCACGAAATGAGTCAATGCAGCGCTCGCCTCTTTGAAGATGAACGGCGTGTGCCTTCTGAATTAACTTGACGATTGGCCATTACTGGCCCAATCAGAGGCTCTGCTATTCGAGCACAGGGACTTGATACTTCACCATTCGAACAGCCTCAGTCTCAAAGTCTACTGGGCGTAAAGTACACTTTCACTTTCTGGCTGCTCTAGCACCATGGACAGCTCCAAACCTTTATCAGCAGGGTGTAACGATGGGTCATGTTTTCAGACAAAAGTGGAGGTAGCAAATATGCTTTTTGCACTTGGACAGGTGCAAAACTGGCATGGAACATTAACTGCTTGGAAATGCTAGCCGTCTTCTTTACACAGTGAATCATCAATTTCTGATTCGGTCAAACAATATGTCAGTGTATATAATATGTCAGAACATAAATCGCCAGGGAGTCACACGGCATTAGATGCCCTATTGGCATAAAGGTGCATTAAACCAGAGGCATGCTTCCTCATGGGAATGGACAAACAGTAAATCCCTACAGGATATATGCTTTGCACCAGGATGGTTTTCACAGAACACATTCGCAAGGTTTTACAACCTAGACATGGTGTCCATAGCTTTGCGAGTCCTCTCGGCCTAGACCGTTTACTATTCCATCATCCAGTGGGTGAGCCCGAGCTCCTTATTATGGGTGGGCTGCCTGTTATAATTTTAATACAGCTGCCTGTGTAGGCCACTATCCAATTTACTCCCACTAGAAGTCACAATCACTTCCAATAAAATAAAACTTACCTCCCTACTTCTGGCTATGAAGGGGTTCATTATTCTGTGTGTATTGACTCATATACTGTAAGTACTCAGATTAAGATTAACTTTCCATCTGTTTTTGACTCATGTAGATGCATCCTTTGAAAAGCCCTGGTTATATGTCTACCTCGGATTCAATTGCAAAATGGAGTGCTGTGGACTACAGGCCAATTGTATTTTTGCATAACTGCGAAATAGACAATACTCAAAAATGTCTACAAGTATATTATTTTAACAGATACGGTGTATCGCCCACCCCTAATTTGACTATTAACAATTTAGAGGACAATATATTGAGAATTAGACAAGACACTGGTTTATTCCAAGTTGAACAATCAAGAGAGTTGGAGCACTATTAACATTTAGAAGTTCTGAAATGTGACGTTCTCAAACACTATACCATTATATCCCTTAACTCATTAACAAAATGACATCATCAAAGAATCGAGCTGTTGGGCCTCTCAGTAGTATGTCTCTGTCAGTTGTGGTTCTGGCTTACTTGGTGCCCTAGGCGAGATCTAACATACTATTTCTCACCCACACTTATCATATCACTTCTACAGACATAGATTTAACCACTGGAGTCTTATGGATTACTTTTATGCTGACTTTATATGCTTTTTGGAGCTTCAAAGTTCTGGCCAACATTCACTTGTATGGACCTACAGAGCTGAAATAGTCTTCTAAAAACACTTCCCTCCTAGTTTTCATTCATGCAGTATCATCAATGACTGTCAAATCTGCCCAGCAATCACATGGTTGATACTTGTTTTCTCAAGACCACCGAGTCGATCCTGTGTAACGGTGTACATATACTGTTGATTATGTTTTGTTCAAAATGTAAGAATGCATTATGAACATCTACAATGACGATCTTGCGAGCTCTGTGCGAAGTGGCATGATTTGGGGCACCTTTCTCCCATCACGATCTTACAAGCTTGGTGCAGAGGCGATCGATCAGGTACCCTGACATGCATACACAGCCTGCCTATATCGCCTAAACCAGAACCCGCTACTGGTCTCTGCATGTGTGTGTGTGGGAGAGAGAGAGAGAGAGGTGTTACAAAACAAGGATTAAATTCAAACACAAGATAAAGTGTGAGCTTCTAATTCAATGGTAGTGTGTCCTCTAGCGGTGAGGATCTTGCACAGGAACATTTCATCATAAATTAGCATTCAAACATCAAGGCAAACAACATTTTATTGTTAATCTACATTGTATTATACTGTGTCTGTCATATAATCAATCTGTTATGTACACGTTCAGGAATGTTTGTGCTTACATTTATTCATGAATCCATTTATAATTACAACAATACACATAAAGCACTGAATGGAAAACGGTGCAGAATCATGTCCCGTCGAATGCCCATTCCATCACTTTCACGGCACTGTCACACACCACACTATTCACACACATACACAAACACATATAGACATCACATCAAGAAAATCTCTAAAGTGTTCAGGACTGTTTACAAAAATATGCTTTAATTTGATTGACAGTTAAAATATTGTGAAATAAGAATCAGTGTTGTTATTTCTACTGCTTGAATCTAGTCAGCCCTATCAAGTCCATAATGATAGTTCTAGGGATTCGTTGTGCATCTTTAGCTAAAAGGCATCAATTATTCTGTGGCAGGGTTGTCGATTAGTGTTCATTATTGCCCATGTGACTACTTGGCACACATTTTGGCCAAATATTAAGAAGGTACAAAGTAAATGGCATATTATAGCTCATTAGTTGGTCAGCTGTGGCTGGAGGGCTCTGAAGTGGGTCAGGAAAACTGCTGGGTGAAGTTCTGATGGAATTCCTTCAGTTTGTTAAGCATAATCTTCAGTTTGTCGGTTGAAGGAAGGATGGTCATCCTGGTGAGCCAAAGAACACAAAATAAGAATTGTTTAAGTTTCCATTTAATCACAATAACATGCTTTTTCAAATGTTAGAATTAACACCTCAGAGACCAAGGTTATCACATCGTAGGTTAATAAGGCATGCAAGCAATCCATTCTTTAACATAATTGTTAAAGAAATATAAGATGGAAATATTCGGTTCAATATGCGGTTGGTCAGTCAAATGCTGATGAGATGACCTCTGTTCAATATGCACATCTGTCATGTGAGCCTGTTTTGTTTCAGCCAATATATATTTCTATATCTATATCTATATACACTACCGTTCAAAAGTTTGGGGTCACCCAAACAATTTTGTGTTTTCCTGAAAAGTCACACTTATTCACCACCATACGTTGTGAAATGAATAGAAAATAGAGTCAAGACATTGACAAGGTTAGAAATAATGATTTGTATTTGAAATAAGATTTTTTTTTTACATCAAACTTTGCTTTCGTCAAAGAATCCTCCATTTGCAGCAATTACAGCATTGCAGACCTTTGGCATTCTAGCTGTTAATTTGTTGAGGTAATCTGGAGAAATTGCACCCCACGCTTCCAGAAGCAGCTCCCACAAGTTGGATTGGTTGGATGGGCACTTCTTGCGTACCATACGGTCAAGCTGCTCCCACAACAGCTCAATGGGGTTCAGATCTGGTGACTGCGCTGGCCACTCCATTACCGATAGAATACCAGCTGCCTGCTTCTGCTCTAAATAGTTCTTGCACAATTTGGAGGTGTGTTTAGGGTCATTGTCCTGTTGTAGGATGAAATTGGCTCCAATCAAGCGCTGTCCACTGGGTATGGCATGGCGTTGCAAAATGGAGTGATAGCCTTCCTTATTCAGAATCCCTTTTACCCTGTACAAATCTCCCACCTTACCAGCACCAAAGCAACCCCAGACCATTATATTACCTCCACCATGCTTAACAGATGGCGTCAGGCATTCTTCCAGCATCTTTTCATTTGTTCTGCGTCTCACAAACGTTCTTCTTTGTGATCCAAACACCTCAAACTTGGATTCATCTGTCCACAACACTTTTTTCCAGTCTTCCTCTGTCCAATGTCTGTGTTCTTTTGCCCATCTTAATCTTTTTCTTTTATTGGCCAGTCTCAGATATGGCTTTTTCTTTGCCACTCTGCCCTGAAGCCCAGAATCCCGCAGCCGCCTCTTCACTGTACATGTTGACACTGGTGTTTTGCGGGTACTATTTAATGAAGATGCCAGTTGGGGACCTGTGAGGCGTCTGTTTCTCAAACTAGAGACTCTAATGTACTTATCTTCTTGCTCAGTTGTGCAACGCGGCCTCCCACTTCTTTTTCTACTCTGGTTAGAGCCTGTTTGTGCTGTCCTCTGAAGGGAGTAGTACACACCGTTGTAGGAAATCTTCAATTTCTTAGCAATGTCTCGCATGGAATAGCCTTCATTTCTAAGGACAAGAATAGACTGTCGAGTTTCAGATGAAAGTTCTCTTTTTCTGGCCATTTTGAGCGTTTAATTGACCCCACAAATGTGATGCTCCAGAAACTCAATCTGCTCAAAGGAAGGTCAGTTTTGTAGCTTCTGTAACGACCTAAACTGTTTTCAGATGTGTGAACATGATTGCACAAGGGTTTTCTAATCATCAATTAGCCTTCTGAGCCAATGAGCAAACACATTGTACCATTAGAACACTGGAGTGATAGTTGCTGGAAATGGGCCTCTATACACCTATGTACATATTGCACCAAAAACCAGACATTTGCAGCTAGAATAGTCATTTACCACATTAGCAATGTATAGAGTGTATTTCTTCAAAGTTAAGACTAGTTTAAAGTTGTCTTCATTGAAAAGTACAGTGCTTTTCCTTCAAAAATAAGGACATTTCAATGTGACCCCAAACTTTTGAACGGTAGTGTATATATATATATATATATATATATGTCATGCCTGTTTGGCCACTTGTTTGATTCATAGCTTATCGGTTAACTGGTTAATAACCAGTTAATACTGGCAGTTACTCGGTTAAAGGAATGTGCCAAAATTTGCACCCTAAAAGGTGCCATTTTTAAATCGAACACAAACTCAAATTAAATTTGTGAGCTTCGGCGGAGGGAAATATATTTGACCAATAACGACCTAAATTTCTATCATATGGCTCTGAAGTCCTGGAATATAATGAAAAAAATCTAATCCTTCTATCATGAGAGAAAACACACACACCTGAAATGGTAAGTGCCATCTCTTTGACCGAAACCACTACCAGGAACAAGACAGATCCCTGTTTCCTCCAAAAGTTTCATGCAGTAGAACATGTCTGGCGCCTCACCCTTCGCCTGAGATGAAGGACAGGAATGATGAGAATTTAAAAAAACCTGAATACTACCATAAGCAACAAATACAAGCCATGAGCAAGAGACAGACTAGGTGTACCAAACAGTCACTTACCTTGGCTAAATTGATTGCACGTTCAGGTAAAGCGATCTGTGGGAATGAGTACATAGCTCCCTGTACAGGGTTACAGCTGATCCCTGGCACAGTATTCAGAATCTCCTCTGTTAGTTTGGCTTTTTCAGCTAAAGCACTCAGTACGGCTGTCCGCTCCTACACAAGAGAGAGAGCAGAGGAGAGGACTGAAAAAAGACTGGGATACTAGCCAAGACTGTTAGACTGGAGGATTGTAGCTAATGGGGAGCAAGAAAAAATTTTCTTCTTGGGTCTTTTTGTTCAAGAAACAGATAAATGCTTTTCATCAAGAGATTTCATTTCTTTTAATCCAAAGAGATTTTACAGTATTTGAAAACCAAATTGTCTACAAGGCAGACGAAATAACTGATCATCTGACCATGCATGGAGTCTTGATTCCACATTGAATATATGGGATTTACAATCATATTTAAAGGAGTAGTTCTTCCAAAAATGAAAAATCTTTCATCATTTACTCACCCTTATGACATCCCAGATGTGTATGACTTTATTTCATAAATACTGTATGTGGAGAAATTGTCTTTAACATTTTAAAAACAACTTGTCTTTAAATTGTCTTTAACTCTTTCTCTCAAAGAGATTCTTACACCTAAAAGAATAAAAATTGCTTTAAGATGTAAAGATGAAAGCACCTTGATGAAAGTGTTGTGGGAGGGCTCTCCAGGCTGAGGGGGGTTGACCACCAAGTCCATGAGGGCTTGTCCAGTTGTAGGCGGGCACAAACGTACTGACACCAGCTTGGTGAGCTGAGCCTTCACCTCTGGGTCCATGTTAATGACCTCCATGTACCCACCTCGGAAACCACATCTGCAAGTGTGCATTAGCATGAGGGAAAAGAACAGACACTGAATGGCTCCAATAAATTTAAGTGCAATTTTTTTCAATTTCATACATGAGTCATGTGTAATTCTATGTTGTATGATTTTTTTTGTGGAATTCTATGTGAATTGATTAAGCCAGATGGATGTGTACTCACTCTCCCATGTAGCACTTGGAGGTTGAGTGGAATGATGCCAGCTCTACTGTGTTTGAATACTCTGGGCCCATTTCAAACAACACTTTCTTAAAAGAGTGAAACTTACAGCCTTCTGCATACACATTGTCCTGGTACACCTGTGAAACAGACACACTCAGTAAGTCCCAACTTGTCAAAACATCCCTTTAAAACTGTAATATTAGGCAGAAATATGCACGTCTATGCCTACAGATGACAACACTAAAGAACACTCTTATTCTTTTATAAATATCGGTTTATAATGTTTTGTGTATGGGTGTAAATAATGACCCCAAAGGACCCCAGTATTAACTGACCTCATCAGCCATAAGGAAGAGGTTCTCTTTGGCAGCAAATCGGATTACATCTTCAATGCACTGTCTGCTTTGTACCTGACCTTTAAAAAGAAAGATTGGGAAAATATATATATATATATATATATATATATATATATATATATGCAAAAGTTGAAATAAGAAATTATATTATGCTTTTGCTTGGGTAAAGACACAGTTTGAATGGTTAAACTTGACTTATTAATATGATACGATAATATTATTGTACTTTATTATTGTAGTGTTAAATACAAATGAAAAATAGTTAGATTCAGACACAATATAAAGAAAAGTTCATATTTAATCTTTATAGAAAGAACTGCATTTCAGATTATCAATTCAGATGAATGTATAAAGGCTCTTAATGGTTTACCTGTGGGATTGCCAGGGTTGATTATACATAGTACGTGGGGGTTGCAATGCTCTCGGGCTTCCTGTAGAGAGCGTTGCAGCTCACTAATGTCTAGACTCCAGCACTTTTCCTCATTCAAGTAGTAATTGACCTGAACAGCACCCAGCTCTGCTATAGCAGCAGAGTAAAGAGGGTACTGAGGTATGGATATCATCACCCCTGTCCGGGTACGACCCTCCCCAGCTGTCAGCAACTTCAGTACAGTCTGAAAGAGAACAAGAGAGAGAAATAAAAATGAAATAAGATGGCAAAATACACGCAGGAAAAAAAAAAAAGAAAATCAGTATTTTTTTAAATACATAATATATAATGAAATATATAATTTACTTGAAAAGCAAAACTTTGAAAGATAATTAGACTCTGCATTTATCTCAAGTATTGAGATAATATAAATTAGTTTGACTTTTTATTCATTTAAGTTTATTCTTACCCCATTGTCAAATGTAATTATTTTAATGAAATTTAGCAACGTTTAAGCTTAAACGAATCAGTTATTGAACAATATTATTTTACATAATATTACAGTAAACATACAGGACACGTGACGCAATTCACGTCATCAGTAGAGTGCTCGAGCACTGAACGTACACAGCCCAATTTTTCGAACCACGCGTCTTTGAGCGTGCAGAATGCACCTGGAATTATTTGCACTAATTAGTGGATCCAAAAGGTAACAACACTCACATTTGAGCCGTTGTTGTCACGAAGATCCGCTCGCATCTTCAACAGGTGACGAAGGTAAAAACATCAACAGTGGATGTACACGTCAAGAACACGTGTGTAAGGAGGTCTGGAGATACCTGCAACTCGAGAATGAAGGACTATAAAGATATCTTTAAGGGTCAAAAACTCCTTAAGAGAAGTAGTCCAGTGTCTTTTACAGTCATAGTGCGCACCGTCAAATTAAGTATATTTTAACAAGCTAGCGTTCGATTGTACACAGACGCTGCGCATTCGCGTCAAAATCAAAGTATACTTTGGGCTTTACAGCATATTTGGCATTATCGAAAAAGGTTTTCAATTCAATTTGTTAGTTAATAAATTGGATAAATAGAAAAATAAAGTGCATAAAAATAGAATGCATTGCTTATTTGAATAAAGTTACGAGGTATTGCTGAGTCTGCGATGGACTGGCGACCTGTCCAGGGTGTACCCCGCCTTTCGCCCAATGTTAGCTGGGATAGGCTCCAGCCCCCCCACGACCCTGTACACAGGATAAGCGGTTGATGATGGATGGATGGATGGATGGATGGTACTGCTGAGTAACATAACGTTTTACTTCCAAAAAGTAATCTGCAGTAAAATGCACTTTACTCCCAACACTTGTGCCTATACACATTTGTTGTTCGGACCCTATTAAACTGGAGTAGATCAGCATTGCTAATTTTTGTCATGGAAACTTTCTATATAAAGTTTTGCTTTAATGATTTCTATAATAAAGATAATAAAATCTCAGCAGACTTGCATAACATGGAAAAAAATTACATATACTGGTCATAGTATAACAAAAAATTGGTGCACTATCCCTTTAATTGACAGACTGAAGCAGACTGACTTTATTTAAACAGGTTAAGTGTACATAGAACTGTGTTTGTAGTTTGCTTGACGTACCACAATGCCATCACTGGCCCCTGTCGTGAGGTAGATATTATCAGGGTCAGAGGGAACACCGCCATCCCGACGATTGATGTAGTTTGCAATGTCGTGTCTTACACAGTCAATGCCTTGACTTGTTGTGTATGCACCTGGGGGAGAGCAAGGGAGGAACAGAACAAAGAGAAAAGGTCTGAAGGTCAACCAAAAAACATAATACAGAACAACCTCAAAGGCTCGTTATACAATGTCACACTTTAGGGTTTTAATCAGTAACACAACTGAGCAGATTGAGGATATTGAGTAACATCAGCTATTTTTGGATAGCTAGCAATTAATACAGTTCAGTGTATCATCATTTATTATCAAGTGCAATGAAATGCTTATGGGCAGTCAAATTACAAATCCATGCACAGTCTGGTTTTAACATTAAGATTAGAAGTTAAAAGTAAACTGAATAGAAAGAAAGTGTATTTTTAGGAGCTGTGACTGGTCAAACAAGTTTTTTTTCACATTTATTTTAATAAGCTTTTAGGTTTTAAACATTGTAGCATTCACAAAATCCAAACTGACCCTATTTACTTTCTTTATGCATGTTCCTGGTGTAACTGTTATGCCACAGAATTGTTTTAGTTTTTTTGTATTCATCATCTTTGATAAAATGTCACCAAGCGCTTTTATTTTTCAACCCTGTCCAACCATCTATCACACAGAGACCACTGGGACAATCTAAACTAAACTAAATATACTAAAATAAAATCAAGTTGCTCCCTAAATTTGTCCCTACTTGTCAAATTACAAGTCGTGAATGCTGTTAAATGTTGATTTTAAATACATTTTTTAAAAGTACAAATATTCAATGTAGTCTCTCTATTAAATTTGAAATTTAGTCAGGAAAACCCTGTTTCTTTAAACATGTAATCTGTAAGCCAGTCAGCTTGCATGCTCTATGATCAAGCTAAAAGACCTTTTGTCATGCAATCTGTTAAATCAATTAATTTACTTTCTCTTTGTCTAATACCGAAATTGCCTCAGTAACTTCCAGGTGAATCGCTTTCACAGCAGCACACTACAAGATTTTCTCTCTCTCAAGTTTCCCTCCTCCTCCCCAGCACCAGGTGTCTAGATCTGCCTCAAAGGGGATTGTATGTAGGTCTAATTGTGCAGCACCAGCATGTCTTACATGCTCAACAAAGCATGTCTGTGTATGTTCTAGCAGTAGCAGGTATTCATACTTGCTCTGCAGCAGCAGCGTGAGCAGATTTAATCCACCAAGACCAAACATATAATATTTTCATATCCTATATAACACCTTCAATTTATTCAGAGAGTTGTCAAGACTGTACTGAGATCATAAAAGCAGCATGCATAATAATAATACAAGAATTAGAACAATGTTATTTAAAAATCTAAAATTCACTATTGTCAATGCTTGAAATGTCATGTCAACTACCCATATACACACATGCCACACACCTATGCTGTTCCCTCCGCATGCCTGCAAAATACGTCTTGCACGGTTTTTGGCATCCTCTGGAAACTTGTTATCCTCAAGTAGTTGTGGATAAGTACACAACGCCATAACCTTGAAAACAATAGCGTTATGAGGCAACAGAATATCTATGGACACTCAATTCTAATCATTCAAAAACAAATGAATAAACAAATTATAACATGTCTAGTAAAATAAGAGACCAGCTAATGCTTAGTCTGCAATGATAATACATCTTAATTTGTATGTGTTCCTTTTAATGTGGAAAACTGAAAGAATATATGTATATATTTCTGTGATAATAAGATATCCAAAGTGAAAATCGTTGCAGTTAAATTATTGACTTTAGTTAATGCACTGAACAGTTTAAACGCAGTGAACCTCTAAGCATTGGAAGATTCATTGACTGGAAATGACTTGAGTAGATAATTCATTGAGTCTCTTAGTCAGCAAAAGGTGAGGGCAGTCAGCTACCTGTCGAAAGAAGGTGATTGGTTGTTGGCCCATGGCGTGAGCATCTCCGATATTTGCCTTAATGACCTCTTCAAAAGGCTTCTTAACCCCCTGCGATGGAGTGAAAAACAACATACAAAATAAGACAGCAAGAAATTAAATCTATACATGTTATCAGGAAGAAGTATATCAAATTGAGCATGTGCTAATTGGCTATACACATTACTATGCAGTTGTTAGGGTGTTGCTAGGGTGTTCTGGATGGTTGCTTAATGGTCAAAGTCATAAGGTGCTCACTAATATGTGGCTTAGGCCCCTCCTTCAATAGGTCTATGAAATTTTCTCACCTGTTTATTGCAGTTTAAATTAAAAACACACGATTTGAGTAATTTAGGTTTGTTACCCATACAATGCACAAAAGTTTAAAACTTCAGGGTTTTGGGGGGGCCTGAGTATTGACGCTGACTACAAAACCTGGTGTCGCAAGTTCAAATCCAGGGCGTGCTGAGTGACTCCAGTCAGGCTTCCTAAGCAACCAATTGGCCTGGTTGCTAGGGAGTCACGTTGGGTTAACGTCCTCATGGTCGCTATAATGTGGTTCTCACTCTCTGTGGGGCGCGTGGATGCTGCGGAGAATAGCGTGAAGCCTCCACACGCGCTAGGTCTCCGTGGGGACGCATTCAACAAGCCACGTGATAAAATGTGCAGATTGACTGTCTCAGACGCGGAGGCAACTAAGATTTGTCCTCCACCACCCAGATTGAGGGAAGTCACTACACCACCATGAGAACTTAAGAGCGCATTGGGCAATCCAAATTTTGGACAAACTAAAAAATACTTCAGGGTTTTGTAAAAGTATGATCAATAGTGATAGAGATGCTTGTCTTAACAAACCACTAATAATCTAGAGTATGTTGTAGTGTTTTTATTAAACACCCTACTTTGCCTGATCAGCAGAGGTTATAGTGTTTCCTTATCTGGAAAGCAAACAAGCAGCAAGGGTCACTAGTTCTGCTAATGGCAGTGGTTCTCCAGTCCCCTTCTGTTTGCCTGTCTGTTTGCCAAGTTTGAAAGCACTTTAACAGAGTGTGTGTCTGAAGCCTCACAAACAACCTCCCTGTCACTTTTATGCTGATTACAACATAAAACATCTTGTTTTTCCAACACTTTATCCCCCTCTCTACTGCAGAGACAAAAATACACAGTTCTAACGGAGGGAGACAATGAAACAATTGAGGAGCGTTTAGGAATTTTTAACAAAACATTTCTGCAAGCTTTATGAACCTTGAAGACTGATGGAGTGAAAGATTATACAAATAAGTGAATATGGGGGAGATTGACATTACCCATTTACTTTCAGAGCAAGACCATGCGGTTCGATTTTAACAAACCATTTCTCATTATTTACTACTATGTTAAGCTTTATTTCTGCCAGAGTTCAAAAGCTCTTCTGTCACTGACAATATTTATTAATGGCAGGCGACTGATCAAAACAAAAAAACCTTTCATAAGAATGTAGCTAGAGCATATCCTTGCATGATCAGCAGGAATGTATTCCCTGAATCCAATCTCCATAACATAGTAGCAAAATAACAGTTAGACATCGAAAATTTAAAAAAGTGAATTATGCAGTTCAAATGATCAACCTTACAAAATGTCATAGCTAAAAATATTTCAAATTGAGTTACTTGCAGAAAATATAAAAACCTGTTATTCCTGTAATTCAGGAATACTGTAGGTGAGCCTGAGGTGCATGACTCAATAATAATAATAATAATAATAATAATAATAATAATAATAATAATAATACAAATTTACTTAAGCGGGTTAAAACTAAATATACTAAGGATGCACGATCCGATACCTGGATCGGTAACATTTCCGGTACTGTCGTTTTTAGATGGTATCGGTCTGACGAGCCGGATCCAAATCTGACATTGTGTGTTGTTAGTCATGGTTCATAAGTGATGTCAAGCTCCAAAAATTACATAGAACCATATGTTACAATTCCCTGTTGTCTGCCTTGTGTTTTTCCCCTGTCATCTCTCCCTCACTACATTTCCCAGAATTCACTGCCATCTGTCTGTCATTGTCTTCACCTGTTTATCGTTATCCTAGTGTATTTAAACCCTGTTGTTTTCTCCACCCAGTGTTGGTCGTTGTATGTTGTTTGCTAAACATTTATGTCTGTGTTCCAGCCCGAGTTCCTGTCTGACCCAGTCGTGGATGTTTCCCTTATTAATTACTTTTGTTTTCCCATCGTGGATGTTTTGTTTGTTCCTGTGTTTTAGTCGATTGTCTGTTACTTTCAATAAAGCTGCACCTAGATCCCCACTCCTCGTCTGCCGCCTCTTCGTTACACCATAAAATTAATATTAAATTATTTCATATAAATCATGCATTTTATTCAAAGTCTCTTGAAGACATAAGACAGCTTTGTGAATCGCAAAAGGCTGCGTTTAATAAGTAAATATAAAATATACATTCGCAGCACATTTCACTGGTCTGTTGAAACACACACATACTGTAGCATGCACAGGCTCGTGACGCACTTTTGTTTTCACCCCTCAGAGTTATTAATTGTAATCAACTAAATTAGCAAAGTCATTATTTCTCTCTCACCAGTATGTACTGGATGAATCATTTAAGTTAAAAGTAGATTTGATATAGTAAAATCTGTACATTTCATATTATTATTTGTATATTGTGTTGTGTGTAATTATGTGTACATTAGATATGTAAATCTGATGTTCATTGTAAATTAGTATACATCTCATCACTGTCATGACTGCAATGTTTGCTCGGAACTGCACCCATGAATTTCACCCACTGTTGCACTTGTGCATATGCTTGAGTGACAATAAAGTGATTTGATTTGATTTGATAAAATGCTAAGTCACTGTTTTCTATTTTTCTGTTTTGTTATTTGATAAGTGTTAATCCTGTGTAAAACACAGAAATGCTGTATAAGTTTCTTGGAGATGGACAAATGACTCTGTTCTTCACATAACTATCTGTTTCTCTGAGGTGACACTTTCCCTTTAGCAATGAAGGTGGTTTCGGTCAAGGCATTCTTTTCCACTATATTAAGCCACATAGAGGAAAAAGGAGTGTCTTAATGGAACATTAATGCTTATGCTATGTTTATGACTTTATGTAAGATGTTTTCATTTCTGTTTTAAATGAGATCAGCAATCATGGATGAAACTAGTTCAACTGGACTTCTTCAATTGGAGAGTTCACAGCATGTTTAAAAAATAGCATCATACACAGAAATGAATGAAAATGTGTCCAGGTCAAACATACACAGCAAGCAATGGAGTACACCACATCCTTTTGTAATGTAAAATATAATATTTTTTAAAAACCTATGAAAGCTGCATTAGTCTAAGAAAGATTTGTGTCCCTAAATAATCCTTTATGAATTATTTTGTGTCAACAAATCTCTTTTATCATTTATCAAATGGCAGAAACTTCAGGAACATCCGTTATGAGCTGTTCCGTGTTTGGCTCTCACATTTCATCCTGTCCCTCAAGCTTCAGCTGTTTGGAATTCAACAAACAACAGCAGAACTCCAAGTTGGTACGGACGGGACTAGATCACAAGCTACAGACTGCACATCTTTTCTCTCTAGGACAAGACTGACTCTGTTTCAAGCGGAACCAGATGCACAGATGCATTTTCCAGAGCCTCTCACGCACCCCTCAAAAAGAAAAAAGTATTATTTCCTAACCCTTTTCCTAATGGTCAGAAAGTAGAGATGATTCTAATCTCCAGCCACTCAGAGGCAGCCATGGGACAACAATCCCTACAGCAAAGACTATCTTTAATCCTGTTTGAAAGGAGGGCAGATGGTTTTTGTTGGAAGGAGCTTGTCAAAACAGTACAGTCATGCAGACTTTCGCCATATGAGGGATGGCTCATATTTCACTAAGAATTTTTGTTGTCATTACATCTGGCCTTTTACAGGGCACTCTCACAGATATCAAAGAACAGCTGTTCATGTAGTTGATAAATATTTGATAAGCTGTCTGCATTGTTGATTTTAATAGCTGCGTTTACATATACTGTTAATGGCTTTGCATGCAATGAAAAAAAAAACATACACTACAAGATAACCCTAGATTATGCGTTTGGCCTAATAGGATGCTTGAAATGAAAATGTTCACATGTAGTTATTATTAGCAAACATGCAAATTTATTCACACTTTTCATCAAACACTGGATCACAGTGCGTGACATAACTGTGTCTGAGCATAGATCATTTGCACACTTTGAGGATTGTGCGGCCACTCACGACAATAACGGCAGTTTCAAGGGACAATCGGTAAAAAAAAGACAAATCTTCCAAGTCTTCACTAAATGATCATTAGATATATCAATTATATAGGGATTCTTTGACATTGAGTTTGACTGAGAAGAAGGGCTGGAAATTAAAATTAGCCATTTAATTGAAGTATTAATGCAGGGTTTGAGATGGCTTATAAAATGTTACATTATCCAGCCAGGAAATTTGGTTTTTCTCTTGAAATTTTCTGTCAACTTTTGCCCCACAAATGCGAAATGTACACCAGCACTGAAACAGGCTTAAATATTTTGGGATTTATTTCCTGCCAAACCCTGAATTGTAATTGAACCAAACCCGTCTGTCACAGGACAGATCACTAAAAAGTGGTAACCTGCAACTGTTACCTTAAAAAGCTATTTCTACTTGATCTAATACGTGAAGCTGTTTTTTTCAGTTATGTTAAATAATATGTTTGACCTTTACAATCAAACCTGTTTCCATTTAGATGTTACCACATAAAGCACATTTTCAGGTTATTTTTCTTTTCTTTAAAAGAGTGTAAATATTCCCAATTCAAATGTGTTGTTTCTGTGTTTTGCCTGTGAAGGACAGTAATATTGTTTGTTTGAATGATTTGTCAAGTGCATATAAAAATGTTTTGTCGGGTAGCTTGTGCATTAGCGTCAAAAGTGTTTTAAGGATAGAACATGTAGAAATAGATTCACAATATAAAATTCTCCTTTTTACCGAGTAATGTGTAAAAAAATAAAAAGCTTTCTGGTAAATTAAATTCATAAATTCTATTCTCCATTTTAATATGTCATATATATTAAATATTGTCCAATCTTGTGGCAGCAGTGCAATGCATAAAATCATGCAGATATGGGTCAAGAGTTCACATAAACCATCAGAATGGGGAAAAAAGTGATCTCATTGATTTTGACCATGGCATTATTGTCAGTGCGGGTTGGTTTTAGTTTCAAAACCCACATCGGGTTCCACTTCTGTCAGCCAAGAACAGAAAGTGGAGGCTGCAGTGGGCCTACCATCTTTACCACCAGTCTTTAAACCTGATGTGCTCTTCTGCTGCTGTAGCCCATCTACCTCTAGGTTCGACATGTTGTGTATTCTGAGACGCTATTTTGCTCACTACAATTGTACAGAGAGGTTATCTGAGTTAGCGTAGCCTTTCTGTCAGCTCAAACCAGCCTGGCCATTCTCTGCTGACCTCTAAAATAAACAAGGCATTTAGAACTGTCGCTCACTGGATGTTTTTTTGTTTTTGGCACCATTCTGAGTAAATTCTAGAGACTGTTGATTGTAAAAATCCCAGGAGATCAGCAGTTACAGAAATACTCAAACCAGCCTGTCTGACACCAACAATCATTAAAGCGATTATCTAATTAAGTACAGTGCATAATATCATGCAGATACGGGTCAGAAGCTTCAGTTAATGTTCACATCAACCATCAGAATGGGGAAGAAATGTGATCTCAGTGATTTGGACCGTGGCATGATGGTGCTAGATGGGCTGGATTGTGTTTGTTTATTTCCATAACTGCTGATCTCCTGGGATTTTCACACACAACAGTCTATAATTTACTACGAATGGTGCCAAAACAAAAACATCCAGTGAGCGACAATTTTGTTTACGGAAATTCATTGTTGATGAGAGATGTCAACAGAGATGGCGTGGTTTTGGCAGCACGGAGGGACCTACAAAATATTAGGTAGGTGGTTTTAATGTTGTGGCTGATCAGTTTATATATATATATATATATATATATATATATATATATATATATAGAGAGAGAGAGAGAGAGAGAGAGAGAGAGAGAGAGAGAGAGAGAGAGCCAGAAACGAGAGAGTGAAAGAGTGAGTAAAAGTGTTTGAAAAAGGTAGAGAAACAAAGAGTAATAGATTAGGTGAGTAAGCGACAGAAAGCAAGCATACAGAGAGAGAGAGAGAGAGAGAGAGAGAGAGAGAGAGAGAGAGAGCGAGTGAGAGAGTATTAGGTATGACAGTATTAGGCCAAGGCCACCTCTGTCATGCGTGTCTTTCCCAGGAACCAAAAACCAAAAGATCTAACAAAGGGAGCAAAGACTAGTACATTGCGCATTTTTGTCTGCTTTTCCTGATTTCATGAACTCCCGTAACATGTTGAAAAAGTATTTTGATTTTGCACAGAAAAAACATCTTGATTGCATTATTATAACGATTCCAGGACAAATATTTTTGTTACTAATGCTACTTTAGTCAGTATCAAGAGTGTGCTGTGCCTAAACTACCTTATTATGCTCTCATACAGTCTATTGACATAATGTTCTTGCAGTGAATGTTCCCGGAGTCTAGTGCAGTATGTGCGGAAATTGTTGTTGTGACTGTCGCTACCTTGCATCTAAGCAAATCACTTTTCTGTGTGCCTCACTTAACCATCTTCTGCATTACACATGGTGAATAATTTGAATTCCTTATAAGTATGGAGCAATACAGGAAGCTGATGAAATTTGTTTAAATACCACTTAATAGACCATGCAGGCAAGCATAAACATGAGTCATGAACCTTATGCAAAATGATCTGGTCAGAATCACTGTGTCTAATACACTGGACTGTAAAGGGAATGTCTCTAATTTCAACTTCAGCTGTTGTTGTGCAACTGTGTGATGTTTGCAACAGATGCTTGCTTGCTTGAAACTGGCATCTAACAACCTAGCCATTTGTGATCATTCCTGGAAGGTTTCTTGCATATACTGTTGTTCACTTAAATGCAGCAATTAAATTAAAAAAGCAAGGTAAAGACTTGACAAACAGAGAGGCTCTCTGTTCCCATGACAATCACTGTTGACTCTGGAATGTGATTTTATCAAGGGGATGACCTTAGAAGTGAGCACAGTTTACTTCTCCCAGTACCTATCAGAAATGGGGATCGCTATGGTATGTCTAAACTCACTAGATGACTGGCAAAATATGGCCACTTATGAGCGATGAAAGCTTTGCAAACATTGTGCTGGTAAAATCTGGAAAAATCGGAGGATACAGAGCAACAGAGAGATTGGACAGGCCTTTGCAGATTTATCATTGATTCAGCCCTGATGTAAGCACGTCTCTTAAATTTCAATCCACTTCAGTAACAAGACAATTAAAAAGTGCCTAGATGAATCTCAAACACAACAGGAAATATGTTCCCATCAAAGTTGATATTAACCTTTGCTCAGTTCACTGTAAAAAGTGGTGACCTGCAATACATCTAACAATGTATTCAGGTTGATTCAGTGATATTAGCACATTTTATGCATAACATTTCCACGCAGCAAGGGCCATGCTCAGACATTTTGAGGGGCAGTGGTCCAAAACCGAAAAAGGTCATCCCCACTGCACTTACACACTCTTAATACACTACTGATATATCATCTCTAATAATCATTCTAGACAATTGGAGAACAACTGTGAATTCCACTTTACATAGATATTTATTCCTGTCCATGTGGCCACTAGTGCTGTAAGCAACTCAAAATAATAAATGGACACAAATATTTTCAGTACTGAATATCTAACCTAAAATTGTATTCTCAAACCATCCCATGGAACAGACTGAACTCAGTCTGCACAAGCCGTGGGATTGACACCCCCAAATTATTTTTGATCGATAGTTTAAAGGTGTACGTGCGAATAGAAAAATATGTGACTGGTTGATGTAATATGAATGATAATGAAGGTCTAGCCTACCTGACATGGCCCAGGTCTAACATGAAACATAAAATGTGGTAACATCTCAATTAACTGCATTTTTAAAGTCCGAAACATTATTTACCATCACTGAATCAACCTGATTGGTTACCACAACAAAAGTAACTTACAATTTAAGAGTTAGATCTTGTAGCTCCCAAAGGTAACAACTGCAAAGTTTCAATGTCTACATGGTACCTCAAGTCCAAGGTAGCATCAGCTCATAAACGTGTTTTTCCATTACTTGGGGGAAGTGGGGGTGGTAGTAGTAACAAACATTGCATAATTTTCCCATTATCCAAAACAGATGTTGCTTCCAAGTTGTGCACAGAGCTAATTTGAATGCATGTACATTTACAAGATGAATACAATTTAATTAAAGTGCTTAAACCCTTGGCAAATGTGAAATACTGATTCTCATACCTCTTTCAACTCTTTCTCGATCTGCACCGCGCGCTGGACAATAGGTCCGCGGACCGCGTATTCAACCTTCTTCACGTTGGCGTTCATGGTGTCAACGGTGAGCACTTTTTCTCGACGCGGTAACGCTCCGTTTTCGGACATCTTCTGGTCTAGAAGTTCACTTCGGGCCGCAGGGAAATGAGAAAGAGTCCTGTGGGGAGAGGAAAAGTGAGGCAGCTGTGAAACGTTCAGCACCCTGGATGGAGCCTTGAGGTACACCGCCGTGTAAACTTGACATCTTCCCCATTTTAAAACTCTTGCGCTTCTGTTTGATAACATTTGTGCAAACAGTCTCAAGGACGAAAAATAATACTCAAAAGAGCATAAAATGAACTGGTGTTGAAAATGATCGTTAACAAATATTCGCGCGCACGTTTCGCTGGTCGGCAAACGCACGTTGTGAAACTTGAAAAGACCTACTCGAGAAGACCTTTGTACTGTGCATCAGATTTCAGTATGATAACGATTTCATAAGAAGCACAAGCACCATTGATGGTCCCACTAAAACCCTCACGCCTCTCACAAACAGTATATTTAGTGTTCCTCTAGTCACATTTTCCACACTGCCCCCCTTTAAGAAATGGGGAGTTTTATTGACAGTACCTCCTCCCGAATATATTACGCACCAGAAATGTGAAGGAAAGCCTCTTCGGATACCGAGACGACAGACAGCAACCCTGGACCTATGTGAAGGGTCTGAAGGCTGCTCCAAACTTCGACCGGTGTAGAACCTCCCGCACGGTGCACCTCCTCCATTGTACTCCAGATGCAACAAGTGAGAATAAATTAACCAGCTCCTCCCATGTTGACTCTAGGCTCTCTGTGTGTCTTTCAAGAAATTTGTGTGTGATCATATTACAGGGTTATGTGCATGCTGTTCCGAGCATCATGCTCTTTTTTTATTCAAACGATTTCAATATTGGAGACTGGGGCTGTTTGGCAAATGGAGATGTTCTCACATAGGCTATCTGTAGGTTTTGAATGAAAAGTAAAATTGCATAATTGCTGGTTTTCTCTAGCAGTGGTTATATGTTGTTTTCAGGCACAGTCTTTAATTAGCATGTTCCAGTATTATAATTGGTAACAACTCTTGGATAAACAAGTACACTGATTACAGATTACACTGTACACTGTAAAGCTGTTGTCATACCAGGAAAAGTCAAGTTGTCTTGATTAAACTTCACTTGAAATGTCAAGCTTTGGGCTCATAACTCATAATATATATCTCCATAGACTTAAGATTTTAAGTGTGAATAAATCACATGATTAAGTACAAAATTGAGCCTATGGAGAACATAGCCTACACAATGTCTCGAACTTGATTTATTTAATTATGTTTCCTTGGTCATAGGGATCTTGCCCTAGTAAAGTATACTTTATTGTATTTCAAAAAAAAAAAAAAAAAATATATATATATATATATATATATATATATATATATATATATATATATATATATATATATATATATATATATATATATTTCAATTGTATATTGCAAATATACTAACCAAAATTGTACTACCTTTGAATATATTTAGTATATTAGCATCATGCTAATATAATACAGCTTTTAACACACTTTAAAATAATTGTACTTTAGTATATTATCTAAAAATATATTTTATATAAATATACTTGGTGAAAATTTTATTTATTTTTTAAAAGTGTGTTTTTAAAATGAGTTAGGGGCGCTAGTGTTCCGGACGTAACTCATTAAGAAAACACCTGTTGAGCGAAGCGCCAAAAAAAACGACAGAAAATAAATTAGCGACAGCTAATATAACAGGTAATATATTTCGATTTAAACCTCATTTTCTGCTTTATTTTTTCAATACTCTTAATAATTGTTAGAGTTTTTTGTACTTTGTTGTTTTCATGCGGTTTTGTGTGACGTATTAGCTCATGTTAAGAACTTGCACAAACACGTTATTCCCATGTTATGAGGTACTTCTCAATTGAATTTATCAGCGAGTCTTTAGCAGACCCCATCGCCGCCACCTCTTCAAGTAGAGTATTATTATCATTATTAGTATTATGTATATCTTATTTAAATATAAATCAGCACAGAAACTTCAACAGGCTTTGTTTTTAATACCTGTTTCCATTTTAGTCATTGTCCAACATTGTAAGTGTCCCACAATTTGAAGAAACATATGCATCTGATTTTGTCTCTTTTACTCTTGAGTGATGGATTAACTATTTTTATTATTTGTAGAGTACCAGTTGATGACCTACTATGCAGTGGAAATGTAAGTTCTGCACTTAGACATCTGAAAAGAGTGCACAATGTATTAAGCACTATCGCATAAGCATGGAACATATTCTCAAATTGTTTCAATACCAATTCTCCATTCCGAGTGTCCATGTCATTCTGTGTATTAACAGTACATTTATCAAAAATCCATTTCCAACCAAAATTTGAGGAATGTATGGGTCGTTGAGAAATCTGTGGACAATTAGATTTGAGGGGAAACATAAGTTCTTCAAGAAAGTGATCCGTGATGCACAAAATTTAAAAAATGTCCCCCTAATGCTGGCCAAGCAGCATCAAATGGCAATTGCCTATCACGTGGATGCCATTTCTTTTTTCAAGCCAAGAGTACAAAGGACAGAGTGTGTAGTTCACTTGTCACAGCCTTTCCTGACAATGTTCAGGAATATCTGCAGCTACGGTGTCCTAATTGTAGCACCCCACTCGATTCATCCAGTGTTTACATTGATGGCATTAAGTACTGCTAAGACATGGTGGTTTCAGTTAGATGATGTTCAGGTTTGCCCAAGTTCATGCGGATTGAGAAAATCTTGGCAATCAACACTGACATAATGTTCCTCTGCAAACCACAGACTGCATGGTTGAGCATTTGCTCTCTTATGAGTTGTGCAGTTTGCATTCACCGCAAGTTGTTGGCAGCTTATAATATCCTTTTTTCTTTGTTTTGTAATTTTTGTTTGCCATGTTGATGACACTTCACGTTATTGTGCATGACAGTGACATCTTGGAGAAGTGGCCAGCACTTTTCACAGAACGACAGGTTTCTTTTTTTTTCCTACTCCAAATCCCAGAATTACTTTTTTTTCTATGAATTGTGTATTTGAATGTTAATAACCACTCCATATTTTTGCTTAGGTCTTTGCAGAATTCAATCGCATATCTGGGGAAGATCTGAGTTCTATGCAGCGTTGGACACGCATTCTGCACGTTTGACTGAAAATTTTAGAAGAAAAGAAGGAAATCAGGGAAGAACACTTGATGAAATGATGCATCATGTTCACTCAAGGTATTCCTTTTGTGTTTATTGTCATCTTTAAATCATGATTTGGCTATGATTGTTACTCTCACGTCTACCTGTCTCCACTTTTTCATAGTCATCTGATGTAACATGTTTGCACTGCAGTGCTTCAGGGTCGTCCAATCCTCCTGATGACCCAGAGGAATTTTTCAGGATGAGCTTCGTAAGTATTTTTATCACTGTTTATACTTTTTTAAATTGTCAATTTGCTGTATTACATGATATTATAGATTAGGTCATGAAAAAGTTCTGGGTGTACTTTTACAGTCGATACTGTATTTGTCTCTTGTAAAAAAAAATCTGATTTGTGACATTGGGGATTTAAATTCCTTAAATTGATGCAATAAAATATACTGTAAATTCAATTCTGTGTTCTTAAATGGATAGTTCACCCACAAATGAAAATTATCCCATAATTTACTCACCCTCAAGCCATCTTAGGTGTATATGACTTTCTTCTTTCAGCCAAACACAAACACTGTCTCTTCCAAGCTTTATAATGGGAGTGAATTGTACCTTCAATTTTGAAGCCTGAAAAATTGCAGCCATCTATCAAAAAAATCATCTATACAGCTCCAGGGGGTTAATAAAGGCCTTCTAAAGCAAAGTGATGCATTTTTGTAAGAAAAATATCCATATTTATAACTTTATGAACTATAATCACTGGCTTCAGGTCACGGCCGTCCACATGTTCACTGGCTTCGTCTATCTGCTGCACTTTCGTGTTTGTCACTTATCACCGGAGCTTACGCTACGCCTACGTCATACGCCGGAACTTGACTCTCTTGTTTACATTCGGACTTCCGTTACCGGATGCCAGTGATCATAGTTTATAAAGTTATAAATATGGATATGTTTCTTAAAAAAACACATCACTTCAGAAGGCCTTTATTAACCCCCTGGAGCCGTATGGATTACTTTTTTGATGGATGGATGCACTTTTTTTGGGCTTCAAAATCTAAGTTACATTCACTCCCATTATAAAGCTTGGAAGAGCTAGGATATTTTTTTAATATAACTCCGATTGTGTTTGGCTGAAAGAAGAAAGTCATATACACCTAGGATGGCTTGAGGGTGAATAAATGATGGGATAATTTTAATTTTTGGCTGAACTATCCCTTTAAGTGAACTTGTGTTTTGGAGATGCCATCACTCAATTAAATTGAGGGAACGAGTTTACTCAATAAACTGTGTAAAGTCAACTATTGCGTCTGGGCAGAGCAAGGTCAGGAAAATAAGTGGTGAATGAGTTCCACCTGTGTGCCACACCGGTCTTGCATTCCAGTGAGTGATGGCGGGAGTATTTATTGACAGTGGTAGACAGGGAGAGAGAGGCATGGACCTGTGTGTGCAACATGACTGTGGAGAAGCAGTGTGTTTGGTTTTGTCTTAAGTTGTATAATAAATGTTTACTTGTTTGTCCAGCCGGTCCCAGCTTCTTCCTTCCCATACATTCCTTGAACTTGGTTGCACTGATTAGGGTGTTCAGTGTATTATACAGGTGTCTTTTATTCCAACGGTTGAATTGTGTTGTTATCAGTTAGACTTTACGATAAGGTTTTATTTGTTAACATTTTTAGATGTTTTAGGTACTGTCGCAACTAAACAAAGAACAATGCTTTTTACAGAATTTATTAATCTTAATTTATACATTTAGTTCATAATGCATTAATGTCAACATACACAACTTTAAATGTTAAATGTACTGGTATATGCTAAAGTTAAAATGTGTTGTACAAATATTGTTTATTATTAGTTCATGTTAACTAATGTTAGCTAATGTATTTAACTAATTGTAACAATACAATCTCATAGTAAAGTGTTACAGATTTCTCAAATTAACTACAAATTCTGTAAGCCAAAATAATTGTTTGATATTTTTGCATGTTCCATTTTTGCTTTTTCAGGAATTGTTTTGTTTTATTTTTTTTATTCTGTTGTGTTTAATGTATTGCTGAATATCCATACAGAAAAAAATAGCTACACTTGTAAAATGTGTGACAACTAGCCAGAGTTTCCCCTAATTTTAAAAGCATGATGGGATTAAAAATAATAAATAAAGCTGAATCAGTAAATTAATTCAAGCAACAAATATGAGAATTAAATCAAGAGTGAAAGATGTAAAAATGTATCTGGACAGGGTGCAAAGAGTTCAGTGATCTGTCAAATGAATTTTTCAATCTTCTGACACATTTAATTGCACACAATTCACAGAATGCATGTGACATTGTTCAGAGTCATAAAAGTGTGACATAGAGACAAGCAAATTATGTCATAATTGGGTTGAGTTGCAGATAAACATTAGAGGACACATGGAAACATGAACGGGTGGACTGGGACTAAAAAGTGGCCCTGGAATTTCTGTCCCAGAGTGGCCAACCAAACCCAGCCCATAACACTATAATTAAATAATTTCTATTGAGTGCCAGTCATGATGACAGACCCCACCAGTGCAAAAACTGTCAATTTTTAAACATAGAAACCACTGTAAATGTGATGAGTAGAGAAAGCACAAAAATAAGCACTTTATAGCTCAGACAAATAACATATCTGAGAACTTTTTTCAAACATACAGATGTTAGGTTAAAACCTACTTGAAGGGAAAGTGTGTATTTTAGGTGCTGTGACAAATCAGCATTTCTTCAGTTTTTAAAGATCTTAACCAACTTTCAACTTATTTCTAGAAGTGCAAATTAACTATTGTCTTATTAAAATGAGGTTGTGGAAACAATTATAATAATATATTATATATGTATTTACTGTATAGCTATACAAGATCATAAAATAATGTTAAAAATAGTTAGATGAAGACAGTGTCACACAGCAGGACACTAAAGACAATACTTAACATTTTAATGATAATTACTCGCAAGACTACACTGGCAGCCAAATGTTTGAAATAATGTACAGATTTTGCCTTTGCGGAAGGAAATTGGTACTTAAGGTCAATATTAGGTAAAAAATGGCCAAAAAGAAACAATCAAGTCAGTCCAATCATTGTTTTGAGGAATGAAGGCTATACAATGCTTGAAATTTCCAAAAAACTGAAGATTTCATACAAAGGTGTACATTACAGTCTTCAAAGGACAACTGACTCTAACAAGGACAGAATGAGATGTGGAAGGCCAGAAGTACAACTAAACAAGAGGATAAGTACATCAGAGTCTCTAGTTTGAGACACCTCACATGTCATCAGCTGACAGCTTCATTGAATTTTACCCGCTCAACACCAGTTTCAGTAAAGAGAAGACTCGGGGGTGCAGGACTTATGGGAAGAATTGCAAAGAAACACAAACATTGGACAGCAGATAATTGGAAAAGAGTGTTATGGATCTTAACCCCATTGAGCTTTTGTGGGATCAGATAGACTGTAAGGTGTGTGAGAAGTGCCCGACAAGACAGTCACATCTATGGCAAGTGCTACAGGAATTGTGGGGTGAAATGTCACCCGAGTATCTGGACAAACTGACAGCTAGAATGCCAAAGATCTGCAAAGCTGTCATTGCTGCATGTGGAGGATTTTTAGATGAGAACTCTTTGAAGTAGTTTAAGAAGCTGTGAATTTTTTTTAAATTGTAATAGTAAATTTTCATTTTATTAATGTCCTGACTATACGTTATGATCAGTTGATCACTTTGGTGAATAGAATTACCAATTTCATTATAAGAGCCAAATCTGTACATTATTCCAAAGTTTTGGACGCCAGTGTGTGTAAATATTTATTTAAAAAAATACATGAAAACAAAGTTGGCCGGAATAGGTACATATATAAATATATGTAAAACAAAATATCAAATAAACATACCTCTTAAAGTGTAGAACTTTGCAGATGAATTGCTCATGTTTTCCCACTATGTGAGTTTGTTGCATCTTCATATCTGCAGTGTTTTAATTCCTTCCCCAGATTATTCTTGAGAAAAAGTGAAAAGCTCTATGCTTTGAAAAGCGCTGTTTCTGCTATCCTTTAAACAAAGACTCAAATAGCCACAAAGCAATCTTTTTATTTAAAACAATTTTATCAGGTGTTTGCATTATTCAGCAAGCCACACTTGCAAATTAGGTACTGCTCATAGCTTTACTGTTTGCATATTGTTATTGTATCAGATGTAACTTGAAGTAATTTGCCTTTTTGTGATTATTCAGAGCTTATCTTATACTTTTGTCACCATTATTGTGATATGTATGTCAAATAATGAGGTCCACGCAAGGTTTCAGAGTTTAATGTGCTCATAGTAAAATTGCACTAGGGTGTTTAGGCACTTTCAAAGTAAAAGACATTAAATTTTTTTTTTAAATAAAAGCAATTATATCAGCTTTACCTAACAAAGTTTTTTAAATTCTCACTCTGTAATGAGGTCCGCGGTGGCATGTTGGAGCCCAGGACAGCCGGCTATATGGCCTCTAGGTACTTGTGCAGCAATGGGGCAGCCCAAATTATCCAGCAGCCCACCGGGAAAACAGCCGGTGCTTTCGCTCTTTTGGTCCCAATTAATATTAAGCCACAATGGAAAAGGTTTAACGGACATTCTTTCGAACATATATGTGTATTAATCAGTATGGCTTGAAACTATAGTGGATAACAATGTAAATAAAATTATTAAATGTGTCATGGTCTCCATGAGTAAATATATAACAATTAAGACAATGATGACATTATCACATATCTTATCCTTTTCATGTGCTTAGAGATAAGATTTTTGTCTCGTCTGAAATAAGCTTTAATATGAAAAAGATTTTGAAATATTTACATAAAATGAAATGTACTTTAATGAGAAAAACGGTTGTTTTGCTTTACTTGTCTGTAATTACAATACTTCTTGTTTATCTTAAATGTGATCTATAACCTGCAACTACCCTGCTGACATGTAAGAAACATTATCAAGCACTCAGGGTGCCAATTGATTAAAACAAGTGTGAGGTGGTTCCTGGATCATGGACGGACTTGTTTTCTTTCTTTGAGTCATACACAATGGCAATTCATATACATTTTAAAGAAAATACAAGCTATACATAAAAAAATAAAAACCAACTAAGAGCATGAAATAAGAATAAAAAGTAATACAAATAAATGTGAAAAAAATTGAATAATAAGAAAAAGAATATTAAAGGCAAAGCATTCTGGATCTGAATTAATTAATTTTATTTCCAATCAACTTGAAAACTGTTTTTGTGGTCAGATAAGGCAAAAGATGAATACATTTAGGCTGTTGGCCGGAGTTTAGGAATGCAAAGACAATGAATGTCATGAAGTTTTTTAAATATATTTTGAACATTTAGAGTTACATGATTAAAGCTAAAAAAAAATAGAACAAGGTTGTCCACCCTTCACTACATACAGTATAAAGCTGATTGTCTGAATAGTAACAACATTTTGTCATATGTGTAGATCAGACCATGTTGAATTTGACTGTGGGAGTGACTCATGGACACTGTTTTCAAGTGAAGACATTTGTTGGTGAACTACAGACAATGAACTTACAAGTTACGAAAGCTTGATTTGTTAATAGATAACTGTACATAATGAATCAAATGCAATTGTCACGAGGACTATGGCATGAAAAATAAGCTGCCTACACCATTTTATTTGTAGTGAACATTGAGGGGAAAAATGGTAATAAAGAAGGTACTGTTATGTACCACAAAAATGTCCTCACACTTGTCTTCTATATAATGATGAGTAAGGCCATCCTAGGCTGACATAAGGATCTATATGTACAGCTCAGTTCACTCAAATGTTCTTTTGCAGAGAAAACAGGAATTTGTTTTCCATGTGAGATTGGGCCAGACTTTTGTCTTGCAATTATAGTTCAACTGCCTTTATTTTTTTAAATGTTACTCTCACCCAAGTTCTGTCTTTGTTTAACCTGCTTTTCTGTTATGTGGTTAAGTGCTCACTTTTTTCTCTTTATCTACCCACTTATATTGTGAAAATGAGGCTGTCTGTTATGGGCAAAACTCTGTTCTTGGAACACAATATGAGTGGCCAGCAGGAGGAGGCCTTTATACACCAGTGTCATTAAATATAAACATACACATGACTTTTAAAAATACCATTATGTTGGTCCACAATAACAAGCAATTTTACATTTATATTCAGTAAAATGCAATACACCAGGAAGGTAGTTATAATGAATCTGTGTCTCAGTGTGAATACACATAATTATACTACAGCAGCAATACAATAACATACAGAAGAATCAAACAGAAATCTTGTTCAAATCCACCTTGACACTGGACCGTTGTCCATAATTTGATTCTCATTCAAGAATCATATCTGCTGAAATCCAGTGATTTTACAGTTTTTACAAACCCAGCTCTGAAGGAAGCTTTAAAATGCTGGCATCATTTACACATCCTTATGTTGTTCTAAACCAGTATGACTCTCTTTCGTCCGTGGAACACAAAAGGATGATTGTCTCTTGACTGAAACATGTTAAGGATATTTCCTGGTCAAATTTATTTAACCTCAAATAAAAATAAATACATAGAAAATATACTTTGCATAAACAATGAAGCATACATTTATTAACTTTAACATTGTTTCGCAATGTTACATTATTTTCAGGACACTTAAGCACATTTTACTATCGAGGACTCATTTGTGTAACATCTGGATGTTTCACTTTTACTGTGCCTAATGTTTTCAATGATGGTTCTCATTACCGTAACAGTATTTTACCCCTTATTCCAATAAGAAATATTGAATTTTTTAAGTATACATACTTAATATATCATTATGTTTTATATTGCGGTGATGAGAATATCAAAAGAATGTTTTTTTTAACACTGTGCTATATGGAAAAGCTGATCTCAGTGTAAAAACTGCATGCAAACCTGCGTCAACTTTAAAAAGTTACGTTTATGGCAGAAAAGGCATGTATGATTCTTAAAGAGTCACGTTCTGTAAACATTGAACTCACCTGCCAATCCAAGTTTAAATTGAAAGATCAAAGATTTTAAACAGCCAACAACTAGTTACCTCGATTAAATTGAACTAAAGACTTTCATGTTCAAAATCAAGGTATGACTTATGCCGAGTTTACACTACACGATTTTAGGCCTGATTTTACTCGCCGATAGTTTTGTGGAGATTGCCGACAAAAGCCCGAAATTGTTGGCAAATCAGAGCTCGCTCCCGTGAGTGATGAACGCAATGTGTGAATTAGATGCGATCTGAGAGAAGCACCGACGCGTCGCCAATGTCAGCGAGATATCTAGCAAGTTGAATATCTGGACCTGTCTGTGATTCCAAATTGTGCAATGTGGAATGTGTTTTGACTGAATACAACTGCAGCGTTGACCTACAGCCAATGAGAAAGCAAGAAACGGGGCACAGGAAGTTTCAGTCCTGATGTACCTGCAACAGTCATGTAATTTTTTTCAATAAATTGAAAATAAAAATAAAAACAAAACACCAGCAGGGAGTTTCATAGCAATATTTCTTATTTACCTCCAAGTCAGTGCAGAACAGGCAATTGCTGCCTGCGTCTCCCCAACCATTCCCTCCTCCATAGTGTTTTCTTCTTCTTTTTTGACTTTTCGCTGTAAACCAGTGCACAATCAAAGTGTATCACAAGCTTCTTGCGGTCCGCTGTTTTCAAAACCCCAACCAGACAAGCACGAGAACGCCTACCCTTGCGTGATCTTTTGCAATTCTCGTATGTGTGTGTGTGTGTCAAAAGTATCTGGTGTGGCCATCAGCTGCATTAAGTAGTGCAGTGCATCTCCTCCTCATGGACTGCTCCAGATTTGCCAGTTCTTGCTGTGAGATGTTACCCCACTCTTCCACCAAGGCACTTGCAAGTTCCCGAACATTTCTGGGGGAATGGCCCTAGCCCTCACCCTCCGATACAACAGGTTCCAGACGCGCTCAATTGGATTGAGATCCGGTCTCATCGCTGGCCATGGCAGAACACTGACAATCCTGTCTTGCAGAAAATCACGCACAGAACGAGCAGTATGGCTGATGGCATTATCATGCTGGAGGATCATGTCAGGATGAGTCTGCAGGAAGGGTCCCACATGAGGGAGGAGGATGTCTTCTCTGTAACATACAGCATTGAGATTGACTGCAATGAAAACAAGCTCAGTCCGATGATGCTGTGACCCTCCACCTCAAAATTGATCCCGCTCCAGAGTACAGGCAGAGTAACACTCATTCCTTCGACCATCACCCCTGGTGAGACAAAACCACGACTTGTCAGTGAAGAGCACTTTTTGCCGGTCCTGTCTGGTCCAGCGAAGGTGGGTTTGTGCCCATAGGTGACGTTGTTGCCGGTGATGTCTGGTATGGACCTGCCTTACAACAGGCCTACAAGCCCTCAGTCCAGCCTCTCTCAGCCTATTGCGGACAGTCTGAGCACTGATGGAAGGATTGTGTGTTCCTGGTGTAAATTGGGCAGTTGTTGTTGCCATCCTGTACCTGTCCCGCAGGTGTGATATTCGGATGTACCGATCCTGTGCTGGTGTTGTTACACGTGGTCTGTGTAACTGTGACCTTAATTGTCTACTGTCTGTAAGCTGTGAAGTGGATGTTCATTAATTGTTTATGGTTCATTGAATAAACATGGAAAACATTGTTTAAACCCTTTACAATAAAGATCTGTAAAGTTATTTTGATTTTTACAAAATTATCTTATAAATACAGTTTCCTGCAAAAGGGACATTCCTTTTTTTGGCTGAGTTTATATATACACACACACAATTCTTGAAAAAAAAAAAGAGAAAACAGTAGTTTGGATCAATCTTGTATTATTATTATTTCTTTAAAAAATAAGCAGTGAAATTTGTATTTTTTTATGTAAAATGTCATGTATATTTTAAAAACTTTTGTCCACCAATTTGAAGTCAGGTGTTGTAGCCAACATGACAATAAAACAAAAAAGACCCCGTGACCTGGTCATAATAAAATAAATAAATAAATAAATGTAAAAAAACCTGATATTTTGACATTTTTATGAAAAGGCACATTCTGTTCAGGTCACAAAGAGTAAAAATAAGAGAACTCAATGACTCAAAATAATTATTAAAAAAAAAAAATCAAACAAAAAAAAAACATTGAAAACATTACCTGGAAGATTTTTCTAAAACTCTTTTGAAATTAAAGAGTGTAGCGTAAACACATATAGTCAAGGTGCAATAAAGTATTTAAATATATTTTACTTGATGGTTACGTGACGAAGTCATCAAACCATTTATTTACTTTTAAATGCCATCAATGTTTTTAAAAATGTATGAACACAGAGAGATTACATTTCTAGGAACTTCACAAGTGTTCTGATTTTTTAGTTCTATAACACATTGGACAAACTTTCTCAGCACCTTTGCACATTCAAAAAGTAGTTTCATATTTTACCTTTTTTGATGCCGAGTTTATGTGGCATGGTATTATTCATTCATTCTGAGTTGTAGGATTTTTTTCTGAATGCCCATCAAAAGCCAGTTTCCAATCACTTGAAGACTATTAGGTGTTCAGTCTGTCTTTTCAGTTTACTCAATGTCCATACAGGGCTGATATAGAAAACATATTGGCATCATGACACATCTCCATCAGCTTATCAGTGTCCTGGAGCAACAGTCAATATGTTTCCATTGAGAGAGCACACAAGAGATTTTAACACAGCATGATACCATGGCCAGTAAATAAATTGCTCCATTTCACGTTTGACAGAGTTGACATGTTCCTTAACCACACAGACTTAAGTCAGCAAACCACAGTCAAGTTTTGGACAGTACATTGTTCCTCTTCCCCAATTCCAGGCTAGTGTAAACACAGTTCACAGAGAGATTTCGTCAACCCTACTGGATTGCACCCTGCACCCTTATGACCTTTTTTCAGTTTTTCATCCTAGAACAATTCTGGCATATTACCTTGCCCAAGCTTTAAATGTTTATGCTTCAACATAAAATATTCTGTAAACTCTTTCTCTGTAAATGCAAAATGCACGTCTGGCTTTAGGAAAATGTTGGTTAAATTACATTAACTTCAGATGGTCATCTAAGTTATGTTACTCAAAGAAAGAAAAGGACAAGGGCTTTCTTTTAAAACATTTTATTAAAGTCTCTCTCTCGTTACTCCATTATGCTATCATGACACATATGTTCTGACACAAGAGTGGAATGGCTAAGCCTCCTTGTATTATGGTAAACATCACCACAACAACAAGAATACAGATTATTCTGTTAGATATTCAATATTCTGGAAAGAACAGGAAAATACACAGAGGCAACTATTAAATAGCTCACCCAAAAATTAAAATCCTCTCACTATTTACTCACTCTTATACCATCTCTAACTCATATGACTTCTCCATAAAATGCAAGTAAATGGAGCATAAAGGCAGCATAAAGGCAATCAATAAGACTCAAGTGATTTAATCCATGTCTTCTGAAGTGATACGATCAGTTTTAGGTAAGAAACGGACCAAAATGTAACTTCTTTTTCACTAGAAATATTTACATCAGCAGGCTTCTTGACGCGATGATGATTTGAAGCTTGATTACACTTCCCCGCAGAATGCGTGTACAGATTATTATTTTTGGGTGAATTATTCCTTTAAATTTAAAAGCAAAATAAGTAAAAGGAAAATAATATCAAGCGTGACTGTGAGACATTTTATCAGCAAATAATTACACTAGTAAGACATTTTCAAATTTTATATATGGATGGTGGTGGTGGGGGGTGAGTGCGTCACTTCTGCCCTCACATCAAATATTTTGAGCACAATTATTCTAGGAATGAATGAGAAGTCAGACATTACAAAATCACATCCCTCATTGCAACATGACACGATTTTTACATGAAATCAAAATAAATCGACAAAATAACAATTGATCTAAATGCATTTTTATGGCTTTTTGATTTTCCTTCATTGAAAAGGCACAAGAGAGGAATGACAAGATTGTTGCACTTCACAGAAGATAAATCAATAAAATTAAGAAAAAGCATTTGAGAGAGGCTCCATGGCAAAGTTGGCCTATGCAGAACTGGCCAGGAGTGGATAGTTGAGACATCATTGGTCCTCGTTACATACCCATTCGAATGCTCTGAATGATCTGGAATATTGCTAGGGAGAGAGAAAAAAAAAAACAACAAAAAAAAGTCCACATCAGTGACAACATTCCAACCTTGGAAAAGTTGAGGCAGAATATATTGAAGACCCAAACTTAGTGGAATCCAGGCTTATAAACAACATCAGCATTTAAATTTTACTATATAAACGGGACATTTTTTTTTTTTTTACCTCATTCAGGACCTCATTCCAGACCCGGTACCTCATCACTTTCTCTTCTGAATAATATACACTACCGTTCAAAAGTTTGGGGTCACTTACTCATTCTTTATTTATTTATTTATTTCACATTTTAGAATAATAGTAGTCAGCAAAACTATGGAATAATAGAAATGGAAATATGGGAATTATTTTGTGACCAAAAAATCCAAAATAAATCCAAAACTATGTAATATTTTAGCATCTTCAAAGTAGTCACCCTTTGCCTAGATTTTGCAGACATGTACTCGTGACATTTTCTCAACCAACTTCTTGAGGAATCACCCCGGGATGCTTTTTAAACAGTATTGAAGGAGTTCCCATCTATGTTGGGCACTTATTGGCTTCTTTTCTTCATATTTTGATCCAAGTCATCCATTTCAAAAACTTTTTTTTTTTTTAGGAAATTTTAGATTTGTAATTAAATAAATGTATATGTTTTGGCAGAATAATATTTTGTCTACAAAGTTAATTTCAAACTTTTAAGCATACACCTTCAGATCAAAAGATTTTTAAGATCATGAGAAACATTTCAGACAAGTGACCCCAAACTTTTGAACGGTAGTGTATATAACACACACACTCTATATTTACATATAGTAATTGCTTCATTACCAAAAGTGTATAGGGTCATTTAAGGTATGTAATAATATTGCTTCTTTTCGCTTACTCGGAAAGGCACGAATGATGACTTCAAAATGAAAAACGGATTCATCCGAATAATATAAAAAATATTTGTATGACTGATTATCCAAGAAGGATAAAGCGACTAGCTTTAAAAAGCAAATTTTAAATAAACATATACAAAATTATGATGAATTTATGAATCTGTGTTTCTAAATCGTACTGAGTGTTTTCAGATCAGATGGGTGCGGTCTCGACTCCACGTCTGGAACTCAAGTTCTTCTTTAAACTGTGCTAGATTTTGTTAAATAAAGTGGACATATTGATTTTAATGTTAAAATTTGTATTTATTATTTACTGCAAATGTGTGCATGACATTTCGCATTTTGCTTGACACCTCCTGAAAAATGTTGTTATACATGAACAGACACACGAAAATTCAGTTTTATGCAGATATCAATATCTGCAATACCAGGAGAAACCACAGCATATTCCACAGTTAATGTAGCCTACAAATTTTAATGTATTTGGTTCTATCCAAATACAAAGACAGATAATTTTATCAGATGAACAGAAAATGGCTTCGCTTCCATAAATATTTTTATGATTTCATATTTATACAATTTTACTAACACAAGATCTCTCTTTCATTGTCTATTGCAAGACAAATAAATGCTATATTGTAGGGCTTTCACTATCGATTATTTTGGCAATCGAGTAATCTAACAATTATTCTGACGATTAATCAAGTAATCATAAAAATTATTTAATAACTCAGATTGCATAACGTTGTAGAGGTGAAGTCACATTTGGCTAAAATACATTCATTACCCTATATTTTGATGCACTCTACAATTGAATAAAAAAACAAAAAAACTATACTTTTTTTTTTAAACTATAATTTACTGTACAATATTACCAGTAATCACGTCATTGAGAAATGCATGTTTCCACTCATTTCTCCCGTAATGGAAAGTTGTATATTGTGTCTGCGGGGCTTTAACATCTCATGTTGCGCTTTGACTGACAGCATACAGAGCTGCGGCTTTATTCAGTAAATAAAGTTCTCTGGAATCCCACATGGAGTTGTATCTGTGATAATGGCCATAAACTATCAAATATTTAGCCAGAGTGGGGCATTGCAAACCATTACAAACTTATTCATAATGAAATCATATTTATATGAGGAGGATGATCACATATACATTTAAATCGTAATTAATGTACAAGGAACGGAACACAAATTATAATCTGCAGAAAAAACCTTTTCAGATTCTCTGGATTCAGTCAAATTTACTGAGCAGAAAGTGTTTGTGCATCCGTAATGGCGTGTAACTTTTTAATTTAATTTAATTGCCCAATTGTCACACATTATACATACATTTCTGCATATATACAGTGAAATTATTTATTTTTCACATATCCCAGCTATGCTGGGGTCAGAGTGCAGGGTCAGCCATGATTCGGCGCCCCTGGAGCAGATAGGATCAAGGGCCACACAGTGGTGTCTTGGCGGTGCTGGGGCTTGAACCCCCAACCTTCTGGTCAGTAATCCTGGAATTTTGCAAATCTTGTTGTCATCCAGATGTTTCTGTCATTGCATTATTTTATATTGCTTCATAAAAGCCTATATCATAAACGACTGTGTTGATAAATAATTTTAGAGTGCATTCTGATGCGTGGAAACGAATGGCTCACCTTCAATCTGTGGAAACTGGATGACATCTATTTGAGTTCTGTTGCATTTCTGTGATGTGATTTTTCAGGTGCTGCACAGTTTTTCAAATCTAAGTGAGGCGTTCACCCAGCGGACACCTCTTGTTGCGATGCGTTTGGACCCTTGTCTGCGAAATGCATCACTTCTGCCTTATTTTCGATTAGTCGATTCAGCAATTTTTTTTTTATTTTTTTTAAATCGAGTAATCAAACTGAATCGAGTAATCGTGACAGCCCTAATATATTCATTCAAATGCCATACTACATCAGGCTAATTTTCAGTGTAAAACTGGTGAATTGTCAGTCTTCCATATTAGTGTACACTTACACATTATACATGCAATTTCTTACGCCAGGTGACGCTAATGTTTCGGTGACTGACTTGAATTACATTTGGCTATTTGAAGAAGTGACATGGAAGTAAACTATAGCAAGTGTAACACATGAACAGATTTGGCTATTGTCTTTGTGTTTACTACTGATATTATTGAAGTTGTGCATCTATTTAAGACACAAAAAGTGCCTTAGAAAATACTTATGAGTAGCTTGTGTTCTGTGTAGCTCAATATGTGTTCGACAGCTAGTTGCGTCTCATGAAATGTCAGTGTGAAAGTCATTAATCCTGTTCTAGATTTGTTGCATCATTTCTTTAATATATAGAAAATAAACCCCATGCATTTAAGGGTTTTAACCATTGTATTATGTTGACCCCCACCCACTAAGAGTGTAACTGGTGCAAAAATCATGACTTTTTTTATTAGTTGTCAAACCAGAACGAATAGATCGCAGTAGATTTGACTATTTCGGTTCAATCAGATCAAAAAGATGGCCAAATCCAAGGCACAAAAGTAAGGACAAAGCAAACAGAGCGAGATGACCACAAAACATGAGCCAAAATGTCATTTGTTCAAAGCAAACAGATTCTCATAGGCAATGGGCAGAAACCTTGCCAAAGCTGGTTAACATGTGCCACATTATAACTTCATTAAGGCAATTATTTCAGTGACCATATGGCAAAACAAAAAATGGATGGAGCTACTGATATGATATGACAGCATATACATTTTAAGATGCATTTACAAAGATCTGATATATTTGGTGATGCTTAATGGATTTATTAAGCATCCTTATAAGTACACAAGCACTTTTATGAACACTGTTTGTCATCTAAGCTGTTTTGAGAGTAGCAACACATGCAGATCCACGTGTTAAACCCCCCTAAAATAAGTAGACAAAGCCATGATACCAGTCCAAGTAACCAGTGTGCATTATTAACATCTCAGCATTCACTGCAGTGCAAGGATTCACAGACTGCCCAAGAAATGAAGTGGAGGTCAGCCTTGTCTACCTAACTTTAATTCAACATAGAGACATAGAGGAGGCAAGCTCGCTGGAAAACAACATCCTAACCAATACCTGCGTTTCAATAAATGCTGTATATGTATGTGTTCACTCACCTGAGCCGCAGACAACAAAGATGAAGAGTGCCAGGAGCCATGGTCCCACCGAAACTTTGTCGTCTACGTTGTTTCTCTGCAGACATTTACATGTGAATCGTTAGTTGCGCTGTTTGTAGTGCAGGAACTGGCGATTAGTATCATTCTGTGACATTTCGCTATATAAGAGCACCCATTCTACTGCCAAACAAGATAATAGTTATAGGTAGGTAGATCTAGTTAAATTCAGCATCTCGTGTCGAGTTGTCATACCGTTGATTTGACGTTGCCTCTCTGGCTGATGTTTTTGCTGTGCTTCTCGTTGGCCATGCGAATCCTCTGTTTGGCGACCATCGTTGCAATTGCTGACGGGTTGTGTCAGTGAGCTGGCGACGCAGTTAGAAAAACGACCGAAACAAACTAGAGTGAGGATGAAGAGAAAACTACGTCGATTTTTGTTTACGTACCACTGATATGTGCTACGTACACATAAATTGGGCTCCGCCCACACCGGAAGACCGCAAGGACTGATTCTCGGCAAAGCGTCTATAAGGGCAGGTCAGTCCATTTGGCGGCCAAATTTGACACGCTCCTGGGAAGACAGGGCAGCTATTTTCAATGCAAACAAGCAGCATAAAAATACAGCTCCTAACAACTGGAATGGGGGAAAGAACAAAATCAACAAAACGATCGGTCAAGATTACGATCAAAGGACATATTTAAAATCAGCAGTAAAATCTGACAACAACTGGATCATTAATTAAGCTGCTTTATATCAGGTCACACTAAAAACACAATTGTTCAAGCTGGTTCAGCTACGCGCATGCGCATACGCATTCTTAAAGCGACTGACAGGCGATATCTGTTTCTAAAAGGTGATTGGCTCTTAAACTTGTAAGGCGGGACGTTGTTTCCGTTATAATTTCTCCCATTCATTTTTATAGCAGTAGTCCGTCACAGTTAAACTGTTTCTGCTGATGCAAAGTGCGTTGGTTCACTCAGCTTTTTAAAAAATGCTATGGTGTGTTACCACTCCTAGAGTTGCAAGTTCAAATCCAGGGTGTGCTGAGTGATTCCAGCCAGGTGACCTAAGCAACCAAATTGGCCCGGTTGCTAGGGTGGGTAGAGTCACATGGGGTAACCTCCTCCTGGTCCCTATAATGTGGTTCTCAGTCTCAGTGGCGCGTGTTGAGTTGTGTGTGCATGCCGCAGAGAATAGTGTGGGTCTCCACATGCACTAGGGTAGGGTTTCCCAAGCTGTGCGTAATTTCTCACTTAAATTAGGACGTAAAGTTCACACTAAGGGCTTAGTATCTGCTAGTTAGTTTGTAACTAAGTCAGTAGGCTACTTAATTAGGTTGCACCACCTGTTCATAAGGTAAGACTTAACTAGTAGGATGTAAGCTATCCGTTAAGTTATGTGTAGTCGCATAATATAAAGTTATAAATCGTTTCATGCTGAAGAGCCACTTAAAAGAGTGTATATGCCAACACCATCATTTATGTCGAAATGACTGAAGTCTGTCACGCAAAACATGAGCTCATTAGCCTAGTTTCAATCCACCTTTCGTGCTATTTTGTTATCGACAAAGTTAAAATGCGAGAAAAAAATTGCGTTCTGCCCGTTTCCATTCAAATGGCCATTTATCGATAAAAAATGGTGTGCATGATGACGTCATGCCTAAAAAAACACTTTGTCGCATAGGTTTTAGTTTAGCGCAAAAGAAATCTACCCTGAAGCCGTTTCCATTCAGAAATGTGTTTATCGCTAATTCGCCTCCAAGATGTCCCTAATGTTTTTCCTCTGAAGTTTGGGTAAAATGGGGAGAGTATTGAGACAATTCATTGAAATTAGTCAGATTACTGTCATTTTAATTAACAAATAAATGCAATCAGAAGAGGCAGAATTGCAATCAAAAGGGAGCAGTTGCCCTTCTGATAGAACTGTAAAATTGGTCCTGATGTTGCACCTATCGCAGGTTGGCACTGGTTCCAACCCAAAAGTGGATCGTGGCCCTGTTCAAGCTGGCAACCTGCACCAAGTAGTAGCGGAAACATTCTGCCTCAGTATAAGGACCATCAATCAATGTGTATATGCTGTGTGCACAGCTATTAAAGAAAAAAATATGTATGCGGTGTAATATCAGGGTTTACATATGATACATTCCTGATATTCAATATTTTGAACAATCATCTAAAGCATCGCCATCACAACTGTATTACATCCATCATAATTCTCCAGCAACTTTTAACGACCAGCTGAACTTGAAATTTATTTTAGCTTTATAATGCAAATTTACATTTTCTGAAGAAGCAGAAATGCGATCCGAGGCAAAGATGGTTAGATTTAAAGTTTTTAAACGTTTTAAAATGCTCAAAAGCTTGTTTAATGAACGTGAACTCATTGGACAAATAGTCCTGAAAAAAGTGCAGAACAGTCTGAGAATGTCATTCAGCCGACTGTATTCGTCTACAGAACAGGGTAAAGCTAATTTAAGTTTGTGTAAAGAAAAGGCATATATAGGTCTAAAAATACATATTTTTATTCGTTTGGTCATTTATTTTATTTAATACAGAGAATTTAAACTAAACAATATTTTAATAGAATTGTGCTGTGAATGTTGAAAAAAACTAAAATAAAACTAAAATAAAGCACTGATGCTTTTCTCCTAGTATTGTGTATTTATTTTTAATTTACAACATCTTTGTGCACAGAAATTATATGTTTTTTTGTAGTGTGAGCTAATTCCATGACTGCCGTCTATTTTTTTTGAATGTGTGGATAAGCGACTTTAATAAATAAATAAACGGATGGATACTGCGATTCAATTAATCGCAAATAGAGGCCATTAATTTGTTCAACAAGGTATTTGTGTTGGCACTCCTGGAAGTGCCATAAAGATCCATCCATAATCACATACAGTACATTGGCTTTCAATACTGTCGTCATGATTAACACAGGCTAAAGATTGGGGCAAACTCTGTCATGTGACACTACATTTGTACGTTAATGCCAATTTTTTGGACAAAAAGTGTTTCCAAACCAGTTTTTCGTGACATTTGATGTATCGACATAGAGTTTATGCTCTTGAGTTAAACGGAAATATATTATGTCGACCTTTGTGACATTTTAGCAATAATGTGCAATTTCATCAGCTTTATTTTGAGGCGCTAAAACTTTTTCCGCAAAAACATCCTTGGATGGAAACGTGGTTACTGATGTCATTAAATTAATCTGCTTTTTATTCCATCCATTACTCCTGTTCAGAGGCTTCCGTAAATATTTCGTTTATATTTACATCCTACCTATATTTAATGGTGCAAGTCTCAAATATTTAGTATTACGTAAATTGTGACTCAGTTCCCATTTACGCCACAACTAGGATAAGTTGTAATGTACATATAGATGGTGCAACTGGCCCCAGGTCTCTGAGGTAAGGTGCTCAACAAGCCATGTGGTAAAATGCGAGGATTGATGGTCTCGGACATGGAGCCAACTGCGATTCGTCCTCCACCACCGGGATTTAGGCGAGTCACATACGCCACCACGAGGATTTAAAGCGCATTGGGAATTCAAAATTGGGGAGAGAAAAACAACAAATCAACAACTAAAATGCTATGGATGGACGGAAAAGAAGAAGAAAAAAAGTAAAGAAAAATTACATGTGTGAAGCTTGAGGAAATAAATAGGAAAAAAGAGAGAAAAGTCCAAGTAATTTAACGGTGTCTTTTTTCATATGTTTATTTACTTAATAATATTTTTTTATTTTTTATTTAATCCATTTAGGATCGGATCCAAGACGTGGAATTTATGTTGAGAATTCGCAACAACAACAAAAAAAGTAGAAATAATATGTGCTGTGATGAATATAAAACGTTTACTACATACTCTGTCATCTTTGTTCTTCATGAGGAAAGCAATAACTGATTGGACGATTTAGTAATATTAATGAGGATAGCGTTACCTGATTGGTCGGAGGAACTATAGCCATATCTTAAACCTACTTCTAACGAATCAGGTAGCGCTTTCCTCATTAATATTATTGAATCGTCCAATCAGGTAGCGCTTTCCTCATTAATATTATTGAATCGTCCAATCAGGTAGCGCTTTCCTCATTAATATTATTGAATCGTCCAATCAGGTAGCGCTTTCCTCATTAATATTATTGAATTGTCCAATCAGGTAGCGCTTTCCTCATTAATATTATTGAACTGTCCAATCAGGTAGCGCTTTACTTATAAATATTCAAGACTCTATTTTACTTGACTCGTTTCGTAAATCTTGACCTTACGTCATGTAGTCGAGAAACCAATCACAGCGTATCCTCCAGAAATACCCGTATGAAGTCCACTCGTCCACTTCCTGCTTTGCGTAGTCATTTCACTGTCGGATCGTCGCTGTGTAAGATGCGTTGGCTGCCGCTCTCGGTTTTAATATTATGGGCCTGTTCGCTTTACAGCGCCTCTGCGGATAACAGTGGTGTCAAGAAAATGAAGATGCAGTTCGCCACGGGTCCACTTCTCAAATTCCAGATATGGTGAGTGAGAATTTGACGGTCTGTCCCCGGAACAGGCCGATCAAGTGTAATGAGATTGTGTTAACAGCAGCACCACGAGGCTTGACATTGACAGTCACACTCATCACGCGTATAATAAGTAGGAAACGTTTTTCTTGACGTGTCAGGGTTGTTGCATGGAGAACGTTTGATGAAGCGAGGCAAAGCGTGAAACACACCAGTGTCTCAGATGGCTATCTAGCCTTGCACGTAATCTCAGCACAATCGGCCAGTAATCCGGCGTTAAATGGACAGCACTCGTTTGAGGATTAGCCCATTAGTCTTATCAGTCAATATTTGTGCTTGCACTTAGCCAGTTGAGCCTTTATGAGTTGTTGAGATGTTTATGGATCCATAAGGCCAATTTGATGAGGCTGCCATAACCATTAGTATCCAACGGCTGGACATTTATCATTATCTAAAACGCAAAGCTTGTTTTCTCAAGCAGTACTTTATATAGTTGCTGCAGGAAAGCTATTATTAATATTATTTTATGTTATCCAGTTGTAGTGAACCAAAAGCTCAGGGGTCTGTCTTATTTGTTTTCTGCAGTATCTCCTGAGGGTACAAGCGGGTGTTTGAGGAGTACACACAGGTTTTGTACCAGAGGTACCCAGACATCCGCATAGAGGGAGAGAACTACCTTCCTCTGCCTATCTACAGGTAATGCAAGAAACCCAAATCACTGTTGTTGCATACACAACACTAGTCACACATTTCCATGCCTCATACTCTCCTAGCCAGGAAACGGTAATAATTCTCCTGATGTAATACGTTTATTTTTTTTCCTTCCTTCCAGGCACATTGCTTCCTTTCTTTCTGTTTTCAAGCTGTTGTTGATCGGAGTGATCATTTTTGGCAAGGATCCATTCGCTCTATTTGGCATGCAGGCTCCAGGCCTCTGGGTTTGGAGTCAGGAGAATAAGGCAAGACCGTAGAGTATTTCTGTTGATTAGGGATGGGAATCGTGAAGGAATTTAACCATTCCAATTTTAGTACATTTGTGTTTTTGAGGAAGAAATATTTGGAAATAAGAAATGCAATTTACTGCCCTCTGCCTCCTATTACCTTGCAAATGGTATGTTTACACTTTTTACATCAAATTTATTACAAATTACAAAAAAAACTACACATTGTCATATCAACAACCATCCCGTAATTGCACTAATTTAAATCTCGAGAGCCTTAAGTGCACATGATAACAGTTCTTGGTTCAATCAGATTCGGAAATGACTAAATGAATGCCTTGCGGTTCAGAAAACCTTTTGACAAAAAGACATGTTTGATAAGAGTCAATAGTTAGGTAAGAAGCTTCATACGTTTCACGCTTTAGATTCAAAAGAACCAGCTCATAAGCGGCATCATGTTTAGTAATCGGACTATACTGGTCATGCTTTTTGTTTTGCGCTGTCTGTTCAGAAGAACCGGCTAATAAAGCCCTGGGTATACGTCCATTTTGGCACAAATGGTCAGCGTCTATGTACAGCCGAACGTGAGCCTGTTAAAGTATATTCCATTTGACTGTGTGCAAATAGAGGTAGCACGCATACTCCGACCACGACTGCTAAAAAAACACCACACTAGTTCTCTTCAGGAGTTTAGATGTCTTAACATTCCTTCAGACTCGAGTTACACAAATGCAGGTATCTCCTGACCTCCACATACACACACACTCTCGACTTGCACATCCACTGTTGTTGTTTTTACATCATCTCCTGATGTTTAGTTGCGATTACATTTTCTAGCTCTTCTTCGCGACAGCAACGGCTCAAATGTGAGTGTTGCCACCTTGTGGACACACTAATCAGTGCAAATAATTCCAGGCGCATTCTGCACCTTCAAAGACACACAGTGCTCGAACACTCTGCTGATGATGGAATTTGCATCACACATCCTGACCAAAGTGTACTTTGGGCTTGAGAGTCATTTGTTCAGGACTACACTGGTCACAATTTGTATAGTGATATAGTGGTCACGCTGAATGTTTTGCACTGTTGATTCAAAAGAATGACATACAAGCATTAATTCCTTCAGGAATCAGACTACACACTGGTAGCATGTATGTTTTGTGCTGCTGAGCAGCAGTGTTGCAGATAGCAGTGTAGGGCCGAGCATCATGAAAATCATTCGGTTAGAGTATTTATTTTAAAAATTGAACCAATTTTTTTTTAAAAAAAGAACCATTTATTCAATCCCAACCCTACTGTTGAGACATTACTTGTTCAGATCAGTCCTTGACTTAAGAGCTATATGAATAGTAATTCTCCATGGTGACTGACATTTGTAGCAGTAGGTGTAGCACAAAGCACAGAGGTCTGAACGCACCAGTTTCCCCGGCAGACCTCATTAGGACCGTCTTTAACTTTGAATCCTCAGGTGTACGGAGAGAATGAGATACACTGGAGACAGAACAATCTCTGCTATGTTTTCACTTGTTCATGTGGTTAATATTCTGTATATTTGATGCTTTCAACAGTTTTTCCTCTGCTATAGCTGTAGTGTCTCATGCTAAAGTCGTCTAGCCTGCCGTCTACCCTGACTAATGCCTATAGAGGGTGAAATATTAGCTTTCCTTGTCACTATGCAAATTAACTATTCTTTGGTCTTGCCTATGTCACTTTTGCAAATGAGCATGTTTAGCATGTGTCACATGTAAACTAGGTACAAAGTAATCTCTTAAATATGCATACCAGTCCACAGAGCAAGATTTGAGCTGTGTTAACTATGGCTATTGCTTATTTAAATGAAACTCTCTTTTCTTTGGTTAGATATATGCCTGCATGATGGTGTTCTTCTTCAGCAATATGATTGAAAATCAATGTATGTCTACTGGTGCTTTTGAAATCATGCTCAACGGTAAGAGATGGTCCATATTTTGCATCAAAATATTTGATTCATGATTTGAAGTTAGGATGATTACATTTTGTATTTAAATTATTTTAATTTGTAATAGGATTTGCTTGTATGACACTGTTGGTTAAGTGTAAGGTTTAGGGTTGGGAAGGTTGATTTTGTTGATTTAAAACTTGGAGCATTAACCCCGAAAGTCGTCTTTTTGGGAGAACATTTAACACGCTTTAAGCACAGTGGACATTCTGCGATGCATTTAATAGACCATGTAATGTAATTTTATAGAGATGTCACAACTGTCACGTAATTGTCATGAGATCAGGCTGCAAGGTAGTTTGAAAAGATAGATGGATAGTTTGAAAGTTAGCTTTAATGCAATGAAAGTGAATGGTGACTAAAGTTTGCATAAATGTTTTTTCTTAATTAGTATTTTTAGGTAAATCTCTCTCTCTATATATATTATTGCTTAGATGTTCCGGTTTGGTCCAAGTTGGAGTCGGGCCACCTGCCTTCCATGCAGCAACTAGTCCAAATTCTGGAGAATGAGATGAAGATGAACGTGCACATGGACATGGACACACTTCAACATCATCGCTCATAACCTTGCCTCTGATCCACAGCATGTTGCCTTGGACCCTCCACGTATGTGTGACCATCATGATGCTACCAGAGTTTAAATTCCATTCTGTTATTTAAAATACACATTGTTTGCGATTGTTTTTCCCCAGTAACAAATATCTTGGGTTGTAATTAGCTCTAGAATAGATATCATGTTTATTGTCAAAGAACAATAAGTTGAACGCAGATATGCAGATCCCTTAATTCGGTTTGCTCATTGTAATTGTCACCTTTTCTCATTGTTGTAGTTTTGAGGCGGAGCTCTTCTACGGCTGTGAAGTGACATTTATGAAGGCTTGCGCTGAAAGTAGAGAGACTGCTAGCGCACGCCCGATGTTCCGCTCACTCCTCACTATGCCCCTTGGAGATGCACCACCTACAGATGCTGGTGTGGGATCCAGAGCAGCAACGGTGGCCATATAAATATGACTGTAGCTCATCTCTTGTGCAATAATCATTTGGTTCAGAACATATGTTCACAAGGAGTTCAGTTAACTATATCAACAGAATTTTTATGGGATTTTTTTCCCTTTCAATTGATCCTACTGTATGGCTAAAACTTGGTCTATACATTTGATTTAATATGTAGTTATGAGCAGGTCCTAACTTATACATCCCAATCATAATTTAACATCGAAGCAATGTTAATTATATTTCTGATCCCTGATTTTTATATTGCTTTGTAAGATGTTTACTAAAAACGAAAATAAAATGGAGTCAAATTTAACAAATTGAAATGCTCTTTATTTAAATATTAATTAAAGTTGGAAATGCAATGGGAATGGTACTTGACAATCATTCAGAAATCAGCTAGCTTCTAAAGCAGCGTTTAGTCAGAAGTGTTTGTCTTTACACTTCTCACGTGCCACTTCATGTTGCTTGGTTCACTCATGTAATGTCATTAACCTATTTTCTAATCAGCCTTCGTCTACTCTTATCCAGATCACTTCAGGGGGAAAGTCTGATCCTAGCTACACTGTCTAAGTATCCTATTGTAGACTTGTGGATCCTAGTTCTAGATGTTTTGTATTTAGCAGTATGACTTTAAGTAGAAAGCTAATTCTTACTGTAAAGCAACGCCATATTGTGGTTACTTTAATAACTGTCCAATTATTTACAGTTTGGCTTCTTGCACAATAATCAGATTTTTTTATTTAATTTTCTTAGAAAGTTGTAATCTTTACAACATGGAATTAAGTATTTGGATCTGCAATTTCTTTTGTATTAATGGCAGAATTTTTTCCAGAATTTGAGATCCAGGGAATGGGCCAATCCGTAAATGTTAAAAACTCGCTGTTTCAAAAGTATAGCCACAAGACGCAAACAATATGTGTGATGATAAGATTTTAGTTGGATATAATGGCGTACTAACATTTTCAGTGTAAAGTTATAATTTTACAACTTACACGTTACCTAAATCCTATAATTCGCAAAAAGAAAATTAACTTTACAGCTCCAGTAATGCACAAGTTTTAAGAATTACTGTAAGTGCTTTTATAAATTATATGCATCACATTTCTGTCTATAAACTACAAAAAATGGCCCCCATTCACTTCCATTGTAAGTGCCTCATCATAACCTCGATTTGTAACCTTGAAGAAAAGGAGAGAGAGTTGAAATAATTTTTGTGGTTATCAACATTATGCCACAAAAACAGTCGATTGAGCTTAACTTGAATTGAACCTGGAATATTCCTTTAAATATTAGTTTAAAAATTCCATCCTCATATTGTTGCAAAACAATGAGATATTTAAAACAATTGTATCTACTAGTTTCTCTTCTGGCAATTAAAGTTATTATTAACTATTTTAAAGCTTCCAATGTTTGTTGAGTGAGACTGCTCAAGCATGTTTTGTAGTAGTTTGCTAAAGCGGGCATGTTATACAGTTATTTCGTTCATTCCAAGTTCACGCAGACAGCGCTGGATAAATCCCTTGTCTGACTCATCCATCTGCACTCTGCGGCTCAGGCTCTGCAGCCTCCGGGCCAGTGAGTGGAGAAAGGGTGGAGGTCTGACCTGCAGGTGCGTGGAGTTGGATGGGAAGGCTTGGCACTGCTGTAATCGTATCAGAGCCATGTGAAGGCCGATCCTACATGCCAGAAGTACAAGCTCTTCTTTACCCATGAGTGGTCGAGGAGGAAGCGTGTTGTGGTCTGTGGACTGCAAGCACAAACACAACCGTTAGCTTGAGTTGAGTAGCAAGTGTAGGCTAATACAAAAGTTAATCCAACAATACTGAGTACTCGTTGATATTCAAGTATTACCACAATTTAGGGCTACATATTAATCTCAAGTCTTTTTGAGAGTGCATATGCATTCCTGGAAAATTATATAAAAATTATGATGGATATATTATACATACATTTACATTTATGCACTTGGCAGACGCTTTTATCCAAAGTGACTTACAGTGACCTTATTACTGGGACAATACCCCTGGAGCAACCTGGAGTTAAGTGCCTTGCTCAAGGACACAATGGTGGTGGCTGTGGGGATTGAACCAGCAACCTTCTGATTATCAGTTCTGTGCTTTAGACCACTACGCCGCCACCACCACTCCATTTTGAATTTGCACATCATAACATGTCAAATTAAGGGAACATTACAGGGTCAGTACAAGTTAAACTAATCGACAGAATTTGTGGCATAATGTTGATTACCACAAAAATTCATTTCTACTCGTCTCTCTTTTTCTTTTAAAAATAGCAAAAATCAAGGTTACTGTGAGGCACTTACAATGGAAGTGAATGTGGTCTCTTTTTGGAGGGTTTAAAGGCTGAAATGTGAAGCTTATAATTTGATAAAAGCATGAATTACTCCTGTTTAAACTCCTGTATTGTTTGAGCTGTAAAGTTGTACAAATTGTCATTTTTACAGTCATTTAAAGTTTTGTTGACATTACATTGTCATCTTAGCTGGCAACAAAGTTGTAAAATTGGCTGTAATTCTAAACAGAATATGTTTGTAAGTATTTTTATCACACTAAATCATGTTTAGACATATATTGTTTGTCTTGTGGCTATACTTTTGAAAAAGTGAGTATTTTATTGTTCAAAAATGGCCCCTCTTTCACTTCCATTGTAAGTGCCTCACTGTAGTCTAACCCTTTTTGCTTTTGATTCAATTGTGTTAATCAAAATTGTGCCACAAATGCTGTTGATTGAGCTTAACCTATATTTAATGTTCAATTAAAACTAGGGTAAGAAATGGCAAATGGAAATTACATTTGAATTTTTGTTTTACAGCTAAAGTTGCGTATGTAAAATTTAAATAAAGAAATTAATTGCCATTTTGCATATTCAATTCCAAACAGAATTAAGTCATGTGCATAACTGTGTGCCCTATCCCTGAATAATTTGAATGAAAAGATTTTGCCATCTATAACTTCTCAATAATAATTTCTTCTCCAATTCAGATATACACAAATACAATGTATGGCATGTGAACCACAGTACAGTGCATATACTGTATATTATATATGTTTTTTTGCTGATGTAAAAATGTTTTACCTATACTATATTTCAAAATATTACATAAATGGCCTTTTTTTCTTAATTGTGTCACAAACAAATATTGGAATTTAATACAGTGGGGTCCAAAAGTCTAGTCTAGTCTAGAGTCTAATGGAAGATACTTGAATGTCAGAGACATTAATGGAAGTCGCAGACTTTTAAACCCGACTAAATTATGTACATACATGCCGATATATGGGGCCATATTATAAATTTGAATATTTGTTAATGTTTGTCAGGCTTCTTACCGAGATGCAGCTACCCACTCTGAACTTAGCTTGCTGTCCCAAGGCAAGGAACGACACAAACACCAACTGTCGCCCAAGAACTCGAACCCCTATGTTTAAATTGAGTGACAGAAAGATCGGTCTCAGGGTTGTCTGCGTTTGAGCATGGTCTGTCCAACTCCATGTTCTGATCTTTGCCCCACTCTCATCTAGAGTCTTCCCACCCCAAGCATCCATACTCAACCTGCTCCACAAGAAACATGAGTCACAGCAGAGCTAACAGGCAAACAGAGCACATTCATTGATATCATTTTTATTTCCACTATTCAGTTAACTCATATGATGCACATACCGTACACATTACAATGACGCTTTTGAGGACTGAGCTAACATAATTAAATCTTTAACCGCTGTTAGATTAAAAAAAACGGCCCACACGGGACATTCAAACTGTATCAGTGTAATAGCTATTTGACTCTACCAAATGCTGCCGTTGCCGTGGTAACAAGTGGCTCTGCCATCAGACTGGAAGAGGGCTCTGACTGGACAAAGGGGAGCAGTCACATCATCATGTATTATGCAGACCCTTTCCCGCTTACTAATGAGGATGATGATTGCCAAGTTTCCTGATGGATAGCTATTCCCATGACAATAAGGACAAATAATAGCAATACAGTACACAAACTAACACCTATTAAAATTCTGCGTAAATTCTTGCATCAGATCTGACACTATTGGCATGGATGCATAGGTTTGCCAACTGTCCCTTATAAGCCGGGACATCCCGTATATTCGCCGAAATGAAGGTGGCCTGTATTAATTTAGCAAAATACTTGAGGGACCCCAAAATCAACCAACAGCCCCCCCTCGCTCCTTGACAAAATGCTCAAGGGTGACCACCCTCTGCCGGTTGGATAGCGAAATGTCCCATATTAAAGGCATCTGAACTGACAAAATGCTCAAGAAAGAGGGACTCCTGTGGGGCAGATAGAGTTTGGCACCCCACACCCCCTGGTCAGACAGCGCTGTCCTTTATTGAAGCACTCAGAATGCTGAAAAGTTGACTACCCCAGATACAGTATCATGCAGTAGCCTTTTGGTCTGATGCCAATGTAGAAATCCCCTATTTGCTGATGGGATAAATGGTGGGTTAGTGTGATAAAATAAGTAGTTTACAGGTGGTCAGATGTAAACGGGCTCCACGGCCTTTGGACCGATGAGGGGAAGATCTGAGCAGTACATGGCATCTCAACATCTAGAAAGAAACCATTGGGCTGAGAAAGAGTAGCAAAAGAGTCGCATTGACCATTACAAAAGTTAGGAGTAGGTTTAGGTGTAATAAACATTATAAGTCGTCTCTTGTGAGACTCCCCAGCCCAACAGTTCCCTTCTAGGCACAACCATGGCAGTGGCCTGGCTGGGACGAGGTGCATGACCCCTGCAAATATGAGACGTTTGCATTCTACCATTTTTGCTCATAGGCTCTCAATTTTGGGAAAGTTTTATTATTTTTTTAAATCACCTGCACCACAAATACAATGTGACTAATCACACTGAAACCACAGCGAAATGACATCCTAACAATTCTGATTGGCAGAGGGTCCTTCACTAACCGACATTTCCGGTCTTTACACCCTTTGAAAAGCAGAGTCATGTAAAAGGATACAAAACTTGAGCCGAGCCATCTGGAAACAAAGTAAGAAATTTATCTCCATTGGAATAGTACTTTTCCAAGAAACCTGAATTGTTCTGTAAAAAAAAAGAAAAAAAAAAAGAAAGAAAGTCTGTTGATAATACAATTCGTGATAATACGATGATCCAATATGGTTAATATAAGTGAGTTACCTGATGATGAGTAAAGCCAAACCCAAATGACCACAGTGTAGAAGGCCCATCACCTGGCCATTGTTCAGAGCGCTCCTCATGAATGCCTTTTTGAACTTTCCAGATATTCTCTTTGGGTGCATAGTCTGACAGCCGAAAACGTATGACTGTCTCAGTTTTTGACACATCTGGGGAGAAGGACATCCCTTAAAACCATTAATTTACCCATTAGCATGCTGTTCTTGAATCCAGTCTGACATATCAATTATCTGAATAATAATTGTGTGATGATATGCCACACATGCCTCCTTCAAAAATTCACTATCAGAAGGTGTTTATGCTTAATCAAAACTGGTGGCTCTGCGCTAATCTGAGCCTAATCTGATTGAAAATTGCTATTGCAGCCCTTATCCATAGACATCATGATTTCCACATCTGAATTAAGTTTATTTCATTTGTTCTGATTGCAGTCAAAAAAATCCAATACAAATAGCAAATAGAGAAATTAAATAACATAAGTGTTTAAGCAGTTAGCTTACTAAATATTGTTTGCTAAACCAAAATGTATACTGCAAACAAACAATTTAAGCCTATTTTTAAGCTTTACACATTTCAATTGCATAACAAAAAATTTATATATATATATAAATAATTATTATAAAATATTTTTCAACTCCAGTTTTGTAATTAAATGAGTCCATTATTCCATGATAAACATTTCAAGCTGTAGTATATTTTATTGTTTTCACATGACCCCAGCACAGTGCATGGTGATTCAAAGAGTGAATAGTTGTAATCTTCGAATTAATTAATTACATTTTTTTTTTAAGTCAAATTTTGTGTACAACTGACAATTGACAGCCCAGTCAAATAATGAGTTAGCAAAGAGATGTTGAAAATCATGGCTGATGTATTACTTCCATTTCATCCATCACACTTTCCATTATTTTCCAAAATACATACATATATCAAAAGAAAAAACAGTTTGCACTTGTAGCTTAGAACATATGTCACAATCAAATAGTGGGATTGTAAACATGTACATATATGCCCACCTTTTTAATAATTTTATAAATGTACACTTCCTGGCCAAAAAAAAAAAATGTCAGTTTAGATTTAAGGTAATGTTATGATCTGGGTTTTCTTCAATTGGTCACGTCTTGGCTCAGCAATGTTATGCAGCAATCAAATGAAGTCAGCTGAGTACCTGAATGTACTGAAAGACCAGGTTATCCATCAATGGATTTTATCCCCCCTGATGGCATGGCATATTACAGGACGACTACAATGCCAAGATTCATCAGGCTTAAATTGTGAAAAAGTGGTTCAGGGAGCATGAGGAACACTTTTCACACATGAATTGGCCACCACAGAGTCCTGACCTTAACCCCATTGAAGGTCTTTGGGGATGATCTGGAGAAGACTTTACGGTGTGGTTCATCTCTTCCGTCATCAATACCGCCTTTAGCTTTGACAACGGCACACTTTGTTGAGGCATTGCTTCGACAAATTTATACAATGCCACAACATTTATTTCCGTCCAGAGTTGCATTAATTTTTGGTCAAGATCTTGTATTGACAACAGGAGAGTCGAACTACTCCATAAAGTGTATTTTCATATGGCCATATATCACATTTCTGTATGGGCAGTGTGCTTGCTCTATTTTATCTTGCAAATTTAGGTGAATGCTGTCTTCCAGGTCATCCAGGATGTAATATCCTAGGCATATTACAGAATATTTGCATGTGGTAGTATGCTATTCTGAACATATAGCCACTGCTTGCCCTTATCAGCTTCTTATATCGCTTTGTTTTATATACATTCTCTTTATACCTATAGATCTGATAGTGGTTGGTATACAGTCTAGAAGTAGAGATTCAGGTAAATGTGTTATAGAAAAAGTGATTCATCACATGACTTATGACAAGATAAAGGAATGTATAATTAGCCTTAATAATTCAAAGAAATTAAATCTTTAATGTTGGTCCCAACCTTTGTAAATGATCCAGAGACATTCTGCCCAACACATTGAGGATACTCACTGTTCTTTGCAGCCAAGTAACTGTTGAATCTTTCCATCTCTCTCTGCTGCAGTCTGGAAATATGTCAAAGGTGGGAAGGAGAAGAAAATCAAAACTCATTACATTTTTGGAAATCATACTTCATATACAATACAAACCTGTATTTTTCTCTTTCTTCTGCTTTAACTTGTAGCTCTTCGTCCTCATTGGTAAAGAGGTTGTCAAGTCGGTCAAATCCACTAGACCTTCCCGACCACTTCACAGCCAGATGTTTCTCGTGGGCTACAATCTCAAACAACTCTTTGTATTTCTCACAACAGAAGACCTGATGGCAAAATACAGGTCCAGTTAGACAATTAGTCATGGATTCAAGAAAAGTGCTGCAGCTATAAATGTTTGTGTTGACTCTGTCTTTTCTTAGAAGACTAACCTCTTGTGTCTCAGCATAAACCGAATCCAGAGGAGGCCAAGCTTTTAAACCACAGAATTGACACCATATCGGAGAGTCCCTTTGAGGTCGGCACTGTGTGACACACTAAAGTCATTTATTATGTTGGCTTGACAAAGCCAACACACTATTATTTTTAAATTAGTGTTAAACTTTCAAACAAGGCTTTGTCAAGATGCTACAGATGTGTTTCAAACATATTTTTGGAAAAGGAAGTAATTTTAAAGTGATAGTTTACCAAATATGGAAATTCAATCATCATCCTATCATCACCAAATGCGAAATTTAGCACAATGTTCATGCTGCTTGTTTTCCATGCAATGAAAGTGAATGGGGACTGAGGCTGTCGAGTTCCAAAAATGTATGGACAAAATTTATGGTGCTTTTTCTCATTATTGAGTCATTCCCTATTCAATTTTCATTGTATTAAAGCAGCTTGGACATTCTGCCCAACATCTTTTTTTTTTGTCAACAGAAGAAATTAAGTCATATGGGTTTGGAACTACACATGAGGGTGTGTAAATAATGACAGAATTTTCATCTTGGGGTAAACTTTCACTAAAGCACATACAGTAGGCTATAGCAGTTTGTACAAGTGTGCTACACGAGGAGGGCTGACATTTTAATAAGAACTGGTGGTTAAGATATATGTGCTACCTGAGGACTGTCGATCCTCTCCTGGGACTCTCTTTTATATCTCAAGAATCCTGGAAGCCCACTGCAGAGCTCTGGTGAGGAATTCATTGCTTGATAATACTCCTGCTCCATCTGCTGGATAGTACAAAAAGTGTGGTGAGGCAAATTCAGAATGGCAAAACACCACCACAGTACTCATACAAAGTGCAATTTTGCCATATGGTGAAATATTATTGTAGAACTCATTAACCATTTGACCTATATTTATATGCATGATCAAGAGTGTGTGCGTAAAAAATGGAAAATAAAGATCCATGGTTAAATGTTTTCAGATTAACATTTGTCAGTGGCGGCTAGTGATGGAAAAAGTAGGGGGGGGGGCTGAGGTACAATGTGGTTTTAACATTTTTATTTTAACAATTAAACAATTTGAGATTCATTGGAAACCAAGTCATACAGGGTGAACTTCTAATTGCTGTAATTTGCATGAATTACAGTGAGTGCACAGAGTCAATATTCAATACATGGAGTAATTACTAGATGGAGAAGACTGTACATTAATTGGAATGGTGAGCAAGTCAATAAAAAATGCTATACATTGCCTCCAGTGATCAAAAGAGTCAATCGTGAATCTTATCCTACAGCAAACCACCTCCAAGGCAGACACACAAAAAAAAAAAAATCAAAATCCTCCAAGTACTCACCATCTCCTCTGCTCCTCCAGAGACACAGCAGCATGCTGAGTGCCTGATGGAGAGAAGCAGCTGAGATGATTTTGCACTGTCACTTGTAAAGAAATTTGGCTCTCCTTTCTTTCTGGGTTGCGAACCTATCAATAACTTTGTTGTTGAAGTTGGGCATGTCTTTCACAATCTTTTTCTCCATAGAAAGCATGGCAAGGGCATTCAGTCTTTCATGAGGCATTGTGCTCCTTAGGAATGTTTTGATTCGTTTTAGAGTGGAGAAGCATCTTTCAGATTCTGCCGATGTCATTGGAGTAGTGATAAGGATTTTCGTAAGATTAACAGTTTCTGAAAATGTGCACTGAAGGTTGTTCTCCATAAAAAACTGATACAGAGGCACTGCACCACTACACTTTTCAAACTCCAGGTTTTCATAGAGCAAGGATAGTTCTGTCTTCAGTCTAGCCTTGTTCAGCATCGGATAGGCCTCCACGGTGGCATTCAATGCAGCACTTGGAAAGGTTTTAGCATGCTGTGAGAACAGCTCTCCATGCAGCAGTGTTGAACTCACAAGGTGCCCAGTGAACGCAAAGCGCTCCTTTGTCTGAGCCCAGATGGTATCACACACCTGTAAAACATAGAAAATGAATAACATATGAATTGCTTTACATAGAACTTTATAAAAATTATGTCACAATAATTTGAATATAGTTGTAAATGTGGATTTGCAAAAATCAGGTATGAAATACTGTTGTCTAAACCAAAACTAATCAAGGATCTACAATAGAACTAAATCATTGGTGAATTGAGATTAAGAGGAAATCCAAAATAAAATGATTGTAATGTACCTTTGAGTACATAATTTGACCTTTGAGTGGCACCAGTAACCGTGCAGCAGTTTGTGAAGCATTACTGTAGGCTAGAGCACAAGAGGACGCCTATGAAAGTGAAATAAGTTGTACCTCAATAGCAATCCGATGATGTTCTGCGGACCCCAGTGTCCTCTGTCGCTTGGCAGCTGGAATCTCCTCTTGCACAGTGAACATGGCAGACCTCGTTTAAACATAAAACAATTGCTTAATACTACATTATTCTGCATTGATGTTATTTCTATGATTTTTCACATTTACCTGATGTTTCTAATGCTGTCGCCAAAATTACAGATGGCAGCTTTGATGAAGATGGGGTCAATGTTTCGTTTCTGAAGCTGCTGAAAGAGCATGTCGACGTGTGGCATGATTTTGTGAAATAGTTGGAGAAAAAAGCTAAATGTACCATCCTCCAGCATCCTCACAAACCCTCCTGCTTCTCTCACAGTGACAGCATCAAAGTTCCCAGAGTACTGAATGGTCTTAAAACACTTAAGAAGATCATCCCTGTGCTCATATACAGTGTTCACTGAGCGACTGTGAAAGTCCCACCTTGTTGCACACGCTCCCGGAAGTCTGCTGCCAACAACATCATCCAGCACGCTGGTCCGTTTGGGCGACCTTGAAAAAAATGCACAAAATCCACCTAGCTCCGAAAAAAATGTGGAGACCTTGGGTATCTTTGAGGTGGCTTGCTGCATTACCAGATTGAGCTGATGTGCGTAACAATGTACGTAGTGTGCGTTTTCATACACATCCATCACTTTACGCTGAACTCCTCCAGTGGCACCCCGCATAACGCTCGCTCCGTCATAAGCTTGAGCTATTAATTTGGTCTTGTCTTTGGGTGGGATCAATGCACTCATCCTTTCCAAAAGTGCTTGAGCGATGTTTTCAGCATTCGCGTTTTCAATCGATATGAACTCAAAAAAGCGCTCTTGAATGACGTTGTAGCGGTCGATGTAGCGAAGTACAAGGGCAAGTTGGCACTGGTCAGACACGTCAGATGTTTCATCGGCTTGAATGGCAATATAATCAGCCGCAGTCACCTCCTCGTGAATGTACTCCTTAACAACAGTCAGCATACAGTCCAGCAGCTCATTCTGAATCGTTTTGGACGTACCTATGAACACAGTAGCTCCCTCCAAGTGCTCCTTCAGAGCAGCGTCCAACGACGAGGCGAAGTTAACAAGACCCCTAAAAATGCCTGGGTTCTCGGAGGCTTCAGTCTCGTCGTGGCCACGCAAAGCCAATTCAAAGGCACCACAAAATTTTACACAGTCAATCAGTTTAGAAAGAATATATCGATTCTTGTCCACTTCCTCATTGTGCCTTCTTATACAAAGTCGATGGCCATCATCCAACTGAGTAGCAATGTTAGCCTTCCCCAGCAACGCAAATTTCAGGCAGTTGTCCATATGCATCTTTGTGTGTTCGTGTTTTTTTATTTTTTCCGAAAAATGTTTCATATCCTTAACACCGTTTTCACACCAGGCTCGATCGGTCGCTTCCGTTTTAAAAAGCAAACAAGGGAAGCAAAACAGCGAGTTAGCAACTCCGCAGCCGGTTAGCCACGGCTTCCTAGTGTACCATGTCCGCGAAAAGCCTCTAGTATAAGACGCTTCCTTGTCTTTCACCTGCTGTCTGATGTTTATTTGTGGCTGGTCCGGTCCCATTTCTTTTATTTTTAGTTTTTCAGCCAGTGGTCTTCTTTCAAACGGAGTTTGAAGAAGAGATTGGACGGTCTCTTTCTCGCGTGGCGCCGGCGCCGCCATTGTCAAATTGTCAAGAGGGTTACCAAATGCCAGCAAGGTTTTCCAGCCCAAAACCTCGTCCAAAACCACGAGAATGCACAAAAAACCGCCCCAAATTGTTTTGGCTTTTTTTTTTTTTTTTTTGGCTTGTTTCTCGTTTAAACCATAATCATTAATCTTTAAATTTACCCATTGGTACTTTTGCGTCCATTCGTTTTTCCTTTTTTTAACCCGTAATTGAAAAACGAAAAATGAACGGTTGTTGTATTTTTAAAACGCAAAGTTGAACACCAAAATTGTAATTTGAACTTTAAAAAAATAATAATAATAATAATAATAATATTGACGTATTTTCAGATTTTTGTTTATGACTTTTTGCCCCTTTATTAAACATTTTAAAATATCTGGATCTCTTTCCTGTAACTTTTTATATATTTTGCCCACTTTGGCATATTGGCACTGGCAGTGTCAGTCAAGTTTGAAAACCCCGCGAACTAGGGGAGGGCGGTGCCGGCGTGCGTGACGTGAGCTGAAGGTAGTGGGAGGGAGTGTCTGTTGTGAGTTTAGGGGGCACGTGCACGTCAGCCAGAGCTGTAGTGGGTGTGTGTGTGTGTGTGTGTGTGTGTGTGTTTGTGAGTGAGTGAGACTGCTGCCTGCTGAACAGGGTCGCAGAAAGAAGGATCTGAAGTGCCGGTGTTTCGGCTACAAAAACCCGCCGAACTGATCCGAAACCAGCCCAATTTTTATCCACCCGCCCAAACCCATTTTTGCCCGCAAAATATATTGCAAAACCGCCCAATGGTGCGGGAAACCGCCCAATCTGGCAACCCTGCTCCGCCCGCCGAATCTCACTGCCACGTGACCACACCAAGTAGAGTAAAACTCCATGTTATTCTCCGATCGGAGAATTATTACTGCGCGTCACTGATTGGTTGAATTGATCATATTTAGTGACGTTTTCATAGCATATCAGAGCTCCATTGGTTAGATAGCGAACTACACATTTATGATGTTATGCGGCACACGATGAAGCTGGCAGACAAAAAGACCCCCCCCCCCCTTGTAGTGTGTAAAACACGTACACCTGTACAGAAGAAAGTCATGTTTTTGTCAAACTTACAACTTTTTTTTTTTTTTTTTTAAACTTGGTAGGAGGGGCGGCGCCCCAGCGCCCATAATAGACCAGCCGCCTCTGACATTTGTATTGGTTGAAACTCAAACACAATACAGAATAAAGCAAAGCATTGTTAAAGGTTTTCAAAGTTAAGTAATCATGTCTTACACAATCAACATAAGCTAAGAGTGTTCCAAGCTCTGTATCCATCAAGGCAGAATCAGGATCTGATAAAATAATAAGCAACCTAACTATTAATATTTATTAGTACTTACGATCATTGGTACAGAATTTTTTTTTGGACCAATGATATACATCAGGTAGCATTATAGTATGACTTTCTTACGTAAAACACAAAAGGAGATGTTAGGACAGAATGTTAGCCTCAGTCACCATTCACTTTCCTGGTAAAATTTTACAGTAAGGTTTCATCTGTTAACATGAACAATGAATGACAATACTTTACATGTTAATGTAAACATTGACTCTCTTTATCTCATATTTTATTACTTTGTTACAGGGAAAACGTTAACATGACATGCTAAACGTTTCTTCCAATCATCTAACAATTTACTGTCTGAACTGTATTATAAAAACATAAAGAATTTACATGCTCACCTGAGTTCTCATTTGATCTTCCATATCATATCTGCATTCCCCAGATATCCCTGGAATCACATGTTCACTGTTCCAATGGCCTGGACTAAAATGTCAACTACAGTTTCTTGTCCATCCACAGTACAGAACGTTGGAAATAAAGATATCCTATAATGTTTGCTTTCCTTTGCCACAAATACAACTAATATCAATCAGATTACATGTGATGGAAGAATATTCAAAGTCAGTCCTTTAGATTGTTCCACAGCAGTGCATTGAATATGCACCCAGTGAATTGTTGATGGTATCCATGGATATTTGAGAGCCCTTAGGGGAGTTGTCCAGCCTGTAATATATCAAACCCTGTGGGACACCATTGTGGTCAGGCAGACCAAAGTGCCAAAACATCAAGAACACTTTATTTTATTTATATGTGTGTAACCCCATCATCTCGCAAGAGATGAGGAGAACTAAAAGAAAGGGGCCACAACCACAGTGCGTTTCGTTGCAAAGATAACAAAGTTTATTGCACAATATTCACAAGGGGTAATCAGAACTGGCAAAGAGAGAAAACAAACAAAATTGTAACCGCTACAACAGGGTTCCCAATCCTATCCAAAGGAATTTGCTCTGAAACTGTGCACACTCACAAGTTCACCAAACACAAATTCACTCTAGCCTCCACAATGGTAAAGTAAATCAAACCACTACAATCTATTCCCCAAACCTGAACAGAGTAAACCACATACAAGAAGATGGGAACCCCACTGTTAGTTGTAGATCCAAAACAAACAAAAACAACAAAACAAAATCACAAATTAAATCAATCACTTTGCCACTTCCGTACACAAGACTCAATTCAACATTAAAGTCATCTCTTCAGACACCCATTAAGCCACCAATGCTTTCAATAAAAGTAAACGGCAATCATGCATCATCTGTAAATAAAACAAATACAAATTGATGATTACCCAATAAAATATTTACAAAGATTAAAAAAAACCTTAAAACATAACACACAAATTACAATTATAAAATGAAGCTTAAAAACAAATCCCCTTATTCAATAATTCAATGAAGATCAGTACCTGTATTCTCAAATATATCTGCTTTATTCTCTGAGGCACCAATCAACACCATTTCCATCAGAATACTAAAACAAAAGACAAATACAAACATGTTAAAACTAGACAACTCACTCTAGTCGTCATAAATCACAACCCTTACCTTCCCAATTCAGTTATGCTGCTCATTAATCAACTTAGTTTTTCATCTGCAATTACACAGCCTTGAAAGACACCAAACAGCTTTTCCTGCTTGCCACATGGTACCACAAAGAGGAAGTCTAAACAGTCTGGTTTCCCTTTATACCATCTCAAATCATGGGATTTGTAGTCCATCTAGTTTGTAGTCCATCTTCTACCCCATTACATGTGGTATATTTAAAAATACATTATGTATGGTAGCCTATATATTTAATGCTTGATTTTAAACATATACACTTACAGTACAATTTAAGTGAATGGGACCCATTTTTGGAGGGTTGAAAGGCAGAAAGTGAAGCTTCTAATTTTATAAAAGCACAATTCTTCTGTTATAAAAATCATGTATTATTTGAGCTGTATGCTGGTAAAATGGTAATTTTAGGGTTTCTAAAAGACAAAAAAAAAATGCTTGTTTGTCAGTCAATTCCATTTATTGTGTTCTCCGATGTGTTTTATCTTTGATCCATGTGACACATTTCATCTCTGTTTAGCGAGTGCACTTGTTGAAAAATATGTCAAGTTCATTATGCTGGTGTAGAATACGAGAGCAGCAGGACCCTCATACAGACGCACGTTTCGGGTTTGTGTCACGCTGATTGGGGCGTAGCCATCATTTCAAAAGTGAGGGGGACAGGATGTTTTACACTGGACGTGAAGTGTATAAAAATATATTACTGATTTAAGTCTAGAATTAACTTTATTTAAATTTAGCTTTAATAACTAATATTGTGCCATATTAAAATGGAGAATAGAATTTATGAATTTAATTTACCAGAAAGCTTTTTATTTTTTTACACATTACTCTGTAAAAAAGGAGAATTTTATATTGTGAATCTATTTCTACATGTTCTATCCTTAAAAAATGTTTGATGCTAATGCACAAGCTACCCGACAAAACATTTTTATTTGCACTTGACAAATCATTCAAACAAACAATATTACTGTCCTTCACAGGCAAAACACAGAAACAACACATTTGAATTGGGAATATTTACACTCTTTTGAAGAAAAGAAAAATAACCTGAAAATGTGCTTTATGTGGTAACATCTAAATGGAAACAGGTTTGATTGTAAAGGTCAAACATATTATTTAACATAACTGAAAAAAACAGCTTCACGTATTAGATCAAGAACAGAAATAGCTTTTTAAGGTAACAGTTGCTGTTACCACTTTTTAGTGATCTGTCCTGGGACAGACGGGTTTGGTTCAATTACAATTCAGGGTTTGGCAGGAAATAAAATACATTTCGCATTTGTGGGGCAAAATTTGACAGCACGTTTCAAGAGAAAAATAAATTTTCCTGGCTGGATAATGTAACATTTTATAAGCCATCTCAAACCCTGCATTAATACTTCAATTAAATGGCTAATTTTAATTTCCAGCCCTTTTTCTCATTCAAACTCAATGTCAAATAATCCCTATATAACTGATATATCTAATGATCATTTAGTGAAGACTTGGAAGCTTTGACATTTTTTTACCGATTGTCCCTTGAAACTGCTGTTATTGTTGTGAGTGGCCGCACAATCCTCAAAGTGGGCAAATGATCTATGCTCAGACACAGTTATGTCACCCACTGTGATCCAGTGTTGGATGAAAAGTGTGAATAAATTTGCATGTAGATGATAGTTCTGATTTCTCGCATAATTACAAGAAAGCTTCTTCCAGGGGGCCTGGGTAGCTCAGCAAGTAAACACACTGACTACCACACCTGGAGTTGTGAGTCCAAATTCAGGCCATGCTAGCCCGGATGACTGACACGGTTGCCATGGAAACGACACTACAATGAGCTCATTCAGTGCATGGTTGAGCAGCTGTCTCCTCCAGTAATATTGAACATTTACATTTACACATTTGCTGTGTAATACAGACACGTTAACATATTTGCCCTGTGACAAAGTGAGGGGGACAAACTTGAGTTTTTACTGAAAGTGAGGGGGACACGTCTCCCGCGTCCCCGCGTATTCTACGCCCATCTCCGTTTCATAGAAATCCCATAATACGGAATGAACTGCTCACCCGTTTCATAGATCCACAGATATGCAGAAGAAAGTTCGCTTAGTTTATTAAAAAGCTACTATGTGTCCTCCATTTTTGTTGATTCAGTTTTCATTTTTATTACATGTTTTCTAGCAAATGTAGGTACAATGGGATTAGTGAAAATGTGGATATTTTGAACTCTTTCGTAATTTAATGTAGATGTTTTCATCACAAATTACATTATGCGACATCACCCGTTTTTCGGTATCCCCGACATCTGAAATCCCAACTGAACCCCTGGTGATTAGTATTATGACACACGTTTTTTAACACGTTCGTACATGTGCAACAATCATCAGACCAACTTACTAAATGAGAGAAATAGAAGACGCGAAGATGAACTTGAACCTGCCACAAATGTAAACACAAATCAGGCCATCGTTAAACGGAGCAGGTGATTGGTCGTTCACGCATCAATTTACCAAACGTGAAAGTGATTAAAGCAGCTCAAAGACAATTCCAATATTTATTGTGCGCAATGACTGTGTTGCTTCATGCTGTCGCACAGAATGGCGTATGGGAAAGGCCGGGGAAGTTTATTTGTTATCCTTACCTTCACGTTTACTTTGATACATGGCAAAAGTCTGTCACACTTGTTTGAGCCACTAACAACGAGCGATGAAGTCGACGAATTTCTATCAGACCAATATATGGCAGACCAAGGTGGATATTTTGAACCGGTAAATAATTTTGAGTACCTTCGTGACGACAGCGATGTTTCAGGTATGGGGGAAAAAAAAACCAACAACAACAACAACAAAATATTACTATATAAATGCAACTTCCATATGGTGGACTTTAGCATGTAGAGTAGGGATTTTCAATTCCAGTCCCAGGGACCGACCCACAGCACATTGTGTATTTTTCGTATAACACACCTGATTCAACACTAAAATGACTGTAGAAATTGATTTTAAACTAATTTAAGGCTCATAATGCACATTTCAACAGAGGAATTAATGCAAGTGCATTTTTATAAAATTGAGTTGAATCAGCCTTTAAACCCTCCAGTAATTGGCCCTGTTTGCTTTTTGTTAGAAGGAATGCTTTTTAGTGTTTATGGCTATTGACATTATGCCACAAATGCTGTGGATTGAGCTTGACTTGTACTGAACCCAGAAAATTCCTTTTTAAGGGAGCCATGCATAATGTGCAGGTGTTGATCTTGCTCCGTGTTGAAGCTGCTTGGGAGACCGTGTCTCTATATCTGAGCTACTGGTGTCCAACTGATCTTGGTGTATACTAATTCGGCATATGCCATAGTGAAAATGGTGGTTATGGGGTGTTCAATACAGCTTTTGAATTCGCAGAGCTGCCGAATTCCATTATTCAAGGCGAACATGTAAGGTCTACTGAAGCAGCCTGGGATGCTATGTCTCCAAAGCTGCGGTGTGGTGATGACTTCATGAAGTTGCAACTCAATGGTCCAGGAGTGGCACAAGTTGAGCTTTGTAGAGGTAAGCTGTGAAATTTGAGTTCCAGTGATCAGTAATTTAGTGCATTTAAGGAAGTCTATGGATTATTAAATGCCAATGAAATGGGTAGAAAAATGTGAGTTGATTTTAGTCAATGTCTATGAGGTAATTGACTAATGTGTTTTTTCAATGAGATTTAATTTAAATTTCCTGGTAGACAAACTTTGCTTATTTGGTAGTCCTGCAATCAGGGGGCATTTACACTTGTCCACACATTTGTACAAGTTTGACAACGGGTAAAACTGTAGTTGTCATTTCATGTGGTCTTAAATCAGATCTCTTGTTAATCCACAGGTAACGATGCACCGGTCCCACTCACTCGATTGCCCCCTCACTGTGGACACACCACGGTCACTTATGGAGGCATTGTCTATGCTACGCCTTATGATGGTTGTGGGGTTGTGCAACAGGTATAACACTCAGTTTCAGCTTTAAAGAGGTTTGGGGGGGGGGGAGAAAAATCAATAAATGTCTGTCTTTCAGGGAGGGAGTTATGTCATGCAAATGCATTGGCATGGATATTCTGTGGTTATCTCTTGTCCCATGACCACTTCAGATGAAAGTCAAACCAAGCCTGGACACCCACTACCTGGATTTATGCAGATTATGTTGCCTCAGACTCCAGGCTCTACTCCTGACAGCCCACTCCAACCACCTGACACACGGAGCCCAACTGAAACCACAGTGCCAGATCCATTTCCCAGATATCCGCAAGGGTTTTCACACCATGTTTCTTGGCATTCCAACTACCCTCGTTACCACTATCCTGGTGCAGTTCATCTAACTGCCATGGCCCCCATTTTAAAACCAGCAGTTGCTCCAGGATCAATCCAGCAACCACAACTTCATGGGTATGGTCAAAGCCCTGGGGGATACAACTACCGTCATTACCATCATGCTAAGCCGAAGCCGACCGTAAAACCAGCTTTAACAATTGCCCAGGAACCAACCAAAAAGCCACAGCTTCCTGGGTACACCCAAATGTTTTGGTCTTACAACTACCATCATGGCATGCCAAAGCCGACCGCAAAACCAGCTTCAACATCTGTTCCCACCGCAATTGCCCAGCAACCAACCAAAAAGCCACGGCTTCCTGGGTACACCCAAACGTTTTGGCCATACAACTACCATCATGGCATGCCAAAGCCGACCGCAAAACCAGCTTCAACATCTGTTCCCACCGCAATTGCCCAGCAACCAACCAAAAAGCCATTGCTTCCTGGGTACACCCAAATGTTTTGGCCATACAACTACCATCATGGCATGTCAAAGCCGACCGCAAAACCAGCTTCAACATCTGTTCCCACCGCAATTGCCCAGCAACCAACCAAAAAGCCACGGCTTCCTGGGTACACCCAAATGTTTTGGCCATACAACTACCATCATGGCATGCCAAAGCCGACCGCAAAACCAGCTTCAACCTCTGTTCCCACCACAATTGCCCAGGAACCAACCAAAAAGCCACAGCTTCCTGGGTACTCTCAAATGTTTTGGTCGTATGACCACTCTCATTACCATGTGCATACTCCCAGAAACCTAGACCCTATCATACCACCTATAACTGCAGCTGCCGAATGTGAATTTTCTGCTAACCAGCCTACCCAGTTTTCTGTGTTTGAGGAAAAATATCCCTTTGCATATGATATGTGGGAGCAAATGTCAGAATATGATCCCAATTCTTTCCTTCTGTAATGACTGAAAGTTATTGCAGTAAGTAACTTTTAGTTTTTAGAAAGCTAACTGCTGAATTTCTTCATGCTAATTTTATTTTTCCTAACCGTGGAAGGCCATAGTGGTTCAGAAAATCACACCAGATCTGCTAGTCTCCTTTTTGATTTGTCTTAATCTGGTCTATTGCAATAAATTCTCAAGTAAATGTAGGCAAATGTTGTGTGCCATGTCTTTTTTGCAAACAACTTGCTAGTGTTGGTGAACCTCCCCAAGTATTTAACATTTTTAAGGCATGTTGTGACCCCTTTAAAAAGTGCACTGATATATTTAATTACATTCCATCTTCAACTCTGACAGCTAGGCTCAGGGATGCAGCATTACTACACTAGTTTCCTATTACTGGTACAGTTGTAGACCTCAGTAAGGCATTGGTTTAATCAATGACTGAATGTGTTCAGTAAGGTGTGCTTACTGCGTTTAAGTGAGTAGTATCTGGCTGGTCATATGATCATAACATGGCCTCCCTCAGGAGGGACACTCCATGTAGAATAAAAAGGCTTTGTTATTGATATAACATCCACGTAAGTGCTTATGATTTGGATGTATATTTCAATTTCTACTCATTTAGAGAGTATATTTTGAGGAAACAATTGACTGTGCACTTCTAAGGTTACAATGTAACTTAAGCACATGTGGACTGCTATTTCAGTAGTCTTTTGTTAGCCTCATGGTGTTGTCTGCTTTTAACTTTAAGCCTCATCTGGCAGCAGGAACATTCACTTAATTTATCAAATGCTTTAAAGCCTCTTCAAAAAGTATCAATAGTTCATACATCTTATTGTATGGCTTAATAATACTGTGCGAGTCATATGGACAACATTTATTGTGCTTTTTCTCATTTATGAGTCATTCCCTATTCAATTTTCATTGTATTAAAGCAGCTTGGACATTCTGCCCAACATTTTTTTTTTTTTTTTGTCAACAGAAGAAATTAAGTCATATGGGTTTGGAACTACACATGAGGGGGTGTGTAAATAATGACAGAATTTTCATCTTGGTGCAAACTTTCACTAAAGCACATACAGTAGGCCATAGCAGTTTGTACAAGTGTGCTACACGAGGAGGGCTGACATTTTAATAAGAACTGGTGGTTAAGATATACAGGTGCTGGTCATATAATTAGAATATCGTCAAAAAGTGAAACTTGTATAATGTATACATTCATTCCACACAGACTGATATATTTCAAGTGTTCATTCCTTTTCAATTTTGATGATTATAACTGACAACTAATGAAAACCCCAAAATCAGTATCTCAGAAAATTAGAATATTGTGAAAAGGTTCAATATTGAAGACACCTGGTGCCACACTCTAATCAGCTAATTAACTCAAAACACCTGCAAAGGCCTTTAAATGGTCTCTCAGTCTAGTTCTGTAGACTACACAATCATGGGGAAGACTGCTGACTTGACAGCTGTCCAAAAGACGACCATTGACATCTTGCACAAGGCGGGCAAGACACAAGAGGTCATTGCTAAAGAGGCTGGCTGTTCACAGAGCTCTGTGTCCAAGCACATTAATAGAGAGGCGAAGGGAAGAAAAAGATGTGGTAGAAAAAAAAGTGTACAAGCAATAGGGATAACCGCACCCTGGAGAGGATTGTGAAACAAAACCCATTCAAAAATGTGGGGGAGATTCACAAAGAGTGGACTGCAGCTGGAGTCAGTGCTTCAAGAACACCACGCACAGACGTATGCAAGACGTGGGTTTCAGCTGTCGCATTCCTTGCGTCAAGTCACTCTTGAACAAGACACAGCATCAGAAGCGTCTCGCCTGGGCTAAAGACAAAAAGGACTGGACTGCTGCTGAGTCGTCCAAAGTTATGTTCTCTGATGAAAGTAAATTTTGGATTTCCTTTGGAAATCAAGGTCCCAGAGTCTGGAGGAAGAGAGGAGAGGCACAGAATCCACGTTGCTGGAAGTCCAGTGTAAAGTTTCCACAGTCAGTGATGGTTTGGGGTGCCATGTCATCTGCTGTTGTTGGTCCACTATGTTTTCTGAGGTCCAAGGTCAACGCAGCCGTCTACCAGGAAGTTTTAGATCACTTCCTGCTGCTGACCAATTTCATGGAGATGCAGATTTCATTTTCCAACAGGACTTGGCACCTGCACACAGTGCCAAAGCTACCAGTACCTGGTTTAAGGACCATGGTATCCCTGTTCTTAATTGGCCAGCAAACTCGCCTGACCTTAACCCTATAGAAAATCTATGGGGTATTGTGAAGAGGAAGATGTGATACGCCAGACCCAACAATGCAGAAGAGCTGAAGGCCACTATCAGAGCAACCTGGGCTCTCATAACACCTGAGCAGTGCCACAGACTGATCGACTCCATGCCACGCCGCATTGCTGCAGTAATTCAGGCAAAAGGAGCCCCAACTTTTCATGTTCATACTCTAATTTTCGGAGATACTGAATTTGGGATTTTCATTAGTTGTCAATTTTAATCATCACAATTAAATGAAATAAACATTTTTAAATATATCAGTCTGTGTGTAATGAATGAATATAATATCCAAGTTTCACTTTTTGAATGGAATTACTGAAATCAACTTTTTGATGATATTCTAATTATATGTCCAGCACCTGTATGTGCTACCTGAGGACTGTCAATCCTCTCCTGGGACTCTCTTTTATATCTCAGGAATCCTGTAAGCCCACTGCAGATATCTGGTGAGGAATTCATTGCTTGATAATACTCCTGCTCCATCTGCTGGATAGTACAAAAAGTGTGGTGAGGCAAATTCAGAATGGCAAAACACCACCACAGTACTCATACAAAGTGCAATTTTGCCACAAAAAAAAAAACGGTTACTGAGCTATACTTTTGAAAAAGTGACTATTTTAACTTTACAAAATTGGCCCCTGTTCATTTCCATTGGAAATGCCTAACTGTAACCCAACTTTTTGCTTTTTTTAAAGAAATGGAAGAAATCAAAAGTATTTTTTGTGGTGGTCACATGGGTTAAATTGGGCCGATATTGTCCGGAACAGCACCTTCTACTCCAAAAGGAAAAAAAATGTTTACACCGGAAGGGAAGTGTATAAAAATATATAAGTCCAGAATGAACTTTATTTTAATTTTGTTTTAATAATAATATTGTGTTATATTAAAATGGGGAATAGAATTTATTAATTTACCAGAACGTTTTTGATTTCTTACATATTACACTGTAAAAATAAGAATTTTATATTGTGAAATAAATCCACAAACATTTAAGCCATTTTCAGTGCTGGTGGACATTTCGCATATTTGGGGCAGAATTTGACAGCAAATTTCAAGAGTGATTAAAGGAGTGGTGGCGTAGTGGACTTATGCACATAACTGGTTATCAGAAGGTTGCTGGTTTGATCCCCACACCCAACACCATTGTGTCATTGTGTAAGGCACTCCGATGGGATTGTCCCTGTAATAAGTGCACTGTATGTCGCTTTGGGTAAAAGCCAAACGCGTAAATGTAAGAGAAAAACGAATTTTCCTGGCTGGATAATGTAACATTTTATAAGCCATCTCAAACCCTGCATTAATACTTCAATTAAATGGCTAATTTTAATTTCCAGCCCTTCTTCTCAGTCAAACTCAATGTCAAATAATCCCTATAATTGATATATCTAATGATCATTTAGTGAAGACTTGGAAGCTTTGACATTTTTTTACCGATTGTCCCTTGAAACTGCCGTTATTGTCGTGAGTGGCCGCACAATCCTCAAAGTGTGCAAATGATCTATGCTCAGACACAGTTATGTCACCCACTGTGATCCAGTGTTGGATGAAAAGTGTGAATAAATTTGCATGTAGATGATAGTTCTGATTTCTCGCATAATTACAAGAAAGCTTCTTCCAGGGGGCCTGGGTAGCTCAGCAAGTAAACACATTGACTACCACACCTGGAGTCGTGAGTCCAAATTCAGGGCATGCTAGCCCCCATGACTGACACAGTTGTCATGGAAACAAGCTACAATTTGCTCATTCAGTGCATGGTTGAGCAGCTGTCTCCTCCAGTAATATTGAACATTTACATTTACACATTTGCTGTGTAATACAGACACGTTAACATATTTGCCCTGTGACAAAGTGAGGGGGACAAACTTGAGTTTTTACTGAAAGTGAGGGGGACACGTCTCCCGCGTCCCCGCGTATTCTACGCCCATCTCCGTTTAATAGAAATCCCATAATACGGAATGAACTGCTCACCCGTTTCATAGATCCACAGATATGCAGAAGAAAGTTCGCTTAGTTTAAAGCTACTATGTGTCCTCCATTTTTGTTGATTCAGTTTTCATTTTTATTACATGTTTTCTAGCTAATGTAGGTACAATGGGATTAGTGAAAATGTGGATATTTTGAACTCTTTCGTAATTTAATGTAGATGTTTTCATCACAAATTACATTATGCGACATCACCCGTTGTTCGGTATCCCCGACATCTGAAATCCCAATTGAACCCCTGGTGATTAGTATTATGACACACGTTTTTTAATAATACACTTTCGTACATGTGCAACAATCATCAGACCAACTTACTAAATGAGAGAAATAGAAGACGCGAAGATGAACTTGAACCCGCCACAAATGTAAACACAAATCAGGCCATCGTTAAACGGAGCAGGTGATTGGTCGTTCACGCATCAATTTACCAAACGTGAAAGTGATTAAAGCAGCTCAAAGACAATTCCAATATTTATTGTGCGCAATGACTGTGTTGCTTCATGCTGTCGCACAGAATGGCGTATGGGAAAGGCCGGGGAAGTTTATTTGTTATCCTTACCTTCACGTTTACTTTGATACATGGCAAAAGTCTGTCACACTTGTTTGAACCACAAACAACGAGCGATGAAGTCGACGAATTCCTATCAGACCAATATATGGCAGACCAAGGTGGATATTTTGAACCGGTAAATAATTTTGAGTACCTTCGTGACGACGGCGATGTTTCAGGTATGGAAAAACAACAACAACAACAACAACAACAACAAAATATTACTATATTAATGCAACTTCCATATGGTGGACTTTAGCATGTAGAGTAGGGATTCTCAATTCCAGTCCCAGGGACCGACCCACAGCACATTGTGTATTTTTCGTATAACACACCTGATTCAACACTAAAATGACTGTAGAAATTGATTTTTAAACTAATTTAAGGCTCATAATGCACATTTCAACAGAAGAATTAATGCAAGTGCATTATTATAAAATTGAGTTGATTCAGCCTTAAAACCCTCCAGTAATTGGCCCTGTTTGCTTTTGTTAGAAGGAATGCTTTTTATAAAGTGTTTATTGACATTATGCCACAAATGCTGTGGATTGATAATGTGCAGTTGTGGTGTTCTTCTGTAATTGGGTACTACAGACTTGAATTAATTTCTGATCTGCAGAAAAATGTGAACTTGTCAGTTCTTAAGCTGCTTGGGAGACCATGTCTCCATGGCTGAGCTACTTGTGTCCACTTGATTAGAATTTTATCCTTCCAAATAAATGCGCCCAATTCATGTACCTACCACTATAGTGAAAATGGTGGTTATGGGGTGCACAATACAAATTGAATTGAATGCATTGCAAATGTGCCTAATTCAGTCATTCGAGGCGAACATGTAAGGTCTACTGAAGCAGCCTGGGATGCTATGTCTCCAAAGCTGAGGTGTGGTGATGACCTCATGAAGTTGCAACTCAATGGTCCAGGAGTGGCACAAGTTGAGCTTTGTCGAGGTAAGCTGTGAATTTTGAGCTAGTGATTTAACTGAAGAATTTGATTCCCAAACGGGCTACTACCTGCCACCGCAAGTGTCATAAATTAGTATGTCACTTATTATAGTCAATGTCTAGGAGGCCAAATTTACTTGTGTACTCAAAATGAGTTCTTTAAAGTTGTGCATTTAAATTTCCTGTAAGATAGACAAACTTGGGACTTAATAATTGGTAGTCCTGAAATTAAATTTGTGTATACAAATTTTTACAAGTTTGTCAACAGGTAAAACTAGTTTGTCATTTCATGTGGTCTTTAACCTGATTTCTTGTTAATCCACAGGTAACGATGCACTGGTCCCACTCACTCAGTTGCCCCCTCACTGTGGACATGTCACGCCCACATATGGAGGCATCGTCTATGCTACGCCTTATGATGGTTGTGGGGTTGTGCAACAGGTATAACTCCACTTCAGCTCAACGAGTTGGGGAAGGGGGGGCAAAAACCAAAATCAATGAATGTCTGTTTTTCAGGGAGGGAGTTATGTCATTCAAATGCTGTGGCATGGAAATCCTGTGGTTCTCTCTTGTCCCATGACCACTTCAGCTGAAAATGAAACCATGCCTGAACATCCACTACCTGGATTTCTGCAGATCGTGTTACCTCACTCTTCAGGCTCCACTCATGACGGCACCCTCCAAACACCTGACACCCTGAGCCCAACTAAAACCACAGAGCCAGATCCATTTCCTGGGTATCTGCATGGGTTTCCACACAATATTTCATGGCCTTACAACTACCCCTATAACCATCATCCTGGTGCTGTTCATCCAACTGCCTTTGCCTCCAATTTCAAACCAGAAGATGCTCCGGAAACAACCCAGCAACCAAAGCTTCCTGGACACACCCAAATGCTTTGGCCATACGACTACCCTCATTACCATCCTCATGGTATGCCGAAGCCGACCGCAAAACCAGCTTCAACATCTGTTCCCACTGCAACAATTGCCCAGGATTCCACCAAAAAGCCACCGCTTCCTGGGTACATCCAAATGCTTTGGCCATACGACTTCCCTCCTTACCATCATCATGGCATGCTGACCACAAAACCAGCTTCAACATCTGTTCCCACTGCAACAATTGCCCAGGACTCAACCAAAAAGCCACAGCTTCCTGGGTACACCCAAATGCTTCGGCCATTTGACTACCATCATGATGGCATGCCGAAGCCGACCGTAAAACCAGCTTCAACAATTGCCCAGGAACCAACCAAAAAGCCACCGCTTCCTGGGTACACCCAAATGCTTTGGCCATACGACTTCCCTCCTTACCATCATCATGGCATGCTGACCACAAAACCAGCTTCAACATCTGTTCCCACTGCAACAATTGCCCAGGACTCAACCAAAAAGCCACAGCTTCCTGGGTACACCCAAATGCTTCGGCCATTTGACTACCCTCATTATCATCATCATCATGGCATGCCGAAGCCGACCGTAAAACCAGCTTCAACATCTGTTCCCACTGCAACAATTGCCCAGGAACCAACCAAAAAGCCACTGCTTCCTGGGTACACCCAAATGCTTTGGCCATACGACTACCCTCATTACCATCATGGCATGCCGACCACAAAACCACCTTCAACATCTGTTCCAACTGCAACAATTGCCCAGGAACCAACCAAAAAGCCACCACTTCCTGGGTACACCCAAATGCTTTGGCCATACGACTACCCTCATTACCATCATCATCATCTTGGCATGCCGAAGCCGACCGTAAAACCAGCTTCAACATCTGTTTCAACTGCAACAATTGCCCAGGAACCAACCAAAAAGCCACTGCTTCCTGGGTACACCCAAATGCTTTGGCCATTTGACTACCCTCATCATCATGGCATGCTGACCACAAAACCAGCTTCAACATCTTTTCCCACTGCAACAATTGCCCAGGACTCAAACAAAAAGCCACAGCTTCCTGGGTACACCCAAATGCTTTGGCCATTTGACTACCCTCATTACCACCATCATCATCATCATCATGGCATGCCGAAGCCGACCGTAAAACCAGCTTCAACATCTGTTCCAACTGCAACAATTGCCCAGGAACCAACCAAAAAGCCACCGCTTCCTGGGTACACCCAAATGCTTTGGCCATTTGACTACCATCATGATGGCATGCCGAAGCCGACCGTAAAACCGGCTTCAACAATTGCCCAGGACTCAACCAAAAAGCCACAGCTTCCTGGGTACACCCAAATGCTTTGGCCATTTGACTACCCTCATTACCACCATCATCATCATCATCATGGCATGCCGAAGCCGACCGTAAAACCAGCTTCAACATCTGTTCCAACTGCAACAATTGCCCAGGAACCAACCAAAAAGCCACCGCTTCCTGGGTACACCCAAATGCTTTGGCCATTTGACTACCATCATGATGGCATGCCGAAGCCGACCGTAAAACCGGCTTCAACAATTGCCCAGGACTCAACCAAAAAGCCACAGCTTCCTGGGTACACCCAAATGCTTTGGCCATTTGACTACCCTCATTACCACCACCACCATCATCATCATCATCATCATCATCATGGCATGCCGAAGCCGACCGTAAAACCAGCTTCAACATCTGTTCCAACTGCAACAATTGCCCAGGAACCAACCAAAAAGCAGCCGCTTCCTGGGTACACCCAAATGCTTTGGCCATTTGACTACCCTCATCATCATGGCATGCTGACCACAAAACCAGCTTCAACATCTGATCCCACTGCAACAATTGCCCAAGAACCAACCAAAAAGCCACAGCTTCCTGGGTACACCCAAATGCTTTGGCCATTTGACTACCCTCATCATCATGGCATGCTGACCACAAAACCAGCTTCAACATCTGATCCCACTGCAACAATTGCCCAAGAACCAACCAAAAAGCCACAGCTTCCTGGGTACACCCAAATGCTTTGGCTGTTTGACTACCCTCATCATCATGGCATGCTGACCACAAAACCAGCTTCAACATCTGTTCCAACTGCAACAATTGCCCAGGAACCAACCAAAAAGCAACCGCTTCCTGGGTACACCCAAATGCTTTGGCCATTTGACTACCCTCATCATCATGGCATGCTGACCACAAAACCAGCTTCAACATCTGTTTCAACTGCAACAATTGCCCAAGAACCAACCAAAAAGCCACAGCTTCCTGGGTACACCCAAATGCTTTGGCCATATGACTACCCTCATGGCATGCCGAAGCCGACCGCAAAACCAGCTTCAACATCTGATCCCACTGCAACAATTGCCCAGGAACCAACCAAAAAGCCACCGCTTCCTGGGTACACCCAAATGCTTTGGCCCTATGACCACTCTCATTACCATGTGCCGCCTCCTGAAACCAAAGACCCTACTTTACCACCTATAACTGCAGCTGCTGAATGTGGATTTTCAGCCAACCAGCCGCCTCCATTTCCTGTGTTTAATGAAAAGCATCCCTTTGCACATCACGTTGATGATTTGTGGGAGCAAATGTCTGAATATGATCCCAATTCTCTTCCGCTGTAATGGCTGAAACTGTTGTAACTATTTATCAATTAAATTTTTAAGCGGCTAACTTTTTTTTTATTTTTTATTTCTATCGATCTATCTGCAATTGTCTGTTGCAACAAATTCTCATAAATATAAATCTGGCCAAATGTTTGCGCTTTTTTATCTTGCGCAAACACTTACTAGTGTTAATAGTGAACAAAGTACTAAACTAATATTAAAATAAAAAGGCGTGCATGATCCCCTTATAAAAGTGCACTCCAGTTTTATAAATATTACTTCACATGCCATCTTCAACTCTGACAGTTAAGTGCAGGGATGCATCAAGTCTTACTGGTACTATGTAAGCCATGATTGGTTTAATCCTTGACGGAGTGTTCAACAGTGTGGCTACTGAGAAGTTGGTATTTGGCTGATCATGACATTGCAGCCCTCAGGTGTGGACCCTCCATGTAGAATAAAGTCTTTTAGAAAAGTTATCAAATTACTGTAGTCTTCACAGCTTGAGTGCTCATGATTTATTAGTATATTTGAAATTACTATTCATTTAGGGAGGGTTTTTTTCTTTTTCACAATTCCTGTGTGCACCTTACAATTTTGGCATAATTTCTACACATGTAGGCTTATGTCTGTCTTTTGGGATCCACATTGTGTTGTCAGCTTTCACTTGAAGCCTCATCTGACAGCAGGGACAGGCACTTTTCATTTATCAAATGCTGTAAAGCATCTTCACACCTGGGGCCAGTTGCATACATGGACATTTAACAGACTGCAACAATTAGTTCGATAAGATAAAGATGCCGTAGAAAGCCTGTTGCATAAAACAAGCGCTCAGTTGTCTTTAAGACTAATTTGCTTTGCATTATGGGAACAGACACTGAATAGATAAAATGGCTGAGAGTGGATGCTCAATAGTTTACATTTACTAAACATACTTGCTTATTAGAGAACTACAGTGCTTCAAAATGGATTCTAATGAACAAATGTTCAGACACTGTTAATGCTGCCTAAAAAGAAAATAGAAATCTATTTTAGGTTCAAGGCGAACGTGTCTTGTATTACTTTATGATGTAATCAGTTTCATCTTTGTTTCTTTTATACCTGTATATATTATTGAACCTGCAGTGTTGCATTTGCAATGTGTAAGAGTGGATTGCTGAGGAACTAAAGCAAACTAAACTAACAGCACCTCACAAGATGATTGGAGATCATTTGCAGCATTCTCGTCAACAGCATTATTCTTGCAAACAGTTTTAAGATGAACGAAAAGGACAAAAAGAGTGATAACTCTTTACATTCACTTGTTTCACGAGACAGGGTCCTGTTGCACATCTCTCAACAAATGGCAATTCAGACATCAGCATTGACGGCTTTTCTTTTGTCTGTTCTAAAAATATAATAAGTGTGTTTCTTCAAGAGCGTGTCTTTTGAATAACAGCATTTCTTGTCATGTGTCACTCTGAGACAGGTCGCCCGCCTGTTGCGGGTAGATGAGCAAAATTACACATGCATGAAACACCTGCATTTAAATATGGGGCTTATGAACTGGATTGAGCCGCGTCGTATTTTGCGGATGGTGAGTGCTATATCACACCCTGGCCGCACATAAAAAATAATGAATGTTCATAATATCGCTCGTAGAATATACTCTTAAACGCTAAGATCAATAGTTAACGGGAAACGAGGCCCAGAGCTCTGTGCGTGTCTTGGAGAAGTGCTTTCATTGTACTCTTGAACCGCAGAGCTCACTGCACACATCAAATCAGACATGCATCTGTTTTTTTTTTTTCATCTGTTCTTCAATATGTAATCACATTTAGTCAAACGCGCATCTTTGTGTCTACAGCTGTGGCCAAAATTATTGGCAGTGACAAATAGTGTTTTGCAAAGTTTGCTGCTTCAGTATGTGTTGATTATTTTTTCACATGTTTCTATGATATACTGGAAAACAATGATAAGCATTTCATAAGTTTTAAAGGCTTTTATTGGCAAAAACATTCAATATATGCAAAGAGTTAATATTTACAGTGTTTACCCTTGTTCTTCATATGCTCTCTCAATGCAATTCGCTCTGGCATACTGGATATCAGCTTCTGGGCCAAATCCTGACTGATGGTGATCCATTCTTGCCTTATTAGTTCCCAGAGTTGATCACAATTTGTGGGCTTCTGCTTGTCCACTTGCTTTTTGAGGATTGACCACAGGTTCTCTATGGGATTAAGATCTGGGGAGTTGCCTGGCCACGGATCCAAAATTTCAATGTAATGATCATCGAGCCACTTCATTATCACTCTTTCCTTGTGACATGGTGCTCCATCATGCTGGAGCATCAAATTGCTCCTGGATCGTTGGGAGAAGTTGCTCTTACAGGAAGTTTTGATACCATTCTTTATTCATGACAGTGTTTTTGGGTAGAATTCTGAGAGAGCCCACTCCCTTGGATGAAAAGCAGCCACACACATGGATGGTCTCAATCTCACTGCTGGCACAACACAGGACTCATGGTAGTGTTCACCTTTTCTTCTCCAGACTATCGATTTTCCAGATGTTCCAAACAGTCGGAAGGGGGGCTTCATCAAATAAAATAACTTTGCACCAGACTTCTGTTGTCCAATCCTTGTACTTCCTGCAGAGTTTCGGTCTGACCTGGATGTTTTTCCTGAGAGAAGTGGCTTCTTTGCTGCCCGTCTTGACACCAGGCCATTGTCCAAAAGTATTTGCCAGTGCGGTAATTAAAAGCTGTGATTTAATTAAATATGTAGTCTGTATGTTCTGCACACTTTAAAATAAACAATCTCTTTGCTCTCTGTCATACAACTATAGCATACTGATGTTTATGATGGGGTTTGTTTTTGTGTGTATGAGCACCCGGCTTCATATGTTCACTTTGAAGTGCAAAGGATAAGCAGAATACATATTTTATTAATTAAATCACAGCTTTTGCTGTTCAATAATTACTATAGGACATATCACAATTTTAATTTGTGCATTGAATATTTAAGCAATGACAGTCCTACATCATGGTTTTTGGTTTTTGAGCATTTTTAGGAGTACAAGTACATGAGCGCAGTATTGGACCCTATCAGGACATCCCTAGTTATGTTAAAGCAGACTGTATCTCTAAACTGATTTAATAAAACCACTTATTTATTATTGATTTCTTTAACACATTGAATAAAACATTCAAATTTTATATTTTCTTACTCCTTCTCATTGTTAATTAAAATTACAATATTTTACAGTTTTAGTACATTTAATTTATTTTTTGAAACATTCAAGGATGCAATGTCACTAGCAAGCATATAAGGTGGTCAGTAGGGGACGGGTGTAACACTGTGTTCCCTTACGTGTCCGTACACTTGACATTGCGTTTATTAATGCTTATGGGCAGTGCTTCCTACACAACCAAGTTGAAAGCTCTCTACAATAATGGGAATATTGTAATATTGGCTATGGTGTTTGAGCCCCGCCCGTATTTGCTCGAAGCTGTCTGCAATAAAAGCAGGTACACAAACACCATTTCCTCAGAATTTCTTCAAGACGGCTATTATGTCTCATCTTTGCCTTTGTCATGATATACACGAGTCAGCGGGTGGAATCGTCACGGCAATGAGAAGACTCTCTGCTCCCCTGCAGTGCTACGGCGAACATCTCACCGCTTGACACTTCACTGGTGAACGGGCCTCATCAACCTGATTCTCCGCAGTGCTTCGGCAGGTGCTGTGTGTCCTTGCATATTGTGTACTGTATTTTGAATGAGAGAGACACATCCCGCTGTTAGATCAGCATGAGGGCTGCGCCCACGAAGAGTCGGCTCTCATGGAGACCTAACTGGCCTAACTGTGAGGACATGAGTCTCGGAAGATGCTTTGCTCGCGAATGGCCCTCATTCTGAGGGACGTTTAAGCCTCTCGCACCCTCCCACCTGCCCTATTCTTCCCCAAAGTTCATAATGATCCGTCTAAGTCCTGGCCCACACCCCTTTCAGCGTACATGCGCAGTGACACCATCCTCGTAGTATTATACATGTAGAAGAATTGAAATGGCATGATTTGAATCTAGGATTTACCCAACCTTTGCCATCCTGGAATTATTCACTGTCATAAATTAGGCCCAGGCAGCAACAACGCAAGGCCCCTCTCTAAATGCCGGTGTGGAAGAAGATGTGCCACACTGTGATTGGATCCTTGGTGAATGAACATAAACAAATGTTCAGTAACATCAGATAAGATGCTAAGACAACTGCCAGACACCTCCTTACAGGGCAAGAAGGGGGACCTTCTGCATCCACCACCACCAAGGAGAGGACTTCTCATTGGACAACAGGTTGTCTTTAACTCATCAAACTCATTCCTAAAGTTTAGGCAAGAATTGCCATAAATATGGTATGCCAGATTGCCAATCCCTGTTGAGCAGGAACAGCTATTCATTGCACTCCTCCAGGCCCAAGCGGAGGACCGGCAGATGTTCTGGAGCTTGCTGAACCAGGAGGGTGTTGCCACAAAGACCTCGTGACCGCCCTGCCCCAGATTCCGCTAGTGACGATGGGCCCTCTCGACGATCCGGAGGCCTTCTTGGAGCTTATTAACGGCAGGGGTAAGAGGGTGGCCGAGCACCCAGTGGGCAGTCTGTTTGATTCCAATTCCACTGCTGTTCGGGGAAGCCCAATTCATGGTGCAGCAGTTATCAGTGGAGAACCTCCTGGAGTATGCCGACTTGAAAAAAATCCATCCTGTGTGATTTTGAGACTGAAAAGTGTGGGAAATAAAGCCCCTTTTGAGTTGGATCTCGCTGTCTCCCGCTTCCTCCTTACCACAAAATCTAAGAACTTTGTTACACAACTGTGTATTTATATATACAGTGTTGAGGAGTAATGGAATACATGTAACTGGATTACGTATTTAAAATACAAAATATAAGTAACTGTATTCCACTACTGTTACAACTTAAATCACTGGTATTTAGAAGACAGTTACATTCAAAAATTATTTTGATTACGGAAGAGATTACTTTGCATTTTATTGTCATTTGTTTCATTTAATATTTAGTCCTTTCAGATGGAAAACATTTATACATATAAATGATGGGATCCAAAGTGCATTTGAACAGCGGTGAAACACTTTCTTATGATGTGTTAAATTCATACGAGCAGGCAGAGAAGTATGTTTGAAGTAAGTTTGGAGCAGAAGAAATAGAAATAAACCTTGTGTAAATTGTCATCTTTACGTTAAGCTAAAATGCTATTTCTAGCCATTTTACATGCACATGTTACTGGGCACGATCATATTTTTTATCAAGAAATTCCCATTGGATCATAATTTCTTTTTTTTCTAGTAAGACCTTTGATATTAGGGCAAAAATCATATTCTTGATAATAATTTTTCTATTGTTTTCCAGTAAAAATATCTAAAAATCTTTAAAACAAGATCAATTTGATTAATCTTGTTTTAGAAACAACACTGCATAAGATATTTATGTTTTTCAGAGAATGTATTTTTAACATGTGTATTTTGTCTTGCTGTACTGGCAGAGATTTTATAGTCAAGACAAGTGAAAAAATCATCCAGTGCTGAAGAAGTAATCCAAAGTGTTTAGTATATGTTACTGACCTTGAGTAATCTAAAAGAATATGTTACAAATTACATTTAACCGCCTGTAATCTGCAGTGGAATATATTTCAAAAGTAACCCAACCCTGGCAATAGGCTACATATACTGTAATTAAATGGATCAGTGAGATGTGATCCAATGTAGATTGGGCCTGTCCAGTTTACATAATTATTCATTAAAACTTGGCTATGAGGTATTTCCAGAAAATGCAATGTTACCTGCAAAATGGGGGCAAGCAATATGAATTAAAAAAATTGCAGTTTCTGATCACACCAATTAAATATGTTTGAAAACCCCTTCAGCTTGATAATACTAGAAATCTTTAAAATCATTAGTGTGACCAAGTCTAGCAATTCAAGAATTAATTCATTAAGTAAATCATTAAATAATTATTGAAAATATGCAACAGAAAATAAAAAAAAAAACATAAAAAATATAAAATTATTAAAAATGAAGATCAATTCTTATTGTTGTTATAGGCCTCAATATATTCAAACGTTAGATTATTTTCGGTCCAGCAGGCTACGAGGACATTACATCTGGACATCGTTGAAATTGCCAATGCTCTTTTTAACATTATTTACGTGTTTCCATGACCGTAAACTGGAATGTAATGTAATTACGGGTCTAAACATGTCTAAATGTAAATTATTAAATTAAAGTGACCATGAAGGGGCTTTAACACACACTAGCCAATATGTGTGAAGTTTGACCTTGTAAATCGAAATGCACGTTAATTCCCATTTATGCAAGCAAAGTGTCCTCAAATTTCAGAATTCGATATGTGTACCACAGATATTACAAACACATGATGAGTGGGTTATTTTCTTTTTAGATCATATTTAGAAAGGAAACACACATATCTGCACAAGGATGCCCTTGTGCTTTGGATATAAAGGGGCAAATCCTGATCCTAAAAGTGTAACGGTAAACGTTAATGTGTTAAATTACTGCATAAATGTGGACAGCGCTATCTATATGGTGAATGATGGTATTTGACGAGTGCAATAGGGAACTCTCACAGCGGAGCTAATGAGACATGCTGTGAATTCCGTGACTCGCCGTTGCGGCTCACTAGAATGTGCCGTGCGCTCGTGCGCTCGCGCGCTCTCTGCTCTGGAACGCGTCAGAAGCGCTCGCCTTGTTGAGTGGCACTCAACACATCAGCACACTAAACAGGGCTTATGCTCAATTGATTTGAAGTCTAACATTTGTTGTCCACTTACAGGACCTTCTGTTCAGCGAGTTTAACTGTTCACAGCAAAACACAGACGTGCACCTCATGACGCAAACTGTATCTGCGTGTATACCACAGGTAAGAGATGAGAAAGGTGAAAGTGGGACTCGTTTTACTCTCCTATTGTTTTTTTTTTTCTATTAGTTTTTATCGCTTTTATACGTTTGAAATTATATTATATTTGCTGTCTTATTGTTGTACCATTTATGTTCAGTTTGAAATGGTCTTAAGTGCCTAAAAAAAAAGCATAATTCATACTGTAAAATATAAAGTGAAATGTTTAAAATATATATTAAGACAATACTGTTGTTTTTACAATACAGTTGTAAAAATTAACAAGAGAGCACATGTACTTTTTACAGTAAATTATTGTTAAAATTACAGTAAAAAAATTTAAATAATAATCAGGCGTTCCCTTAATTCCCTTCATGACCCATCATATTTCACTATATTTTATGGGAATAGTTGTGATCACTGTATCTTTATTTTTATTGATCATTGCTCCTGGAAGAGGAAGAGGAGGATGACATTGCTCATGTCATCGTGTACTCTTCTGTAATTGTTACGGTGATTTTCAATACATTATAAAATACGTTTCTTTTGTATGATTTTTACATGTTCATGTTGGTTACATCCTCCATGCAATGGGTATTCTTGAACAGAATCTACTACTTACTGCTGGCTTTATAGGACTGAAGTCACTGAAGTTCAAAATTTGTACATTTTGCACAAAATCCAGTGCTACCTGCCTCCTTATCCTTTTTGTATATATTTTTTTACATTTATATGTTTATAATATTGTTATATTAGTTGTTTAGCTGCCTAAAATGAGCTGTCTCATCCTTTTGTAAGGCTACACTGTAAAAAATAAAAAGTTGAGTTAAGCATTTTTGAGTTTATTCAACTTCAGTGGTTGAAGTTGTGCCAAATCATACATGAAAGTTCACTAAAACTACCTTCCTCAATAAGTACATCTAAATATACCCTATGAGTTTGTTGAGTGAACTACCAATCTAACTTTAAAAAATGAGTTGGCACAACTACATAGTCCTAATGTTCAGTAAACTCAAAAAAGCTTTGCAGCCAGTTGCTTTACTTTTTTAAGTTGATTCAACTACCTTTTCCCCTTCTAATTTATAGTTTTAAATCTTACATCCAGATTCTCACCCAGATCGATGTAAGTTCCTCACATCATTTAAGAGTACAAACCATACTGTAAACACAAAAAAACAAGATTTTGTCATCACTACAGAATGTATTTATTGGCGTTCTGAAAAATGGCACATTTAAAAGGTACAACATGTGATTCAGTTCCACTCCACTCATCAGTATGAAGAAAAAAAATCCTCTCATCTACTGCATTTAGTATATGTTACATGTAAGAACATTTCCAAATAACAAATGCTCTTAAAGAGCTGGAGCAACACAAAATTGTCCTTAAAATGCCATAGCGATGTAACAGTAATAATCTAAAAATGCTGCAGCAATGAACAATACTCCAAAGTCCTAAACCAAAAGTCACAACAAACCGTATATACTCTCAACTTGATCCATCAGTTAGTAGTCAGTGTAGTCCATATTAAGGGCATAAATTAAGCCAAAGAGGAGAGCAACAGCAGTGGCGTGGTCATGTACACCATCCAACACAATCAATGCTCCTCTAGTACTACAGCTAGGCACTTTATATTTGGATTTCAGTGGATGGTGGCAACATCATCTTCAACGATTGTCAAGATCTCCATCTTCCCCTTGGCATGGATGTCCTCTGGCTCTGTGTCCCACAGTAAAAAGCAGAATAAAATCAATCAGTCAAAGTTCAGATCTAATTTTAGTTTTAAAAGAATAGTTCACCCCAAAATGAAAATTTGCTGATAATGTACTCAACCTCAGGCCATCTGTGATGTATCTGTGAATGTACTCCTTTTTTTGACAGTCCAAAATGCATATTTAGGGTGCATCAAAATAATCTCGACTCCAGTCGACAAATAAAGTTCTTCTAAAGATTGATTATTTTTAGAAACAAAACAATATTTATATACTTTTTAACTACAAATGTTTGCTTCCGTACATGACACGCGCTCATGAGAGGGATGAGGTAAACCCGTTGGGAAGGTCACGCGGAGGAGGGGTTAGGAACCGTGTCATTGTTGACAAGAGAAATTTGCACGGACCACAGACCAAGTGCTGTTCACAAACCAAAACAGTCCAAAACTAAAATAAAAAATAATTTCCCCTAAAAAATGTAAACAATGACTCACTCCCTGGCTCCTCCTCCACGTGACACATGACCTTACAAGCGATCTTACGTCATCCCTCTCATGAGTGCATGTCACAAACATGTATGGAAGTGAGCATTTGTAGTTAAAAAGTATATAAGTATTGTTTTGTTTCTAAAAATAATCAATCGCTTGGGTTTAGAAGATCTTTATTTGTCGACTGTAGTCGTGTGGATTATTTTGATGCACCCTAAATATGCATTTTGGACCATCAGATAATGGAGTACATTCACTTGCACGGTTTAAAGGAGGAGGCCTGAAATGAAATCCTAAAAATCTTAAATTCTGTTTTGATGAAGAAAGATATATCTTGGATGGCCCGAGGGTGAGTAAATTATCAGTACATTTTCATTTTAGGGTGAACTATTCCTTTAAATAGCAGCCTGCGTGTGTAGCTTCAGGATAGCAAACAAACATTTGTGTTTTATTTCTTGCCGTTTGTCTTCTATATTCATATATATTATTTATTCCTTCATATTATGTTAATTTTACTTTCACTTTGCTCTAGCTATATTACGGTTTAATTTTTTTGTTATGTGTTGTCTTCAGAGGTTGGAGATTAAAGAGAATGTCTCTCAAGATTTTCAATGTCACAGGACAATGTTTTGAAGCAGTGATTTTCCATTTCCTTTGCTTTTGTATAATATAGTGTTGAATATGTGCTGATCAGACAAAGTCAGACTGATCACTATTAAAGACACAACTACGATTATTCAATAAATCATTGCTCAGTTTTATCTGCCTCTTGGTTGATAAAATAGTTTGTTAAAAAATAGTTTTGGATAACAGACCAAACAGTAATCAGTAAACTGTTAATGGAAATTATTTAATATCTGGTATGAGTGTACACACACACACCTGCTTACCAGGCACATCTTCAGGAAGTTTCCAGACTTTTCCCTCATAAAAAAAGGAAGACATCTGAAAGCTGTAGCCTTTCTATGTGCAAGCACATCGGAGGTCTGAAAGACACAGAACAAATATGGACCAAGTTATATGCAAGTTAAATCCAACCAGAAGCATGGGACAACAAGCAAAATAATTACTTGATTATCAAGTTGTTATAGGAGGGTCTTCATTTCATCTCCAAATGCTCCACTTCGAGGGCATTTAACAGTGTTATGGCAGCTATATCACCCTGCAGCTCTTGACTGGTTGCCCACTAAAGCTAAGCAAGGTTGAGCCTGGCCAGTACCTGGATGGGAGACCTCCTGGGGAAAACCAAGGTCACTGCTGGAAGTGGTGTTAGGGAGGCCAGCAGGGGGTGCTCCCCCTACGGTCTGTGTGGGTCCTAATGCCCCAGTATAGTGACGGGGACACTATACTGTAAAAAAACACTGTCTTTTGGATGAGATGTTAAACCGAGGTCCTGACTCTCTGTGGTCATTAAAAATCCCCCCATTGGCCCCTATCTATCATGGTATTAATCTCTATTCCTGAATTGGCTACATCACTCTACTCTCTCCTCTCCACCAATAGCTGGTGGGCGTTCTGGCGCACTATGGCTGCTGTCGCATCATCCAGGTGAGGAGATTTCCCCTATACTATGTTAAGCGCTTTGAGTGCCTAGAAAAGCGCTATATAAATGTAAAGCATTATTATTATTATTATTATTATTATGTCTCTTCACATGATTTCTGATATGGTTTAAAAACTGGGATGGCTGACAAAAATCTTTAAAATCACACATCTCGCATGAAAAATAAAAGTGTTCTAAACGCTGCAATAGTCTGTTTGTGTGCTCTCGTCAGATGTGATTATAACGCACCTTCTGTTTTAAAAGAGTTCCTCTGAGATGTTGCTGACTCTCTCCACCGGTGCTCCATTAATGGTGATGGGGCTGTGCTCTCTGTCTTTCTTCCTGAAGTCCACCACAAGCTCCTTGGAAAAAAATGCCTTGTTTAGTATTTCAGGGCTATTCTTTAGATAAATCTTTTGCATGATGGGAAAATATTTAACATGTGGTTACATCAGCCATGCAATGGGTATTCTTGAACAGAATCTACTACTTACTGCTGGCTTTTAAATACTTAAGTCACAATGCTATATTTTACGCTACATGCTAAATTTTTAATTATTTTTGTGATATTAGTTGTATTGCTGCCTAAAATGAGCTGCCTCATATTTTTTATATTTATATGTTTATATTATTGTTATATAGATGCCTCATTATCCTTTATTATCTATCTATACATACAAAGTGGCCAAATGTTTGGAATAATGTACAGATTTTACTAGAAAAAGGTTATCTTTGTTGACAATGTTACATTTTTTAATATGCTACAGAAGAAAGAGCGAGAAAGACCCATTTTGGTGTCAGCTCCCCCCTTTGTCACTTCAAAAATACACCCACAGTCTTGTCTATGTACAGTGCATACGTTTTGCTTTCAAATAATTTTGAGTGAATTCTGGTTAATATTGCCTAAAATCTGCATTTATTTAATTTAATCAAGTTTGCGTTTCGTGCAACTCAACATTGGCTAGCATTAAATTATATAGTTCAATACATACAGTATATTGAAAGCAGACACGCACGGCCGAAGGAACATTCGGGCGTTGAAGTTATTAAAAAAAATTAAATAAAAAAAAAACAACTATATTTCTGTGCAGATTTGCCCATAACTTACTGTACAACTTCATTCTATGCAGCGCAATAAATAAATAAATAAATAAATAAATAAACTTGACGCAGCTGACGACACGAGGACGCTCCTCTATTAGGGGGTTTAGGACCCAGCAGCTCTTTTTCGTTAATAGGTCAGTCAGTAAAGCACAGGCAGCTTCAGGCTAACGACCGTCGGATCGGAAATGCCATCGTCTTTACTCAACATCGCGCTGGTTTCGATTATACCGGTTTTTATTGCATTGCATTTCGGAGAGGTGTCAGCCGAAGGGAATGGACGAGGTAAAAGTGTATATAAATCCAGCTATTACACCAAATATTACCTATCAATGCTAGCCGTGCTACACCATCACCGGCATCTGACCCGGAAAGCGTATGTAAGCGGATGTAGCCTAAAAACCAAAGACTATGTGCACTGGCCGTCTAAACTTTACATTTAGTGAAAGGAACATTTTATAATGAGATGAACTCATCTGAGCTTCTTACATCATCTGAGTTCATGTGTATTTGCAGCTGGATCCTTCCAACAGCTGTGATCATAAATGAATCATTAATGGTCAGATGGCATGTAAGGCAGTGCAAGTGCTCTCTGGCAATACGTTTATCAATGGAATTGAATGCTTTAATGAGCTCTCTGCTCATAGATCTCTTTGTTCTGAGGTTGTAGTTCAGTGTCTCTGGTCCTAACATATACAATTGTGCCTAACCGATTGTGCTGATTATATGATAAGGTAAAGATTTGGTTGTGTATGTTAAAATGTAGGATTTGGTGACCACATTCACTGGCGAAGCCTTGAGGATGGGAAGAAGGAGGCTGAAGCAAGGTGCCCATCTCAAGTTCATTTCATTCTCCTCTGATATTATGGGCTATTTAGTAATTAATCCATGTGCATGGAGTGTTTTGTTTTAACACTTTTTTTCTGTCCAGTGGACTGCCACTGATGGTCATTGTTCACAAGACTTGGTGTGGTGCATGCAAAGGTATGATGCTAAAATGTCTGTTATAAGAATAGTCAAGCTTATGGCTTATTGTTACTTACCTACTAAAGTAGTGGAGTCATGTTTGATTTATTTGTATTATTAACATTGAAAAATAATTTTTCTTTAGCACTAAAGCCCAAGTTTGCTGAATCGAAAGAGATCTCTGAGCTGGCCCACAATTTTGTCATGGTTAACTTGGAGGTGAGGAATATTGCCTTTTCTATAATGCATGTTATTAGGATAGATGCATATGGAGGTTAACATTAAATACTTTTAATGGGAAGTTGGCCATTTTTCTAGGGATGCTCTGATGTGTCTGTCGCCGATATTTATCAGCCATTTATTGACCAAATTAAAAGCATCGGCATATTGGTTATAAGCAGGGGCGTGTTTACTATTTCTGAGGCCCCAAGCAACTGACCAGCCCAATTTTGAAATATTTTGCTTAAAAAAAAAAAAATGACATTAAATTGATTTTAAATCATAATTTTAAATTCATCCTGTCAGCCATTGTAGCCAAGTACATGCAAAAGTTTAATGAAGTAAAAATCTAGTTAAAGATATTTAATACATGTTTTTCACAATACAGTGATAAAAAAAGCAATATACATATTTTTACAAAACACTTTACAAATTCAGGTATTATTTATTATTATAAACCAACAATTATTTATTGTTGTCCAGTTAGTAATTATAATATGATACAGTATTATTTTTATAACTTTTTCACCTGGAGGCTGCAGTGTATTGTTCAACATGTTGCAAAAGGCTGTATTTTACGTAAGCATCGTAGGCAACATTCGTAACAGTATCGTAACAGTGAACATAAAAGGCACGGTGGCCCCTCAGCACACTAGAGCAGAAGGAAAAAACATCGCCTTTTATCAAGCGCTTAAACTTTGCTTGGTGCAGAACAATCTGGAATGACGTTAAACATTGTAACAGTCCCGTCTTTGCAGCCTGAACTTGTTCAGAACGTGAAATCTTTGTGATATTGCACTAAAAACAATCAAGAATGCAGCACAACGAATGAAACAGAATGCAGGTGTCTCAACATGCGTTTTTGAGACCTGACATTCTTTTTAACTTGACACAGTGTCTAAAAATGTGCCAGTGTCCTGAAAATATATGCTACCCATCAGGATGTGCTACCAATGCCATATTCACATTGTTTTTGGGTTGGGGTTAGGGGTAGGATTAGGGCTTAGCACAGCCTCACACCATATCATACTATTTGATCGGTAGTCAGACTGTGATGCACATCCTTATATGCTACCCATGATTTAACTTTACATATCACTGTTTTTACTGCGTACTCCAGGTGGGGAAGGAGGTATTGCCCCAAGTGAAGGAGTTTAAGTAACTTGGAGTCTTGTTCACGAGTGAGGGGACAATGGAGCGGGAGGTTGGCCGGAGAATCGGGGCAGCGGGGGCGGTATTGCACTCGCTCTATCGTACCGTTGTCATGAAAAGAGAGCTGAGCCGGAAGGCAAAGCTCTCGATCTACCGGTCAATTTTTGTTCCTACCCTCACCTATGGTCATGAAGGTTGGGTCATGACCGAAAGAACTAGGTCGCGAGTACAAGCGGCCGAAATGGGCTTCCTCAGAAGGGTGGCGGGCTTCTCCCTTAGAGATAGGTTGAGGAGCTCAGTCATCCACGAGGAGCTCGGAGTAGAGCCGCTGCTCCTTTGCGTGGAAAGGAGTCAGTTGAGGTGGTTTGGGCATCTGGTAAGGATGCCCCCTGGGTGCCTCCCTAGGGAGGGGTTTCAGGCACGTCCAGCTGGGAGGAGGCCTCGGGGAAGACCCAGGACTAGGTGGAGAGATTACATCTCCACACTGACCTGGGAACGCCTCGGGGTCCCCCAGTCAGAGCTGGTTAATGTGGCTCGGGATAGGGAAGTTTGGGGCCCCCTGCTGGAGCTGCTGCCCCCGCGACCCGACTTCGGATAAGCGGTTGAAGATGGATGGATGGATGGATGTTTTTAACTGCTGGTAGCATATCCTGAGCAGGTAGCACAGATTGTCAGAACACCGGTCCGAGATACTGATGAAATACCGAGACATTGTGCAGCAGGTATGCACGTTCGTCCAGTGTGTGTTTTACAAAGGAAAACAATGGAAAAACGGAGCAGACGCATGCAAAAACATGTCTGGTGTGAATGGCCACTAACACATCCGCTTACGCGTATGTGAGCGAGAGCGTGTGGGCGAAACATGTTCGGAAAGACTGTATAGTTTTTCATAAATTACAAAACCCGAACTCAGTCATACTTGGACAAACTGACTTAAAAACCCGGCGGACCTCTAACATGAACCGTTCTGAGAGCGCTGACAACAGCTTATTTGCACGTGTACCCAGAACAACATGTCACACCTCAAGCATTGTTTGCTGAGCTTTCCTACCGAGCCGGGGGCCCCCTGATGTGCGTGGTTTGCGTGGTGGTTAAAACCGCTACTGGTTATAAACATGAAAATGCTGATATGAAAAAACAATGGTTAATTTATAATTAATTAGTAACACACTCACAATCAAGTAATGCACAATGTATGATGGTCCACGATATGTAGAAGGGTTGGCACTCCTAAGAACATGTCATATATTTTTTTTTTTTTCTTGTTCTCACATTAATGTAGAAAAACCACCATAGACGTGACAGCTGTAAAAGCGGAAAGTGGCTATGGGGTTTGTGATGAGGGAGACCATCCAAAATGCTTGGAACCAGCCGACTTTGACTTATTAGACATCAATATAATATCCATTAATTCTGCACGATTGATTGAATGCAGATTGAAATCCCAATATAGCCTTGTCAGATTACTAAACCTTAAAAGGCTATGTTTAAAAAAATAGCCTGCATTCAGTGCTTCAGTGAATATCTGTGTGAGCAAGTGGCACCCTCTAGCGGCCTGGATGGCATTATCCATTATACCACTATGACACAGAATTTTAAAAGGGGGGGGGGGTTGTTTCTTTGGTTAAATCTTTTTACTTTTTCATGATGTGGTTGACATTTTCATGGAATTTCCCAACATATGCATGGTATGAATTTGTAATGTTTCATCATAAGCAGTACATTTGTGTAAAATGTGAGTTCTGTTGTGTTGAGTGTCAAAAACTGAAGTGCAACAATGTTTTAGAAGTACAAAATAACCTTTATTCTTATCATTCATCATGTTATCATATTTAGGTATTTGTTGTTGTTTTTTAAATATGTATCTTTTATTTGTCTTTCATCTCTTTAAAATGTTGGCCTGTATGTGTTCAACAGATCCAATCCATGTTCAACTGAAAAAATGTATTGTTAGAAAAGTAAAAAAAAAACTTCTTTGTACAATCTTTAAAGCATATTTCTGAAGTAAAACAGTGATCTGATGACAACATTAAGATGAGTGGCAAAATACCTGTATCAGACTATTGACCTGTTTCATGTGATGTCACTGTATGACCACGTCGCCATGTTTGTGACCAATATTCCATATACCTTCAATGTGCTTCGCTGTGGGACATGACTAAAGCCTTCTTCAGGATTTAAAGGAAGTTCTTACATTCATACAGATGGGATCATCACAGATGTTTTTAAATACTGTGACTAAATCAGACCAGAAAACAACACAAAACATTTGGAACTTCTGAATTAGCGATGTTTACGGTGATGTCCCGGTGGTCGTGTGTACTCACAGATCTCACGTCAGATTCAGTGTTGAGATGAATCGTGGATAACATGTCTTTAAATGTCCGCAAAAGTTTAATTTGACAATATTTTGTCGGTCTTTGGACCTGTATTAACTTCTCCTGGGACTTGCGATGGATCAAAAGCAATTGTTGATGTTTTTCTTGATATTGTTTCTCGGGTGTTTTCCATTTACCGCCATTGTTTCCTCCTGCTGATGGTCACAAATATGGCGGCTGCAGGGAAAAGTGACGTCACTGAAACAGGTCAATATTTTTTTTAAATCATATCGGCTAAATATGTACATTTCGGTGCATCTCTACATTTTTCTTATTCTTGTGTTTTTTTATGCATGCAGCTTTTGTGGCCTCATTAATTGAGAGACTACATGGAATATTTGTACTTCATTGGTATTTAAATTGAACTAGTGAAGGCAATAAGGTGATGTAAAATGGTGAATAACATCAAAAGAAAAGGTGACCAGTTACAGGACCTAAGATATAAACTTTCCCTTAAACATTCATACAAATTTTAACATAAAATCTTGATGAATTAAAAAAAAAAATCCATGGACATGTTATATACTACCCTTATATATTGTTCCTGTACAATTTTTTAAAGAATCTACTCCACATACACTTTACACATTGCATCTAATACAAGAGCTGGCACCAGCATAGTGTCATGACAACCCATAATACCAGTATTTCATAACTCGTAAGAATGCTCGTTCAAAACTCTTTCTTCCATACCATACAACAGTGCTTTTCCAATTGGTATCATGATAAAATTTAGGGTTTGGGTAAGGGAATAGACTTATTGTTAAAATATACGATTTCTAACGATTTTACAATCTTGTACTTTTATTTTGACTTGTCATGAAACTGGGTTGGTTGGCACTCCACTGTTAAGTGCATAATCCTGTTCTGTACACACAGAGTTTGGATATTTACATTAACAACAAGTTGTTAATTACACACAAGTGTGGTGCGAACAAATCACAGGTTTGTGACTCCTTTACAAATTTTTATACAAAATTAAAGTCTAGTTTGGGTTATGGATTACAACTTAACAAAATTTATTGAGGTTTACTACATTTGCCTAATGTTACTTTCACACTTTATGGGTGAAACTATTGCCATCCCTTTCTTGTTGGCAGCTGCGAGACGCCAAACATTGCTGGCAACCATCATTGGTTTCATACAAACAGATTAATTATAATTTTGGGGGGAAGTTTTTGCAGCATGTACATGGCCATACTAATATTTGAGATTTACCACTTTTCCACATGTAGTCTGTTCTTGTGTTGTTTGGCATTTTCTCATTACATTTCCCATGTGACTATAGGATGAAGAGGAGCCAAAAGATGAGGCCTTCAGTCCAGATGGGGGTTACATTCCTAGAATACTTTTCCTTGGTTGGTCATAAATATAAAAAAAAAATGGCTAAGCAATTGTGCACTTGTCTAGAACATACAGTGTATTGTTGTTTCAACCTTTGCATAATGTTAGAGGTCTGATACCCAACCTTTCTGGTTTGGGGTTAAAATTTGACTGTACCAGTCAGGTCACATCTCTGGTAAACGCGCTGAGTTCTTAAGGCCCTTGCAGACCTCTAAATAATGTAGAAGTAGCATAGGCAAGCATTCATTGTATTTGATATTTCGATGACTTTTGGTGTAGGTAAATATTTCTGTTCTGTGGTAGATCCCACAGGTAAAGTCCACTCTGAAATCACAAACAAGAATGGGAATCCCAACTACAAGTACTTTTACAGCAGTGCAGATCAAGGTAAGAAAATACAAGGAATTGCATAAGGTTTTATGCACAAAACCATAAACGAAGAAAAAAAACCATATGTAGTACAAATATAATTAAATATGTGGCATTTACTATATAGTGAATCCATTTTTTTCACTTGCGAAAAGATAAAAGCTCAAATTTCTCAAACATTGTTTTTGATGATCAAATGATCATGCAAACAAAGAAGTGGATGCTTGTTTCGAGTTCAAATTCACACCATTGTTGTGCTGTGCAAGTGTTTCTCAGTTATTGGGCATTCATTCTGTCAAAGAGTGTCATCCAAGCAATGCACTTATGTTGCATTGACCCACTCTCTCTATCATGTGCAGTTGTGACTAGCATGAAGGATGCTCAAGAGAGGCTGACTGGAGATGCCTTCAGGACAGCTCACATTGGAGATGAACTGTAAGCAGGTCCGAGATTGGCATTGAAAGAGCTCAACCAATTCACTAAATCACTCCTCTGGGCAATCTAGATTCATCTCCAACCTCAATCTATCCTGTCATTTCATTTGATCTGCTGTGGCACAAGACTAGCTTCAAAAGTGAAGGAATTCAGAGAACCAAAGCATACTTTGTCCGTGTCACATAAAGGGTGCTAAAAAGTTTTTTCTGCATTTAAAAAATTTACAGCTGATGAGTTATATTATTGTTATTATGTTGAAAATGTGGTGGAATAGATCCTGAACTGCATTCACAAGGCAATTTTAATGTTCTTCCAAGCCTTATCTTGCAAGCTGCAGTGAAACGTATTGTTAGCCAGTCACATATTTGAAGGGCCTCATAATCCCCAAAGTGTATCTGCCTAGAAACTCGCATTGTGGTTTTTCAGCACAACAGTCCTGCTAAGTTACGATTATTAGAAATGATAATATTTCCTTTCCAACTTTGTATTTTAGTCGACAATATATGAGTTGCCTTTTGGTTTTAAAAGACAGATTTTTAATACCTGTAAATGAAGACCTTTAATGAAAACTGGCATTTCTTTTTGGATTAAGTGGGAATTGTCTTTGCCAAACTGTATTTTTACCAATATGTAAAATGAGGCTACAAATAAAGTTGATAAAAAATGTTGTATGATTATTTATATGTTAGCTTAAACAAAGAACACCATAGATGAGCATACACTTGTATCAGTTTGATTTTTGTAACTGGGTTTCCACAGTTTAAATCAATTTCCAGGCCTGGAAAAATAATTGACATTTCTATAGTTATATAGTGAATTTTTTTTATAGCAATAAAATATTTTAATCGCTAGGACAGTCTAAATGTCATGGAAGTTAATTGAAGTTGTGGGGACCCTATAGTGAAAAATGAGTAAGTAAATAACTGTTTTGGGTTAAAAAAAATAGCAAATAGAAATTCAAACAATAATGGTTTCATAAGCTACTCATTGAGCCCAGCTGAGCAGGGGGCCCACCCACAAAAATGATGTCCCGGGCCCTGCTCCAGGTCACATTACTATTTAACTAAAAGTGAAATGGAACTATTTGACCATTTGCCACATTTATACACACACAGTACAAGCTGAAATAGCTGACAGAGCTACTTGGCCAAAACTCCTAAATGATTTGAGGTACAGAAGGATGCAGTCATTATCCGTATATAATCCCAGACATTTTCATCCCTGACCTTGTTCCACTCCATAAGTTATATAACGGAACACTACGCTCTTATTTGCTTTTTACGGTGGTTACTTTACAGCCATGTCATGCCCTGTATGAGAGCAATGAAGTATTCGGCTTAATTATCCTGAAATGATTTAACAACAAATTAAATTATATATTGTGGCTTGAATTATAAATAGCAATGAAAATCATGATGCCTTAATTACTACTAATAATAAACACTGTAATACAGGACTGCAAGGGTAACAGTTTATTTAGTCACATTGAATTATCAGGTCCACAAAGTAATTTAGTGCATCTTTTTTCACATTTGATGTGAAAAACAGGGAAAGAAAAAACATTTGAGCACACATTGTTCATACAAAATGTATTTGATAATGCAACAGTGAAGGCACAAAAAACAAGTATCATAAAAAGTTATCCCTTATGGATTGTATTGTACAATAAACTCATAACATTATAACAATGTGATAGAAATTCATTTATATTATTTCTCAAATTAATTGGTCTGGTTGGCACTATTTTAAGGTTAAATGATCACTTAAAACAATATTTTTGTTTTATTCTGTTTGTATATTCCAAACCCTAATTGACTTTAAAATATGATGGCACTACCTAACAGAGCATCCAGCACAATGATAATCAGTGATCGAAAGTCTTCGACCGTCAAAAGACTGACCACTTTATTAAATAAATTAAAAGGTCTAAATATATATCTAAAGAAGATCATTAATGTATCTTAATACTATACAAAATTTTCTATATTCAAAAAAAGTGTTTAAAATATCACGCTTTCCCTTGGCTGTTAAATATGATATACTCCCAGCTCCACTAAGAAATGCTACCCACAGAAATGAATTCTCAAAATTTGCCTTCTGATAGGCCAAAACCTCGTGCCTTAATGCACTCAGGTTGGAAAATGTATGTAAAGAAAAATAGAGTGGTCTTGTTTTTTTATTAATATTATCATTTATCTGTAAAAACATTTTTGTAAATCACATACTGTATAAATTCAAATGTTCAGTACAATCGCTATTTACTGCATGACAATAAACAGGATCACCATCTCTTTTTTTATATGCCGTACGTGATGGGATGGGCATGTATGTGTACTGCCATTTTAAAACCGTCCCTCTTTGGCGTCACCAATGGCTCCCCAGACGTCAAACACAAACTCATCAGGGAAGGCAAAGTCACCAAGAGCCTTGTCCAGGGCTGTGGCAAACTCATCAGGGTTCTGCTTGTCTTTGCCCACCTCCACCATCGTTGCCGCTATTGCAGAAATGAGAAGTAAAATGCTGCTGTTCTGTACACTCAGAACCTGATACAAGCTAGCAGTAACAAAACACTAATGCACGTTAAAAAAAAATATATCACAAAGTTGCCTAGTCCAAGCCACACAACTATTTCTTGAAAAAAACTTTACTTGATTTATGAAAGTATGCTCTAGCTATCATGACGTGATGGACACTACTGAAGTGACGTCTCACCTAATTCAGTGTCTCGAATGCCCATGTAACTTTCCAGAAGGTCATCCACTTTCTTCACAGCCTTCTCTTCAAACTCTGTGGGCTGTGTGGAGTCATAAAAATGTGTTAGATACACTATCAACTCTTAGTGAATGTTAAAAGTAACTGTTTGAGTACGTTATCCTGGTTCTAATACTATTACCATCTCCTCGACTGTTGCAGGACCCTTGGAGCGCAATCGAAGGGTTTCTCTGCCTGTGCCAACTTTGTTCTCTCCTGATGCTTTGGCTCCACCGCCCCTTGACCTTGGTTCAAGCATCTCTGCAAAGTAAAATAAGAATTTTCTTCAAACAAAAGTACATTAAAATCTACAAAATAACATTTAATAGGTCTCACTATGTATTCTGATGTAATGTTGTGTATACAGTGGCCCCAAGACGTATTTGAATGCTACATCACACTTAAAAATGTGTATCTTTGCATTAGCAAAATATCAAGTGCCATTTATTTGAAAGATACTAAAAATCACATGACGCAAAATGCAAAAATTAAAATGATTAAAATGGCAAATTCAAGAAGTTTTCAAATGTAGTGGAACATGTCAATTGTAAATGTGATGAACTACACCTGTGGTTACTCTGATAGCTTACTCGTGCAAACTTGAGGGCGACTGATTTCATACATCAACTAAACAAAAAAAAACAAAAAAACAAAACAAAAAAAAAAAAACAAAAAAATAAAATAAAATCACCTTTACACCAGACGGTTAAAAGTAATTGCAAAAAAATGTCTCAGAAAAAAGTGAAGATTAGTTCAAAGAAAAGGTCTAGAGTGATTTTCTTTGCTTGCGTGATGTTACTTGGTTTGTTAGTTTGTTATATAAAGCAATGAAATTCAACATTTTAAGTGTGACTAAGCTCAAAGTATACTTCAGTATTGAAACTTAGCAGTACAGTTGAAACTTTCAACATGTACTTCATTAGACTGTTTGCACATACACACTAATTCTCTTCAGGAGTTTAGACCAATAAAGACGCATTTATGTTCCTTCAGACTCAGGTTATAAAAATGCAGGTACCTCCTGACCCCTCACACGCATGTTCTTGACGTGCACATACACTGTTGTTGTTTTCACCTTCATCTCCTGATGTTACATCTTCTAACGCTTCTTCGTGACCCTGCTGCATGTGCATACTGCACGTTCAGAGTATGAGCGGTTAGAAAAAAATCAGGCCGCACACGTTCATTGTACGAGCACTCTGCTGATTAAAATTTGCATCACGCATCCTGTACGCAGACACCTATCGTTCGCATCTGACCCAAGTATACTTTGGGCTTAAAGGTCCAAATACTTTTAGGGGCTGTATATCAACTGTATATAAAAATCACAGAATGCAATTTCAGTAATCAAGGCTTTGAAATTTGTACATGCTTGACATGAAATCATAACTACCTGTGTAACAACTGTCACATACATTGTCCAAGAATGAGAAGATCCTGACACAAATAATGGTTCAAAAAGCAGAAATAATACAAACCGAAGGCTTTCATGGGCTCCACCAGTTTGAGGGTGAAGGACTGGTCTTTAGGCAGCTCCTTCAGCATTCGCGCGACCTCAAAGTGCCGCATTCCCACAATGTTCTTTCCACCGATGCACTCGATATGATCTCCTACACAGATCACCTTGATCCCATCCACCACACTGCTCTCTTTGATCCTCTGTCAGCCAAAAACAAACAAAAAAAAACAGAAAGAGGCCGATCATACAGCTGTGTGTAACAGACGGCGAGTCAACTGTATAGAACACATTTCTATTTTCACATTTGATCTTTTCAAAAACACTCACCATTACCGCATACTTTGGAAAACGATTATGTGTGGCAACTGAAAATGGTGTTTTCAGTTTAAAACTAAAATCTTGATATCGCTACGGTTACGCCTCTTATCCACCAAAATGGGAGACTTACGATAAAGCTCTCCATAACCACACTTTGGAAAACAATTACATTAGGGAACTACAAACAGAGGTTTTAAACTTACGCCATTTCTACACTAATCCGTTTTCTTTTCAAAACACGTTCATTGGGGGCCTGGGTAGCTCAGCGAGTATTGACCCTGATCTACCAACCCTGGAGTCGTGAGTTCGAATCCAGGGTGTGCTGAGTGACTCCAGCCAGGTCTCCTAAGCAACCAAATTGGCCTGGTTGCTAGGGAGGGTAGAGTCACATGGCGTAACCTCCTAATAGTCGCTATAATGTGGTTCTCGGTCTCGGTGAAGCACGCAGTGAGTTGTGCGTGGATGCCGCGGAGAATAGCGTGAATCCTCCACATGTCTCTGTGGTAACACACTCAACAAGTCACGTGATAAGATGCACGGATTGACGGTCTCAGACATGGAGGCAACTGAGATTCGCCCACCGCCACCTATTGAGGCGAGTCATTACGCCATGAGTAAAGCACATTGGGAATTGGCCATTCCAAATTGGGGAGAAAAGCAGAGAAAAACAAACACAAGCACACGCACGCAAAATTAAAACATTCATTTCGCTACATTTGCACTTCTCGTTTTCCTTATTTCATAAACTCTTTCCATAACCACATATTTTGGAAAATGACAACATAAGGTTAGGAAATGGACAATGGTGTCAAACAAAAATGCATTGAGTTTGCTATGTTTACGCTTCTAATCCACCGAAAACGTGACTTTCAAAAATGCTCACATAACCAAATTCTTTGTAAAACAAAAAATAAAATACTAATACACTTTTTTTAAATACTGTTTTTTAAACACAGGAAACATACTTTGTGCAAGGTTATAAACCCCTTTTCAGACACTAGATTGGATTGCTTTCAAAAACATGCAAATCATCATTGTGTATGTGCAGTGCAGGTACAAGCTTTGTTCACTACACTGCTGAAGGGCCTGCATCCTTTAATAACACTCTGCTCTTGAAAGAATGGATCATTGTGAGGATACCTTTATGAAGGCGTATCCAGCTCCATTGTCTGTGATGGTGAGACCAAGTGCCTCCTCTGCCTTGTACACCTCCACCTCCTTTTTGATCCCTTTTATGTGAGCGAAGATGAAGTCCTCCAGTCCTATCTGTCCTCCCAGCAGCTTCTCCATATCAATTTTGTGGGTGTTGAGTGTGCAAAACATTATCTGTTATAGTACAACATTGAGAAGTGAGATTCAGTTACAGTGACATGGCAAATGTTGAAGTCATGGAGGAAGGTTCCATTGAGGATTGATGCAAAAAAAGGAAAGGAATTTCAAGAAAATGTGTCTGTACATTAGAAGATATATTGCTCCCTATGTGATTTACACTGCAATATATACACTTCATTAGAACATTATTAAGACAACTATGGTCCTATTAAAGTGCCTGACATGGTCTTCTGCTGTTGTAGTCCATCCGCCTCAAGGTTCTATGTATTCTCATTCTGAGATGCTATTTGAGACTTGTCTTTCTGCAGAAAATGGTCCTTTTCCAATCAGTGGGTGTTTTCAAACTGGGATGGGCATATTTCAACCAGTGCCTATTACATTGAGATTCCCTACTTTCATTGGATAGTTCAGAAATGCCCATACTGGTTTGGAAATGCCCAATAATTAATACATTGATATACCTACTTAAAGTAGTATAGTTGGATAGATGAAAAAATGTCCTTACCGGTTTTGATAAAGCTCACAGATTGAGAAATGCCCATTATTTTTTCGCAGAGACCTATACTTCTGCTATTCTGCTCAGTACAATAGTATCAATTGTATTACTCAGAGTTACCGTAACCTTTCTGTCAGCTTGAACCAGTCTGACCATTCTCTGCCTCTCATCAAGACATTTCCAGCAGCAGAACTGCCGCACATAATGTTTTATGTTTTTGGCACCATTCTGGAGGAAACTCTAGAGACTACCAAAACCAACACGTCCGGCACGACCAATCATGCCACAGTCGAAATCACAGAGATCACACTTTTTTCCCCATTCTGATGGTTGATGTGAACATGAAATGAAGCTTCTGACCTGTATCTGCATGATTTTATGCACTGCTGCCTAATGATTGGCTTATTAGATAATTGCTTGAATAAGTTGTAGAGGTGTTCCTAATGAAGTGCTTAGTAAGTGTACATGCACAGACAATCCTATGACACTGTCCATCTAATAACAGTGGTCAGTGTAATTTGTTTGGTTGACTTACAACTGCAGATGGCTGGATGTTCATGGCCCCATATCAAATTACCACACAGATAGACAGACAGGGTAACCATCTAGAAATCTGGCATCATGTTTTATAGTGTGACTTCCCAGCAGCAACAGGGAACATGACAGCTTGCCGCAAAATGTTCTAGTAGCTATGTTTCAGTAGCTCAACTGGTAGAGCACAGCACTAACAATACAAAAAGGTGATAGTTTCGATTCCCAGGGAACAAGTACTGTATACAGCTGAAAATGCTTTTTGAAAAATACATAGCATTTAGCTTTTCCCATCAAAATTAGGTTAATTTTAAACAGACAATCATGCGCTTAACCGTCCTTCTTTTGAGAGATTATTACAACACATTTTCTAGATCTAGACAACCTTTGGACACAATTTGGCGAGATATTCAGAAGAATGAAACGATGGGCCCATATCAGCTTTTTATAACTACAAAGAAGACTTGTTTTCCCCTCCTTTTGTGCACTGCAGGCACTTTGGACACACATCAGCTGACATGCATACAAGACTGTTGCCCTGGTTACCAGAGCATATCAAAAGGCCCGGGATTAAGGGGGAGCTTTCGTAGAGATGGGAGGGGGAGGAGAGGACTGTTGCCTAATGGCCTGCTTTGCCCTGGCCGATAGAGGGGCAGATTTTTGCCTTATCGGTGGGCTTGTGGGCAGATTCACAGAAACCTACTCTTCATTACCAAGGGTGCAGCTGACATCATGCTTCCTCTTACACGTTGGTAGAGATGCAGGATGTCCTCGGCAGCTATACGCTGTTCTGCTAACGTGCCGCCCACTCTGTAAAACATTCTGGAACTGGCGAATGTCTCACCTTCATTACAGGGCACTCCCACAGAATGAGGCAAGGATTGCAACAGTCCGGCCTTTCAGAATTACATTCTTGAGAAAAGCAGGAAATTAAATGAGCTGATAAAAGACTTAAAGGGATAGTTCATGCAAAACTGAAAATTCCGTCATCGTTTACTAAATCGAATGTTTTTTCTTTTGTGGAACACAAAAGTAGATGTAAGCCCTTCTGTCTTTTTTGAGTTTGACAGACTATTCATGTGTGTTATATGGCAAATAAACCCAGTGAAGACTTTTTAAAAATTCACTTAGTGTTCCATAGAAGAAAGAAGGTCATATGTTTTTCGACACGAGGTTACAAAGAGTAAATAATGACAGAATATACATTTTAGGTGAGTTATTTCATGAGAATGATCAACTAGTGTGTGTGTGTGTGTGTGTGTGTGTGTGTGTGTATGTATGTATATTTATTTATTAAACAGTATATTTAATTAATCCTTAGTATCTTTAAAATAGACATTTAAATGACTTTTTCAGGTCTGGAAAACACAAGTTTCTTTTTTTCATGAACGTGGGAACAGTGGCACCCCCTTCAATCCAATGCTGATGCCCAGTATCCAAAACACTTTATGCTGGTCTTTTCAGCAGGAGTGATTCTGTAGAGGGCCTGTTTCTTTGGTAACGGGATGCTATTTTGGGGCCTTGGCAGGGCAATCTGCTAGGAGTTCAATGAATGTATGAGCACAGAGCCTAAAATTAGGTAACTAAATATTGGGCAGGCATTAATATCAGAAAGAAAAAACAAAGCTAGTGACTACGGCAAGTTGAGGCTTTGAAAGATTAACATAGTTAAATGGGTCAAATGCTGAAGCAGCCAGGTTCAACACCATATAAATGAATTTGTTAATGGAAAGGATGAAGTAAAGGGAATAATCAAATCATTCATTCATTATAACGACTGACTAACTGACTGGCTTAAATATTACTGTGTATATCCATTCACAACAGCAAAATAAGGCTCATCGACAATTTTTCAGAGGTAACCATTAATGCTGTGGAGGTAAAGGAAGGATTTGCCTACTTTCAAAGCTAAACTCGGTTTACCCTGAGAATGAAGAGTTGTAACATACATGCCTTGTTCTTCAAAGATATTGAAATGTAAAAAAAAAAAAAATGGTTTGTTAGAATATTTTATCCAAAAAAAACTATGGCTGACTGTGAATAGCTAATATCTTCAATTGCATCTATAACTGAAAACTACTGCAATCAACTATCATTCAAAAAAATGACTGAGTGCACATTTAAGGTCCTATAATGACATGTACAATACAAAATAAAGGTGAATGACCATGAAAACCATCTTGCATTCAGATAGAAAAAAAACAACAACCTACAAACAAGGCTGACAAAAAGCAAATACATACTTGAATGACATGTTTCAAGATTGATAAATTATTTTCCCATAATGACCCTGTTCTCAGTTTGGGTGACAAGTATTAGAACTAGGGCTGTCGATTTAATGCGTTAATTCAGCGCGATTAATTTGACTAAAAATAAAGTGTTAAAAAAAATTAACACCATTAATCGAAATGTCCCCATGCAAGCTTGCAGTACCACCTGTTTACTACAGAGGGCAGTAAGTGAAACTTCAGCTGCGTGGCAATGCGCAGTTTATATAGTGAAGAAAAACACCCTTGAGCAGCAGAACACCACAAACATGCGTTACGTTCTTGCATTCAAAACACGGAGCGCAAATCTGAACAAAGGGATCTCAAGATGTGTTCTAAGCATGAAACTATATTTAGCATGTCTGACACAGGTGTTCATTGATGGGTCCTTAAACAAGCCCTCATAATAAATCTCCAACTGATTGACAAATTCACTTGTGAAATGGATTGCTGTGAACTGTATGCCAATGATTGACTTATGATCAATAATATGGTAGTAAACAATACATTGTATTCTAAAGCCGCTTTTTGTATTGTCTTATCAATGATGAACTCTTCTACCACAAGAATGTAATGCATTTTAATTATCTGAATTTTTATATATATATATATATATATATATACATATATATATATATATATATATATATATATATATATATTACATACTTTTTAAATATTTAAAGATAACCATGTATCATTATTTCATCGTTATATATTGAATTATTGTTATATGAGGGGCTTTCTCAGCAAATATTTTTATATGCGATTAATTAATCGGGACGCCATGTAATTAATTCGATTAACAAAATTTTATCGATTAACAGCCCTAATTAGAACATAACATGAATGAAGACTTTGCATGCAATACTTTGAAAGTAATAGTCAATACATCCCCAAAGAGTTTACCTGGCTACAGGCCTGCCCAAACTACCGACTGGGCCTCTGAAAAATGATATCTAAAATGTTACCTCTGGTGGGTGAACTTTGGACACCAGTGTACCAGAATGTCCAACACACTCTCACGGTAAAAACATAAGGATTCATACGACTTTTCTAAATTTAGCTAATCAGCATGATATCGTGTGACTGCACCCGTTTGAATTTCTACAACTTTCATGACAGCCAATGATTTTGCTGGACATTGTTTCCATCTAATATGCGACAATTACTTACTTCTGTCACACAAAACAGCTTCCTATCATGTTTACACACACTATTGATTGATTAAGTTTAGATAAGGGCATAATATTAATAAGTATGTCCTTAAAGCAACATACGTGAAACATTAGACATCAGGGAATTTGCACGTGATGAAATCGTACAAATTTATAGGAACAAACTCGTATGAAATGTTATACTAATATATATTAGTGTCCAAATACTTTTTGGGGGGCCTCTGTTTGTGTCAATATTACAAAAATATCAATATTAGAATTCTAATTGTGATATTTTATTATGATATGACAACATCTACACTGTGTTCTGATTGGATCAGTATCTCCAAAATAAGTATGGTCTGGATTTCCGATGCTTGCGATATCCCGGAGTTGTCTCTGCCAACACCAAGCCAGGGGGAGGCACTAAAGGTAACCAGCCACCATTCATTTCCTCACTTAAAGACTTGGTCACCTTCAGTTCTACATACAGTAAACACACTCTTCCCCATTCCTCCACTCATTCTTGCATTTTTTAAGTATTTGCTCCCAAACACAGTAATCACATTATTAATAATAAAAATACAAATACAAAAATGCACAAAATCATTTCTATATATAATAATATTTGTCCTCTCTTCATTTAGACAGTGCTGTCCAGATCTTTCATGATGCCCTCAGCACAGGCCACCACGAATGTAACTTGCGTGCCAACACTCGGCTTCCCATGATAAATACTTTACAATTAAAATTAGAAAGCATTATGGCTTTGAATGGGACGGCGGTTCTTGATTGTTATAAAAATAAGATTGCAATGAAAAAAATATGAATTGTCCTAAAAACGTGCTTCATTCTCTTTTTGCAAAATGTCATTTCTTATTTTTCTTTCGATTTTGGGTTAAAAGTGCCCCAGACATATTTTTTAATATGATATTCAACCTATTATACTAAACAATATGGAATTACATTTCTAATCAGCACAAAATTCCTGATAAATGCTTACCTGACCAGGGCTGCAACTAACGATCATTTTGACAATCGATTAATCTAACGATTATTAGAACGATTATTCGACTATTCAATGATTATTGCAAAGATTAATCATTAGATCTTAACCGATTATTCAGCTTGTGCCCCTATGTAAAAGGCTGTATTAAACGTGCTTACTAACAATAAAGAGGACAAAATCATCTTTTAAAAACACCTCTAAAAAGACATTAACTGAATTAATGGGAAAAATATATCTATATATTTTTTAAGTTTAATTCAGTAACGAAATTCACAGCAAGCACAGAGTTTTTTCCCCTTTTTTCCATTTAAAATATTCTAAAAAACAAAATACATTTACACAGTGACATATATTATGATTCAATAAGTCATGAGCCATCACGTTATAATCTAGCTGAAGCAAGCATGCACACTTGAGGGACGACTGTCCCCGCGACAGAGTGTACATCAGCCGGGTGCAGTTTCAATCTCTCCCCCTCAGATCGGGACATTTGCGCGACTCATGGAACAGGTGATGACCGCACAGAGAAATGCCAGTTACGGAGTTGTTATTTACATGATCTGCTACTGTATTATTTGAACTTTAATAAAGATATAACGCATTAAATATAACTGCATTTAAGACGCAACGCTGGGGTGTTTCTTTTAAGAGCTCCACCTCCGCTTATTCCATAACGAGATTTTTTTGTATAATTCCCTCATAATTTGCATCTGAAGCTGTTTGGAAATTTTAGGAGTGCATCTGGACGGTGATCTGTGTAATTCTTCATGTCCTCAGTTAGGCGCGAACTGAAGTGCTGCTCTCGTGAGGCATCATTACAGTTTAATGTGATCTCATGTTACATTAAATGAGATCAAACGACTATTCGACAACGAAAATATTTGTCAACAATTTTTTATTGTTGACTAATCGTTTCAGCCCTATACCTGACTGGAAATTAGTGTTTAGTTATTATTGTTGGTTACACATGACACCATGTCTCTTCAACAGGTGATGATGTCTATGAAGAATTACAGGAATCTAGGTTTTACACAGTCTTACCTGTAAACTGTTGTTGTCAACGAGTGTTAAGCTGATGGTACAAACTGGCTGACACACTGTATATGTTAGTCACACTAGATGATGCTGATATACTACTATTCATCCCTGATACGGTCTATCCAGCATTTTAAAACAGAAAAGATTCTTATCACTGTTGTACCCATGCCGAACTGCTTTCTTTAAAGGATAATTCACCCAAAAATAAATTCTTTATTCACCCTCATGTTGTGTCAGTATGTCTGTCTTTCTTTCTTTCTTTCTTCCATGGAACACCAAAGGATACATTAGACAGAATGTTAGCTTGAGTCACCATTAACTTGCATTGTATGGAAAAAAAAAAAGATGCAATGAAAGCGAATGGTGACTAAAGAATTAGTCATTCAGGTTTGAAACAACATGAGGGCAGGTAAATGACCGAATTTTCATATTTGCACTTTTGCAATTTTTCATACGGCCCTGCATTTTAAAATAATTTATATAATATATAATATAAGAAGATAGCATTATAATATGTCGTGCTATAATAAAAAGAATTACAAAGTGGAGATCAGTTGTGGTCACACTACATGTCTCTCTGTAATTAGAACAGGACAGATCATCACTTTTCATTTACAAAGGCCTGAATGGTTTAAAAGAACTATTCTGTCCAGATTATCGGTCAGTTTACATTTTTTAGATCTTCTGGTAAAATGCCTGGATACCAAGGTCATCTGGCAAGGTGTTGTAACAAAAACTCATGATGGAAATAGTTCTCTAATAGAGAGCAAATAAAAGTAGAATTAACCAGTCATAACAGACTGCAGTTTGAAGGCCCTGGGGTAAACTTTCAGTCTAGTCTATTTAAGCCCAAAGATTCAAAGACTACTAGCCTGGAATGAGGACACAACAAACTAGTAATGCTCCTAAAGTATGGACTACCAAATCCTGCAAAACATAGAAAGCAAAACTGCCTGTAAAGCGGACACCTGCATGCAAATACTAATCAAATGACTTGCTGGCTTCATGAAAGGACACTATAGATGTCACGCAGTCGATCGTGTGCAAAGAGTTCAAGTGTCCTGGTAATAAGCAGACTTTTACCAGTGAAGTCCTGTAAAATGGCAGAGGAAGTCTTTTTTGCATGTGTTTAACCACCTTAACTGGCTTACAATGATGGCTGAGATATAACTTCAGCCTGCCAGAGACTTGACTGGCAAAGTCTCTTTGTCACATTCATTTTGCATAGGATGGCACAAGCGCACATTAACAGTGGGCACTCTAACCAGAACAACACTGCCTTTTCAACAGGCCAGGGCCGATTTCATTCCAATAAAGTCAACACGATGATGGTTGACGGTTTGAATGCGGCCAAAACATTGTGTGTTGTGAACGCACCGAGTACATTCAGTATGCAGTAATTTGAGTATACTAAACAATATATAACCTACAACAGTAGACAAATTACTGCAAATATCTAGAAGACGATTATGTTTCCAACAATAATCACTGTACAAAATATGCAAGTGTAATGAAATGCTGCATAGCATGCACTCATCTGTGTACCCTCCATCCCTGTGGAGGCCGAAGAGGTTTATTATCATGTGTTAGGGCTGTGCCCACTGTACAGGATGCCAGGGATTTCCTCTGAGGACCTACACTGTTCCTATGCCATCCCACCATCTTTCCTGGGGCCTGAACCACATTTGAACATGAACAAATAATTATTGGTGGATTTATAAGGAAAAAGTGTACTACTGCATTAGCTACAGTGCTGTGGAAAAGTGTTTGCCCCATCCTGACTTCTTTTTTAGTGTATATCTCATACTAAATTGTTCTAACAAAATTGAACATAAAACAAAGGCAATCTGAGTGAACACAAAATCCAGTTTTTAAAGGATAATGTCATTGAAGCAAAAAAGTTATCCAACACCAACTGGGCCTGTGTGAAAAAGTATCCTCCGACCCCCCCAAGAGCACAGCAACGACTCATCCAAGAAGTCACAAGGACAACATCCAAGGAACTGTAGGCCACACTTGCATCAATAAAGGACACTGTTTGAGAAAGACACTCTTCCTCATTCACGGAAAAGTGGCGAGGCGAAAACCACTGCTAACCCAGAATAACATTAAGGCTCATTTGAATTTTGCCAAAACACACCTTGATGATACTCAAATCTTTTGGGAGAATGTTCAGTGGACTGATGAGTCAAATGGAACTGTTTGGGAGACAGGGGTCCCGTTGCATCTAGTGTAACTCAAAAACAGTATTCCAACAAAAGCACATCATACCTCTGTTGTGGCTGAACTAAAGCAGTTCTGCAAAGAAAATGGGCCAAAATTCCACCACAAGAGTTGTGAAAGACTGACCTCCAGTTATCAGAAGTGTTTGGTTGCAGTTGATGCTGCTTAAGGTGGAACAACCAGCTATTAAGTTTAAGGGGGATGTTAACTTTTTTGCTTCCAAAAAAATTAGAATATATATATATATATATATATATGAAAACTGCATTTTGAGTTTACTCAGGTTGCCTCTGTTTTATGCTAGATATCTCCTTTGAACATCTAAAGCAATTTAGTATGAAAAATACACAAAAACAGAAGAAATCAGAAAGGGGGCAAATATTTTTCCTAAGCACTGCATTTCTGAATTCCATTCATTCAGTCAAATTAGGTGAGGGGGGTGGGGGCTTGGATGTGGGTGTCCTGGAGCTCCATCAGAAAAAAAACAAATGAAATGGGATGGGATGTCCCCTTCTGTTTCAATGAATATTAAACAAGAAAAAAAAAAAAAACTAATTATTGCCCCTTCATAACATGACCCCCCCCCCCCCCATCATTAATTGTATTAATGATTACTCAATTCAATTTGATAGAATATTGTTATGAAATTAAAATGTGTAAATAATGGAGCATACTGAGGCAAAAGCTGTATCTCCAAAAATAATAATATTATATATATATATATATATATATATATATATATATATATATATATATATATATATATATTAATGCATTTTAATTTTATAACAAAATTCCATCACATTAAATTGAGTAATCGTTAATACAATATATATTTTTATAAATCCTAAATATTTTATATGTTTTATTAATTCAATTTAGTTAAACATTATAAAATGCATGTTATGTTATTTTTTTGAGCGTAACCGCCGAAGACTGATTTGAGCAAGTCCCAGCAATATTCAGATTATTTATCAAATCAATATGGATTTTACAATGACTGATTCTCACATTTTACATTTGCAGCCCACAATATTGAACCTTTGGTTACACTAATGTATAGTACGGAAGCAAATCATGTGCAATTTCTACTTTAACAGATCTACCAAACTATACGTGACATGACACGGTTTCACATCTTCAGTTATGGCAATACTTTGAAATAAATAAAACTAAGCAGGTGTCTCTACAATCAGCTGCAGGTTATATCCAGAGCTAATGTCTGCCTGATAAACAATGTTTAAAAAAAGTTAAATAATGCCCAAAGCCTATAATAATTTAAGGGCATTTCATGTCAGGTCCCAGTACCGTGACAGGCGCACCTTATGCAAACACTGAGCGCAGTATATAACGACAACACTTTTTATTTGCAAATTTGTTTGAGTAGCCTATTTTTTCCTGACTCACTGCCATCCTGCGTATTGACACACATGATTTATTTATCGAGATGTTGTAATATCAAATGGACAGTTCAGATTTACCTCATCCGCACTTAAGTTAAATGCTTCTGCTATCTTGCTGTACAGCTCTTTGACGTTCGAGAAGCCTTCGATCCTGCCCGTGGGGCTCCCGTGGGCGAGCTGCGTGTGGAACACCAGTTTCGGCCGCAGGTTGGCAGGTGGAGGTGGGAGACCAGCACCGTTCACGGTGGACTTCCCGACCCCTCCACCTACATGTCCGCTGACCTCCTCGTTTTCCACTAAGTTCGAGCTTTCCTTCGACTTGTTTTTCTTTTTCCTGAGTCCCAAAGGCATGCTTGCTCCTCCTGTAAATCCGCGGGGGATTGAACAGCTATAGCATTTGAAGAAGAATATCTCGTTCCCTCTTTTCGAAAGCGACCCAGAGAGCGGAAACGTTGGTTTTTCAACAGGTAGTTTGGAAACACACGATGCAGATCTACTGTAAACTCTCTCTAGCAGAGCAAACAATGGGCAACTCTATTGGCGAACGCGCGTGCGCTTCTGGAAGGGAGTCGCTAAGTGAGCGCGGTGACGTCACCCAGAAACTCATTTACCTGGCTCAGGTGTCCATTAATTATTATTTTTTTAACTCAAAAACCCGAATGACGTTAAGCATGCGCCTTTGAACTAAATAGTTAAGACCTACAAATATAGTTTATCCGGATTAGATTATGTTATAGGCCATTCATAAAATACTGCTGAAGATCCACTTTCCTAAATCGAATAGATTACATAACATTTATGTAAGGCGTGTTCACTTCTGTGTGTTTCACTCACAGCCGGAGGGGGCATCACAGAAACTACAGGTAATCAGATGTCCACTTGTCTTCACATAAGAGTAAGATCAGTTAGGACTTCTTTCAACACTATTTTTGACTTTCACTTTTTTAATTTTAAGATTTACCCATTTAGTTATTATTTTTTTTTCCCCAAAAATTCATTCCAATTCATGCATTGTATAATATGTAACTAAATTAAATGAATAAAACTTTTTTTTTTTTTTTTTTTTACAAAAACTTTTGTTATGAAATTAAATTAATAAACAAATCTTTCTATTATACTTTGAGTGTAGCAATGATATAATACGTGCTTTTGGCCTATGGCTCATAATTGTTTGAAGATTTAGATATTGTATCTCTATTTTTACAAGAACTAATTTCAGGTCAAAATTCACAATTGCCTTTCGTTGTAATATAATAACTAGTCCCGAGTTTTGATTACTCTTATCTGACATTATTGCTCATTACTTTAGATGCAATTGAACATTTGGCGTCCTCTGGCGGGCATTTCAATCAATCTCGTATTAAATCTTGAGTTGGTCAAGGCTGTGCACCTTGTCCGATTTTATTTTCATTGTATCAAATTGATTTGATCCAAAAACGCAAAACAATGGAAGAAAAAAATAACCAAAAGACTTCAAATATAAGTTAAAATAATTATAATTATGCAAAGACCGCAACTTTCCATGATTCTTCATCAATAAATGTGGTATTGTGAGTCCAGAGCACAAATAACCACTTCGGTGTAATTTTTTGGTATCTGTCAAAAACAGCTACACATGTGAACAAAACAATAGCTCACACTTGGATCTGACATACCAGACCTGAAAAAGGCATTTGAGTCTAGCTAAAAGTTTAGTACTATGAATGAAGGCAGGTTTCCAGTGTCCTTTAGCCATAGTTCCTCACTGCACTTAGCAAGTCATCATATTCCTTCAAATGAGTAACAGTACAGGATATGTAACAGTACTAAGCAATTTAGTATACATAAAAAAGGCAAACAAATAAATATTTATAATTGACTCTGCGTAATACTGATACTGTATAAAGTTACATAAAGTACAATTGAGTGTTTCTTGTTCATACTGCACAAGTGAAAGGGGGAAAAAAGAAGAAAATATATTTTCAGACACATACATGGCACTTTAAGCATGCACTGTCACTGTACATAAGCATGCAATGTATTAATCTAGTATACAAATATGTATTAGACATATACTGTATGTATCTAGACACTGTATGCAGAATAAACAATCGGATAAAAATAGAAATTGCACATTTTCAAAATTGATATGTCACCATAGTCCACCTAACCAGGGGATTATATTGTTCCTCTAGAGTCATCTGGCGTCTGTACAACCTCAGTTTATGAGGTTGGTAAGTGCCGTTTCAGGACGTCCTTGGCATTGGATGGCAGACTTTCAGGAAAGTTCACATCAAACTCCACAATAAGGTCCCCTCTTTGTTCCGGGTTCTTTGGGAATGGCAGTCCTTGTCCAGCAATTATCTTCCTCATGCCGGGTTTGATGACATCAGTTATCTTCATATTGCACGTTTTACCGTCTATCGTCGACACAGTGACAGAGCAGCCACACAATGACTATGATAAAGGAAATATAAAACATAAAGTTGTTCATCAGATAAGACATATTCACAAATGTAAACTACACAAAAACTCAGATTAAGCCAGTATTTCTGTTAATAATGCCCTATAAGTTTTAGGCTAATAGATAATGAATACACAAACTAATAAAATAAACGGCCAGCATGAACATTATATTGCCAAACATCATAGATCATTAGGCATTTTATGTATTCTTGGTGATATCTAAGACCTGATCTGGTTTTTGAGGCTTTTGAGACCCCATTTACACCTGATATTAAAATGTGTCTCAAGTGATTTCGAGAGGAGGGACTCATGTTTCATGACAACATACATCAATCCCTCTGTCAGTGTTACTGCATGATAATAAACAATAAAAGACGTAAAAGAAAGTAAGCAAAAAGAACCAGCGTATTAATAATGTAAATCTAACATTTACAGTAATATAATGGGAGCTTCTTTTCAGTTGATAACATACTTCAATGTGTCATGTTTTTTATACATGTATTAATCATGTTAAATGGCAAGCGTCATGACAGGGAGATGAAAATTGCAAAAGACATTTATTTACAGTATGTGACAGAATGAAACTTTCACATTAACCAGGGCAAACCTGTTCTGTCATTTCAAGTCATTATACTGCCAATCTTGTTGGAAAAACATCTGACTCATTCTGTTTGTCACAAACATCTTTTTCAAAATCTTCACAATTTTACCTAGATAAGCTTAACAAACACTTTAGTAGCTTGATCAGTAGTAGTGGGATTTACAGACAGAAGACTATAAAAAATTCTGCCATATAAGTACATCTCAATGGCCCTGTAACAGTGGGCGAACTCCTTTTCTGGCATCTCACAACAGCTGATCCTGCTCATGTTCTATCCTGTCCAAACTGCATATTACATAAGATCTCAGTCAAAGAATAATAATAATAAAAATCAATTCTATGGGATATTTACAAAGCAGTGCATTAAATAAACCTGCACAGATTCAGTTGTCCTCTTTTTCCATTTAGATTAGACATATAATTAGACAGACAGACAGATAGATTTAAATATTGGATGGATGGAGACAGACAGATAGATAGATAGACAGATAGATAATGATGGATGGATGGACACAGACAGATGGACGGTAGGACAGAGAGATAGAAGTTAATTTTGGATGGATGGGCACAGACAGACAGACAGACAGATTTTCATAATGGATGAATGGATGGATGGACACAGACAGATAGATAGATAAATCATGATGGATGGATGGATGGATGAATGGACACAAACAGATGGATGGTAGGACAGACAGAGAGATAGAACTTCATTTTGGATAGATGGGCACAGACAGACAGACAGATCTTCATAATGGATGGATGTACACAGACACACAGACAGATAGATAGATAGGTGGGCACAGACAGACTGATAGATGGACACAGACAGACAGATAAGACAGACAGATAGACAGCCGGGCACAGACAGACAGATAGATGGACACAGACAGACAGACAGACAGACAGATAGATAGATAGATGGATGGATGGATGGATGGATGGATGGATGGATGGATGGATGGGCAAAGACAGACAGATCTTTATGATGGATGGATGAATGGATGGACAAAGACAGACAGACAGATAGACAGAGAGATAGATCTTCATAATGGATGAATGGATGGAGACAGACAGATAGATAGATAGATAGATAGATAGATAGATAGATAGATAGATAGATAGATAGATAGATAGATAGATAGATAGATGGATGGATGGATGGATGGATGGATGGATGGATGGATGGATGGATGGATGGATGGGCAAAGACAGACAGATAGACAGAGAGATAGATCTTCATAATGGATGAATGGATGGAGACAGACAGACAGACAGATAGACAGATAGATAGATAGATAGATAGATAGATAGATAGATAGATAGATAGATAGATAGATGGATGGACAGACAGACAGACCTTCATGATGGATGGATGGATGAATGGACACAGATAGACAGACAGACAGATCTTCATATTGGATGGATGGATGGAAAGAGACACGAAGACAGACAGAGAGAGACAGACAGCGACAGACAGACAGATCTTCATTTTGGATAGATGGACACAGACAGATAGACAGAGAGATAGATCTTCATGATGGATGGATAAATGGATGGACACAGACAGACAGATCTTCATAGTGTATGGATGGATGGATGGAAAAAGACAGACAGGTAGGCAGACAGACAGAAAGAGACAGACCGACAGACAGATCTGAAAGTGAATGGGATAAAAGACATGAAAATATGTATTGAACACTCACGTAAGTGTCTCACCTGGCGCAAACTGACCCGAACCGGATACACGATATCAGAGCCCTCTCGTCTGAAGTGCGCGTGAGGTTTGTCCTTGATGACAAACACAATATCAGCGGGAATCGTGGTGGGGGATTCATCGCCTTCGCGTGGGAACGTGATTTTAGTTCCCTCTTTCCAGCCACGCTTGATCTCAATAGTGAGGATTTTGTCCTCGGTTCTCATTGTCCGACCGTCTGGATTCAAGCGCTTCCGCGAGATCTTCATGCGCTTGGTGCACCCATGAAAGACCTCCTCCAAAGACACCCGGAGCTCGTGGTGGATCGCGGGGTCTTGTTTTCTGCGCGGCGGTCCACCCTGACCAATGTGCCTTTCGCGTGGAAATCCATTAATGTTAAAACTCGTAAAAGGCCCAAAGGGGTCACTTCCGTCCACCTCCATGTCATCGTCCTCTCGTCCATTGACTTTTCTGCCGAAAAATATCTCGAAAGGATTGGCGCCCCCGAAAAATGTGGCAAACGTCGCATGAGGATCTCCGTGGAAGGTATAGGTGAAGTTGCCTCCTGGTCCGTCTGACGACCCTCCACCTCCTTTAAGCCCTGATAATAAACATATTTGTGTGTGTGTGTGTGTGTGTGTGTGTGTGTGTGTGTGTGTGAGAGAGAGAGAGAGAGAGAGAGAGAGAGAGAGAGAGAACGTTATATCTCTGGGAAAAAAAGATTAGTAAGATTTAGGCCACAGGCCTCATGGCGTTAAAGGCTTGAATTACTATATGCAACCCACTGCAGCCCCCCAATAAATAAACACACAAATTATAGATCATAGAAGTCAAAACGTTCATTTATATAATACACGTGGTAACGTTAACTACTCAATTCAGACAGTCAAATGCCATAAAATCATGCTCGAGCAAATATATAAGGAGATTTCTGCTGCCGATCAAACCCAATTACTCTACCTATGGCAACATAGATGTACCGAGCTATTCATCACATCATTTGTTATGTGATCCGACATATTTAAGGTTAAACGGATTAAGCATTTAAGATGCATTCCTTTTCAGTGTTATTAGATACGGAGAATACAAAAAGGGAAGCCCACCTTCTTCCCCGTATTGATCGTATATTTCTCGTTTCTTTGGATCACTAAGAACTTCATAAGCCTCCGCGACCTCCTTGAATTTCTCCTCCGCACTCGCCGCCTTGTTTTTGTCAGGATGCCATTTCAGAGCCTGTTTTCTGTACGCCTTTTTGATATCGTCGTCCGATGCCCCTTTCGCAATTCCCAAAATTTTGTAATAATCTTTGCCCATTTTCTCCTCTGAAGACCGTTTTGGCGCCGCTGCTTGTGGATTCGTCAGTGGTTCAAACCGTGTCAAATCCTGCCTCTTTAAACAGTGATACAGATGGCTGGTCCTGTGATGTTTGTTTGGAGGCTGTTACTCAGCACTAAAGACCTCGTGTTATTTTACCCTCTTTAAATAGCCATTGCTCCCTCCCCTATATCAGTGTAGCTCACTGGATTCCGAGGGCGCTTTCTAGAAAAGAGATGAGACACGTCATTTCCCATTTTCAGATTAATCTGAATTCACTTAAACTAGAAGCTTTTGAAGCTACCCCCAGAGGACCCCCCCCAATCAATTTTATAACACGTTCAAATGTGTAATGAACTGGTACTGTACACCAACACCTTCACTATTCTGCATTTATTGCACTTTGAACATTCTGAACAAACAAGTAAAGAAAGGATAGGTGCTAAAATGATCACTGATTTAACTATACAGTATAGTCTATTAGGAATAAATCACCTTTCTCTCTGAATTGGTGTAGTAATAATATTCTCATTGATAGCCAGTTGCTTACAACCATGTTCCCTTCAAGCATTTTCCCAAAAGTATAATTTTGAAGACACTCCAAAAGAGTTCCAAATTGTCTTACTATTCTTGATGACAAGTTTGTAACAAATTTGTTTATAATTGTTTCATTAGAAAAACTATTACAGCATATACTTTTCACTGGATAGATACTGTATTTATGAGGTCATTGGAATTTGATTTGGCTCTCCCTCATCTATGTATTGACTAATAAAATTAGAGAGATGTCTTTTAAAATATTACACATATGCTATCCCTGTAATAGTGTTTCCTAAGTTGACAAAGTTAAGAAAAAGTGTTACTTTTTGAGACAAAGATGAGTTGATGAAACTGTTTGAGCAAATAGCCTCTCAGAAATTAATGGTATCTGACATATGTAAAAAAATGTATGATACATGTAAAAAAAATGTTTGTTTATATATATATATATATATATATTATTTTTTATTATAACAACAGAAACTCATTCAGATTCAATATTGTCAATGTATTTATTATTTTTGGATATGTTTTCATTTTATACATGTACATTTCTAGGCTAGAATCCACTCCTCTATTTGGTTGATTTGAATTCTTATGATAATTTTTTATTGGGCATTAATAACAAAACAAAACAAAAAACTTTAAAAAAAAATGTCAACGAATTCTGTTGATACAACCACTTAATTTCCCCCAAATAATGTCAAAGTTCAAACTATACCTTAAACTAACCAGATCACATTGTAAACTGTTCACAGATAAGCACAGAAGTCCGACATACAATCTTAATTTTGCTGAACAGTGGATAATGCCTGGTTTTTGAATGAATATTACCTCATCTTTAAATGATGATGGGTTGTTGAAACCTTGCAAGTGACAACATTCCCACCTACTTTCCGGAACTAAATAAATGCAAGGGCTTTAAAACACAGCTGACGGTCCTTTATGCGCTGAACTGTATGAATGGAGGCTATTATCTACCACAGCTAGCGCTCATTGCTTTTCTTTACGGACTGTCTGGCTGTCTGTCTGTCTGTCTGTCCGTCCGTCCGTCCGTCCATCCATCCATCCATCCATTTATCAGTCTATCCACCTGTCTCTCTGTCTGTCTGTCCGTCCGTCTGTCCGTCTGTCTAATTTGTAGTAGGCTATGAAAAATCCTAAATAATTATAAAACACTAGGCGAGAAATACTTGGATTACCTAGTTCCTACTGCATCTGGTGAGATCATGTAGTGTGCATCAAATGGACAATTTACATAGAATCACTTTTATGTCAGAATCAAAACACTGAATTAAAAAAAGGTGGAGAACCTTAAGTCGGGCTGCTCTTTTCAACTGTTTGTCCTAAATATACAAAGAAATGTGTTCCTTGTGCTTAAATTGTTCGTGTTTAACAAAACCAGAGTAAATAATGTTTTGCAATTGTTGTTACTATGGCAATGGCATAGATTAAGGAATTGGGTCACATGACAAGGCCCACTTTCCCAAATTAAGAATGTTCTGGCATACAGTACATGCCTAACAAAGAGAGTACTTTGTTAACTGTCAAAGTACGAATGGCCAGAAGAACGTTCTTCATCAAATGCAGTTCATACTGAATTTGGATACAGCATATGTCATTGATTACACAAAGCAAGGGATATGGTGCATATGTAACGGGAGTCAGCTGGAACATGATACCTGTTTAGATTAAATGGGAGAATATGATTATTACTGTTGACTTTCTCAGTGTATGAAAGCAAAACAATTGGCCCATGGACCCAAGTCAATGTAGACACCACATTTAATTTAAGGCAAATTAAAAGTTTCAATAATCTAATCAAATTCAATAGTTTGTGCTGTCCTTATTTTTCAGGTCACATCTAATTTTCACAGCCAATGAGGTTGTTTTCCATTGGGAAGACATATTTCCAATGTATTGTCGGGTGAATCATTAACATCAAGGGACACAGTGCAAATCTTTGACATACAACATTGCATCCAATTGAATGAATTGTACATCAATCCCTCACTTGTTTAAATTATATATGGGATATTCCTGACAAAGGTCAATAAGTTAACCCCTAGTTAGTGTTGGGTTGGAGTCCACCTTATTCGAGTCCGAGTCGAGTCCGAGTCTTTACACAATCGAGTCCGAGTCCAAAAGGGGCCGAGCAGGAACCAAGACCTTGTCCATAACAGGCCAAGTATGAGCAGAGTCCGAATGAATCCGTTCATGAATCTGAATTCAATTTGTAACCGTAAAGTCAACATCAATATTTTAAGCTTATTTTAATCTTCCCAACTAAGAAAAACAGTTTGTCAATATAAATGTAACAAAAACACCTCTGTGGCCTTTCATATATATTTTATGATTAGTATCCTGCTGAACAAACTTCAAAGTGGTTTCAGAATGAAATCATATGCTTTAGGTGTATGAAGACAAAACTGTCCTTCAACACACTTCTTATTGCGTTCTGTCGACATTTCCTGGATGATTAACTGAAAAAAGAGAAGTGTGGGATGTTGGACACTTCATGCACTTTGCCATTGCAGCTTGTCCTCAGGAAGAGGCTTCATATGTCAGTATGAAAAAAAATATCTTGGGACTATTAGAAATGTTGGAGACAGACACAGGTCCTTGCACATAATTTATTTTATGGTTAACCCTGACCTCGTGACTCAAGATTTTTATGGCCGAGTTTAAAACCTGTTCAACCATGTTGCTCTTTTTGTATATCAATGGACAATGTCTCACAATTGAAATTTTATTTGAATTTATTTACGAAAGTATGTAAAGGAAACATTACACATTACAACCATTTGATGTGGAGGTTATTGTTTTAAAAAAAAATAATTCAAAAGATAGCAAATAACTTCATACATAGGGACTGATGACAATGTCACATATGTGTAAAAAGAAAACATTTTGAGAGGCTCTTGACAAAAAAATACCACAGGAATGATCACAGTTCTCAATTTTTAATTCAGTTTGCAGTATGTGTCATAGGAGCTGGTGAGAGCTGAAGATGGACACTTGCAGGCAATGGGGCTGGTAAGGGACACTGGCAGTCAATAGGTTTGAAGACAGACACTGGCAGGCATTGAGGCAAGTTAGAGACACTAGCAGACAATGGGGCTGAAAAGAGACACTGGCAGGCCCAGGGGCTGGTGAGAAACCCTGGCAGGAATGAGAACAGGAGAAAGATGCTGGCAGCAACTTGGGCTGGTGAGGTACATTGGCAGGCAATTGTCCTGATGACACACACTGGCAGGCATTGGGGCTGTTGCAAGACAGTGTTAGGTACTATAGTTTATGATTCACACTGTCAGGCATTGGGGCCAGTGAAAGACACTGGCAGGAACTACAGCTGAACACAGATGTGGAAAGGCACTGGGGCTGGTGAGAGGCACTGGCAGGCACTGAAACTGATAACAGGTACTGGCAGGCTTTACAGTTAATGAGAAACAGTGGCAGGCACTGGGGCTGGTGGAAGACAATGGCAGGGATTTGGGCCGGTGAAAGACACTGGCACTGTGGCTGAACAAATGCTGACAGGCACTAGGAATCTTCAGAGACACTTGCTAGTGGGCAGTGGAAAACACTGGAAAGCATTCGGTCCAGTGAGAGATAATAGCAAACAATAGAGCTAATAGGCACTGTAGCTGATGAAAGTCAGTCAATCACTTGGGCTAGTGAGAAACACTGGCTGGCATTTGGGGAGATAAGAGACACTGTCAGGCACTGGGCCTAAAGACATTTGTAGTCAGTGAGGCTGAAAACAGACACTGGAAAGAATTGTCCCTGGAGATATATGCTGGGGACACTGGCAGGCATTGCTCCTGATGAAACACACTGGCAGGCACTGGGGCTGTTGAGGGACACAAGCAGACAATTGGGATGAAGACAGGACTTTGGCAGGCACATGAGCTGATGAGAAAAATGAGCAAGAATTGGAGCTGATGAAACACACTGTCAGGCAATGGGACTGGTGAGGGACAGTGGCAGGCACTATAGCTGATGATACACACTGCCAGGCATGGTGAGAGTAATTGGCAAGCACTGTGGCTGAACACAGATGTGGGCTGGTGGATGCTGTTCGATATAGATGCAGTTGTAAGATCTGAGGAGCTCTGAAACAGAAGAAGAGTTAGAGAAATTTTACATAGAGGCCCCCGAAATTCCTCAATGTCATAACTTAAAGACTTTGCCCTGCTGACACCCAAAGGTCTACAAAAACCGGGCATAAATGAGCTGAAGAGGCCTGAAAAGAGTCCATAAAAGCTGCTCTGTTGAGTGTCAACTTTTTCCGGAACAAAAGGATGATTTTAACCCTCTCAGCTGAAGGAACAACCTTCCTCTAAAACCCCACTCAGACTAAACCAGTCAATGTCCTTCGATATAACCAATTTGCTACATCTAAAAAATAGACTAATAAGGGAGCACAAGACATTTTCTGTGGAAGCGTGACCATCAAATGTTAAAAGTATACAAGTATGACTTCTAAACATTTCTATAACTGATGATTATGATTTGTAATCTTGTATGATCCATGTTTAAATAGTTAGTCAACTACTATTCAGAGAAGAATATTATGTTTTTTTTAATGTAAAATTGTGTCTTTCCATGAAGAGAACAAAGAGTGAATTCATTTTATTGTAATAATCTGTTGTATTTAACATATTAAATGCATGATTAGAACATGTACATTTTTGAGTGGGAATTTTAAGGATTATTCACACAAAGAACTATAAATTACCTTGAGGGAGGACAGGGAGTTGAGCACTTCCAACTGGCTCAAATCACCTTAGAGGAGCCGAGGATTTCCCTCATGAGATTCCTTGCATTCAGAGTTCCAGCCGTCTCTAGAATGTAAAAGTCACAAGCCTTCTTCAATCCAGCATGCATAGACCATCTTACAAAACACAAACTTCCACAAGCCAAGCCAAAGGACATCAAGGTCTTCAAAGCCAAATAGCGTAACACAAGTACAGTGCTGGTGTTTCTTTAATATAATTTGAGTAACCCAATCTCTAATCATGGTGTACTTAATTAAGTATTAAGGGTTCTAAAGGCATGGTGTAAGGACTCCATAAAATTCATTTTCCAGTTACAGATCATTTAATTAATTCTGTCAAAATTCATTCATTAATCTGTGTTCATGTTTTTTCTGCGTTAGTTTGGTTTATGTTGTAGTTTAGTAAAGTTTTGTTTGAATTCAAAAAAGAGAAGATGAACAGTCAAAATAGTATTAAATGAAACAAAAAGACACACAACACAAACACAAACACAAACATGGCAGCTGCATGTGGCTCTCTGTCTCTCCCAAACTGCCACGTTCCACTGCATTTATCCCTCTCCTCGGCGTAGTTACAGCCCGGCCCTGCCCTCCTCCTCCTCACACTCCTCCCTCCTTGCCTCAGGCTTTTCCCCACCTCTCTATGGCTGGGAAGGGAAACGAGGGGAGGGAAAACCAAACGAGGAGAGGGAAAGACCAAGGCGGAGTGACAGTGAGAGACAGTGAGAGAGAGGAGAGAGAGAAAACAAACTTGCTCGCTGGTTTCTCAGACACGCCGTCGCCTGGTCCTCGGTCACTCCTCCACCTTCTGGCGGACGACAGCCGCTCCTCCCCAGGTGGACCAGAGCCAGTCCTCCGACTCCTGGTGGATGGAATGCTCCTACGCATTTTGGCGGCTGGTAGGAAGCTCCTCCGCCCCTGGCAGCGACTCCAGGCGGCCCTGCCGCGTTCTGTTGCATTTATCCCTCTCCTCGGCTGAATAGCTCAATTGGGGGCCGGGCATGCATAGTCATGGCCCAGCCCAGCCCCGCCCTCCTCCTTGTCACTCTAATATAATTATTTTGTAATTTGCATTTTTACCAAAACATGCCTTTCACAATATACTTCAGATTTACATTTTCAAGAAATTGTATCTAATTTGCATTGTCTACATTTGCAACAGACAAACACACAAATGAACAGACAACATTTTCAACCCCACCTTATAAAACAGCTTATAGGTATGTAAAGGGATTAATGGAAAGGAGGAGGCGAGAACCAGCTTGACGATATAAATAATAGTTTATTATAAAACTGAACAAAAATACAAACACACACACACACACACACAGCTGTCAGACAGCTGTCCGTAAACATCTCTCTCTCTGTCGCACTGCCGTCTTCGGTCGGCCTTTATCCCTCTTGAGAGCTAATAAGTCTGATTAGGGGCCGGGTGTGTGGAATCATGACACGGCCCCGCCTTCCGCCCTGCCACATTCCTCCCTCGTTCTCTCAAGCCGGGAAGCCCCGACATGACGTACACCCCTGCAGGCGGTACAGGAGCCCCTCCCCACTCAGCCGTTTCAGTGTCTGGTAGGGGTCTCCTCCGCCCCTGGCAGCGGCCCTGACCACTCCAGGCGATTGGTTAAGAGCCCCTCCTCCCCTCGGGGTCGGTGGCCATACCTCCGCTCTCAGGCTCCTTTGGGGAGGATTGTAATGGCGAGGACTCTACTAAGGCGCTTCTCCCTTCTCCTTCCCAGGTTTCGGCACCAGTGTAAAGGGATTAATGGAAAGGAGGAGGCGAGAACCGGCTTGACGATTTAAATAATAGTTTAATATTATGAACCAAAAAGACAAACACACATTCACACAGGTGTAGGTCAGCTGTCTGTAAATCTCTCTCTCTGTCACACTGCCGTCTTCGGTCTGCCTTTAGTTAGCCTGATTAGGGGCCGGGTGTGAGGAATCCCGACCCAGCCCTGCCCTCCGCCCTGCCACAAGGTATTAGTTAAAATCTAAATATTATCACCAATAACAATACTGTATAAAAGAACATAACATTTCAATGCATTAATACAAAAAATGTCAGCACCGCAACATACACGCACGGACTGAACAGTCCCGTGGGTCAGAGAACATTCTCACTATTCGCAAGACTTTTCAACAATCAGTCAGGCATCTTAATCAAGCATTTCTTCAAAGTTTCTCCCTCTTATAAAATTGTTTTCATTTTCGCCAACATGAGCGAAACAGCATTAGATGTCTTTGGTGATTCCTGCACTGTCACGTATTTTGTAAAAACCTTTGATGCCTTTTACCCTTGTATTTTATTTACCCTTTACATCTGTGAGGAGAGCAGCTCTGGTGTATGTATCTGTCATACTGTACATCACTTTGATCACTTGATCAATGGTGTATTTGTGAATCACATTCACTTTAATGACAGATTTCGTATCCAGGCAAACAAAAGACGTCTGTTCCACCTGCGTACATTAACAATAGCGCGCACTAGCTCGCTGACAAGCTGAGGTAAAATTTAGCTCGATTTACCTTATAAATGATGAGCAAGTGTAAGATGTTGCATGATAGAATCCTGCAGAGATCAGCAGGTCTGCCAAGAACAAGTGACTTCTTCTGGTCAATAGTTGTAATAACTTCATAAAATGAATGCAATCTTTACATAATCCCTTTTTCAATCTTCTTCAGGTTAATTAAATTTGTGAGCATATTGCAAATCACTCAGTCTTTTGTGCTGTACATTATATTTTTCCTTACACAGTATATATAACTCGCTCAGGCTTTCAAAAAAGAGGAAAAATTCAAATTCAAATTGTGCAAAGGGATGTACAGGCAGATTTCAGATATTAAATCGGTGATTGGATATTTTACTTGAAATTGGATGATTTTCTATTAAATCAATAGTAATACTGGAATGTCTGGGCATAGCAATATGGCAAAGCAGTGGCTTCACGGTTATGATATCATCAGCAATCCAGTTCTATATTATACATCAGTGAGTACAACTATCTAACAAATATCTCTCTCTTTTTTCCCCTCTAACTGTTTTTCACTAACATACATAAAGTTTTGCATGTTCTATAAAGACCTACTTTGTGTCTGATATGTACATGCCAGTCTTTCTCCAAAAGTCTTCAGAATTTAGGCACCTTCACATTCTTTGATCTAGAATAAACATAAACAGAACATTCATGGAAATTAACTTTAGGAATCACAAAAAATTATCTTTACTGTAATTATCTTTGTTGTAATAAACAACATATTACCCTGTTTGCTAACAGCACAGGTCTGTGCAGTTTTTTATGAGTGCTCTCAGCATATGTACCTGATGTGAGTATGCGAATGGGCAGCTATGAGACACACTCTTCATCAGCAACATTCACGGAATTAAATACATGAAACTCTCACTTAATGTTATTAATAAATGCATGTCAAGAGATAGAATTAAAAATCTTACAATGATGATGGCATCCTTCTCTGACTGATGCACCTCTGCCTCTCCCATCTACAGTGTTACAGTTTGCTGTAAAATAACACACTACACACACAACATTGAAGAGTGAAACAGGCCTTTTTTATCTAAACACACAAACAATTATAATAATAAACACTACAAATGGCTATATCATGGTAAAAATTCAAAAAGATGATGTCAGTCTCATTCACAGGCATTACCTATTACTACCTATTTTTACAGTGCCAGTGTGTAAGTTACAACCATTTTAAAATGTAAAATGTACAGGTTGTTCTCTGTATAGTGGTTTACATTTTAAATGTATATTTACATATTTATTCTGGCAACCACAGCTGCCAGATTTTTTTGGTAAAAACAACAGGATTTTATTTACAGTGAACTCGCAGTCCAGATGGACTGAATGTAATACACTTTCATAAGGTTAGTAGACATTGAAATTTCTTAATAAAATCATAGCAGAAACTCATTAATTGATTTCCCTTGATTTCAAGTTTTGTTGTTCAGTAATCCCCATCATGTATCCTGTAATAATAGAAAATGTAGAAAATGTGGTTACAAATAAATAAATTCCTAGGCCTATATATATATATAGCCCAGCGTTTCCCAACCTTTTTTCAGCTATGGCACACTTTAAACAATTATACGGCACACTACTATATCACATAGGCTAACCATCTTCAATATTTTTCCTTTTCAAGAACTTGTACATGTTTTCTGTGCATCTTAGTAGTGTGTTTACTTGTACTGTTTGAATCATGAATTTAGGACGAAGCAGATGAACGTATAATATTAATAATATTTAATTAAAAAAATTAAATTAATTTATGAGACATACAATGACTCCACAAATTTGGACAGTTTTTAAATATATCTTGTTGCTTGTACTCTCAAAAGACATTATTGGTGAAGCAGAAACGTGTGTTCGGTGTGACGTCACTTCATAGACTTCAATGTATTCTGCAGCTTACGCGAGAAGACCCGTAATGCGTATAAACATCACTTACATTTGCACATTAATCATTGCTCTTCACAATCATAAAAGTGACCAATTATGGTTTCAAAACGGAAAATTTCTCTGAAATATGAGGAGTTTGTTTTCCTGAAATTATTATTATTTTCATGCATTTATTTATTTTGTGGAATTTGACAATTTTCCACGTATCTGACTATTTTTTACGGCACAGTGGTTGGGAAACTATATATATATATATATATATATATATATATATATATATATATATATAGTATGCATTATTACAAAATGTACGCTGTGTATGTTCTTGTAATTGCTCTCAAAGTAAGTTTGATGTTTAACATAAGGTCATATAACATGTAATATTAGAATAATACAGCTTAGTTATAAAATACTTACAGTATAAATTATTTGTAATTTCCAGGTTGTTACCCCTTTATTCCAAATACGTTGCATATTGTTCCCTTATATCTACACGTAATTTATAGTTGCCCTATTATTACAAAAAGGTATGCTGCATGTAATTCGGTGTATTTACGATGTAAATTGCGGGCTGTAATCTACAGCATTACCAAACATTTTTACAGTGTCCACGAAACTACATTATTAAGTTTGAAATCAAGAGTTTGCAAGACCAATCGACAAAAATTGCCATACGCGTTGCCAATCACCCGTGACGTCATCACTGATCTCAATTGAAGCTGCTGAATCCGCTTTCAAACTTTTCAATACCAAAGACCGCCATGATGATCCCCTTGCAAGGGACCCCATGTGAAATAAATAATTAACATGATATTTCAAAGGCGTTCATGTTGTCATTGTACTATAGCAACTTTTAGTGTTAAAATTGTATATGGAAAATATTTGCTTTTTATTCAGTTTTAAATATGTTGAACTGAAAGACAGTTTTTTTTTTTTTTTTTTTTTTTACCCACTTAGGACCTCTGGTGTATTCTAATAGTCCAATCTAATAAAGCATTAACAAATTAGGTTAAAATCAGTCAAACAACTTAATAAAATAGTATTCATAAATTTACTTTTAAATAGCATTTATAAGACTGATATGCAATATAAATACACTGCTACTATTACCAGAAATTATAATTTTATTGCTGGCAGCCTGCTAGCAAAAACAAAAATATAAAAATCTCTCAACACCAATCTTTCCTCTTTTTCTATAAAAACAAAACAAAAAAACATAAAAATAATAATAAATTTGTCTATATATATATATATATATATATATATATATATATATATATATTTATATATAAGATAGAGTTTAATAGTAGCTAATAGACTGTAAAATAAGTGTGGTTTTATATATAATTTTTATATATATATAATATATAATTTGTAATTTTTTTATTGATGCTCAAAACAGTACAGTAAAACGTAACAATCAAACAACAAAATACATGAAAAAAAAATATACATAAAAAAAAAAAACTAAAAGCTGGGGGTGCACATAATTATAAATTGTACATATTCACTTCAGAAATGCGTCTGGGTTATATTGGTGTCATCCGCAATGCTCAATTGAAACCAAAATTAAGATCACAGCGCCATCTGCAGCTTAGCATCGGTATAGCAAGCATGTTTTGCCAGTGACGCGATGTCACTATAATGGACCACCACACAAACTCTATCCTATACAGAAGAGACTCATGACTCTACTCGTGAGATAGTAAATTAAGTCAAAATATAATACTTAAAATATTTGTCAGTCATCACGTGCATCTGTCTTTTATTTTGGTAAGCGATTTATTCATGGATAACTTTCGCGGTTTGTTAAATAAACTCGACAAGAATGAAGACGGATTTCTATCAGTTGGTGAAATCTGATGGTGAAATGAGAAGAATAGGTGTGTACCCGTTTGTGAAAAGGCGCAAGTAAGATTCTTTAGTGTGTGTGTGTGTGTGTGTGTGTGTGTGTGTGTGTGTGTGTGTGTGTGTGTGTGTGATTCATTGCTGATATAGATACAATTGTACAAATGCGATTAATCTTTCTTTTATAAACCTGGTTTACATTATAAGCATATATCTGGGTCAGCAAAGATACTTCATTCAGGCCATCTTGTTCTGCAATTACTCTTCAAATAATGATCTCTGGTTTGCACACTATTTTTATTGTTGTCATTGTGTTTTCTGAACACTATGTTTATGTAGCCTTTGATCTTTGTGAATTAAGTTGTACAATCATTATGTTTGTTCTTAGAATTGATAGAAGAATTATATGACAGCAGACTGGGAGAAATTCCTTCAGCATGCTATCATTGACCCAGCAGATGACATTGGAGAGCTGGTGTCTTCCTGGAAACATGACCTGGTGAAGAGGTCATTTCTTAGTCTTTCCTTACTGTGACTGGCACAGACACAGAGGGAAACATAACATGCACTCTTACAACAATCTACAATGTATTACAATAGAATCACTTTAAAGGGAACATTGTCATATGGGATAACAAATACTGTGTGAGCAGTAATTCATCAATAACTGATCATCATCCATCAATAGCAGATCATCAGTGATCGTTTGCCAATTGTCATGTGTGTCTTTTAAAACATTTTGCATTAATAATCATGAATTAGTCCATAAACGATGATGGTGACATAGTCTTGGCTCGGTTGCAATGATCTATATGTAAATTTCTCCTAATTAAGAAGATTTGTAGAATATTTATTTTCCAGATGAAGGGCTTTGCCCACAGAGGAACATGAAGGAATAAATAATCATGAAAAATAATGGCAACAATCGGCAACTATGCGTACATTTTTGCAGATAACAAATAGTTCCATACAGAAACTATCGCCACTGATTAACTGGTATATATATATATATATATATATGTGTGTGTGTGTGTGTGTATATGTATGTATATATTCATAATATAATGATGATGAATAGTAGGTGGAGATAATTTCATAAAATGGACAAATACAGGTACACATTGGACCGTTACAAAGTGAATATGAAGAAGACAGTGTTTTGCCCCCTTTGTTTCACTGTTTTATTTGTTTGTTTGTGGCTAAAGTGGAAAAAGGTCAAGAGAACATAGGCAAAACATTACCAAAGTTTGGTCCAAAATCATTTAATAGTTTCTTGTTTATAATACATAAAAATACATACATTTAAATACATAAAACACAATCACAATAATTTAAAAAAATGATCACAATATGACATTTTGTCCATATCAAGCCCTACTCTGTTCCTAATACAAAGATATTATAGGGCTTCAAAAGACTTGTAATATAGTGCACAAGTTGTATGGGCTACCTTTATGGGCTACCTTTATCTACCTTTATTACCTATACTTTCATGGTGCTTTTTGTTTTTGGAGCTTTACAGACTCAGGTCACTTTTTTGTGTTGCACAGAGGAAAGAAAGTCACACAGGCTTAGAATGACATGATTGTGAGTAAATGATGCCTGAAAATTTTCAATTTTTGGGTGCACTGTAAGCTGATTGGCTGACTTCCAATTCTTTTAATGGCAGGTGCTGAAAGTAAGACTCAATCTCCAGCTAACTTGATTTACCATAATGAGTCTGTGGCAGCTATCTACAGAGGGTTCGAACCCAGCATACTCTGTATGATGCCCTATGAATGTGTGGAATGTTAAGTGCATCAGGTAAGTCAGAGCTATGAAGAAAGTATACAAGCAGACAACAAAACAGCTGTTTCAGGCCATGTAGCTGCTCAAAAGGCAAGTTGAAACTCAGGCTTTATTTTCTTCTTGCCCTAATTTTCATCAAGATACAGTTATCTGTCACTGGCTAATGGTGATATCTTGTAGAGATTAACATAATATACCGTTCTTCCCTGGCAGTCGATTATGAACTGGGCAAGACAGGACCCAGCCCACATCAGCGACCCCAAACTCTTCCTCTTCAATTTTGCAGCGTTTGCATCAGGACAGGGTACCAATTACTCTCTCGCTGTCATCAGAACACAGCAGCACAGCAGCTAAAGGTTACCCTAAAATGATCATAATTACATGCATTTTACTCTACTAATTATTGTAATAATAGTTAACTCTCCTTTACAATCTGGCTAATTTGAACCTTTTTCAATACATTTGAAAAAGGTCTTGTGATTGTTGTGCACTGTGATGTTCCGTTGTGTTTTTCACATTTCAGCTTTCTGTTCAGCCACACAGAAACATGCAAATGCTCTTCAAGGTTTTTATAACAGAATGGGTGCTAGCTTCGTAAGGACATTTCCATGCGCTTTGCTGCATTATTGCCTGACTTCAAAATTTGAAACATTGCTTTCTCCATTGTCATAATATTGAACAAGGGTTCAGGAAAAATGCTATCTAACTCTGTCTGTATTTTTGTTTGTTTGTTTTCTTTTTTTTAGTATGGAAGATCACATACAGTACTTTTGATGCCCCAAAGACCACCTGTAGAGGCTAAGTACACGTACTGAGAGTCCTGAGCAGTGTTATTGTGTGTGACACATTGCAGTGACTAGATTAGGCCAACTTTTTCCTGAAGTAATTTAGAGGACTCAAACATCTGTATCTGTAACAAATATGTATCTTCTTGGTAGTACAGAATGTACTTAAAAATACTAATGACAAAGATGGTAACATGGAAGACCAACCCAAATTAAAGCAATGACAGCAAAATAATGCAATTAGTAAAAAAACAAAAAAAAAAACAAAAAAAACAACATTAGTAGCATGAAATACACTACAATGTTCATGCAGTAATTGAAGGAATAGTTCTCTAATCATTTACTCACACTCATGCCATTCCTGATGTATATGACTTTCTTTCCTTTGCTGAACACAAATGAAGATTTTTAGAAGATTATTTCAGCTCTGTAGGTCCATACAATGCAAGTGAATGGTGACCAGAACTCAAATGGTCTAAATGTCACATAAAGGCATCATAAAAGTAATCCAAACGACTCCAGTAGTTATTAAATTGCTTCAATCACAGCTCCACGTTAAAGTGAGTCCTCACAATCCACCAGAAATGTAGGTATATGGAGGCTGTTGGCGAATGGGAATGGGCCATTTGAGCATTCATGATGACAGGACTTTTATGTTGAGGTGAACTGTGCATTTATGGCCTGAGCTAACTTCAATTTACTTTACATGCATTATAAATGCTCGATTGAAAAAATCGCAAGAGCTGCTATTCTTTGAGGTGCCACAAGAGGCGACATCTAACACACACACGCGCACACAAACACACACACACAAACCGGTTCGAGCTCTTCGACGTGGCCGTTATGACGTCGGCAAAGTTGACGTTTCACAAACATGGCGGTGCAGCAGGGGGAAGTGGACGAGCTGTTCGATGTGAAAAATGCCTTTTATATAGGCAGTTATCAACACTGCATTAACGAGGCCCAGAAAGTAAAGGTGAGTGTAAACAAACCGTCTACGTGACACCGGAATCTTTCCTACTGGAGCGTTTCTGGATTCGCTGGTTGTCTGTTTTCTATTCGGCTAATTCATTAGCTTGTCCAGTTCGGTAGCTCAGTACTGAATAACAGTGTGTTTAACAAATGACGAACCGTCTTGTGTAACGCTTTTGTGTATTTTATAGACATCGGGGCCAGAAAAAGAAACGGAGAAGAACATTTTTCTGTACCGGGCATTCATCGCTCAGGTAAATTCGTAATAATGTGTTATGTTGTTGAGATTCAAAACAAACTAAATAAACGCCGATCAATTGACAAGATTTATGTTCTTTCCATAGAGGAAGTATGGTGTGGTACTGGATGACATTAAGCCCAGCTCCTCTGAGGAGCTGCAGGCTGTTAGGATGTTTGCAGAGTACCTGTCGAATGAAGTCAAGAGGTTTGTGAAATATTTACCACAAATACTTTGAAATGATACAGGATGTTAAACGCTAGCCTTGCTTGTAGTACATACAGTTGATCCATCACACTTACTTTTCTTAGGGATGCAATAGTGGCAGAATTGGACAAAAAGATGGCTAAGAGTGTTGATGTTTCCAACACCACCTTCCTTCTGATGGCAGCCTCCATCTATCTGCACGAGATGAACACAGATGCTGCATTACGCACCCTACACCAGGGAGACAGTCTGGAGTGGTGGGTGGTGAATTCAGTTATGATCCTTTTAAAGAGATCATTCACCCAAAAATGAAAATTGTCCCATCATTTACTAACACTCATGTCATCCCAGATATGTATGGCTTCATAAAAGTAATCCAAACAACTCCAGTAGTTTAGTCAACATCTTTTAAAGCAATCCAATTGGTTTTTGGTGAGAAACGACTAGGGATGCTCTGGTGGCAGTTTTATTTTGTATTTATTTATTTTCTCCCCAATTTGGAATTCCCAATACACTGTAAATCCTCGTGGTGGCATAGTGACTGACTTTGAGGAGAAATAGCACGTGTGGAGGCTTCACTCTATTCTCCGAAACATCCACGCACAACTCACCAAGCGCCCCACCGGGAGCGAGAACCACATTATAGCGACCACGAGGATGTTACCCCATGTGACTCTACACACCCTAGCAACTGTGTCAATTTGGTTGCTTAGGAGACCTGGCTGGTGTCACTCAGTATGCCCTGGATTCTAACTTGCGACTCCAGGTGTGGTAGTCAGCTTCAATACTCGCTGAGCTACCCTGGCACCCATTGTGAGTTTTGGACGATTAGATAAAATATCGCGGTTAAACGGTTTTAAGATTATTTGCAAATGTTCTTATTACGCAACAGCACTGAAGCAACAATGCATATCTTATTACAATTAAACGTGTTAGTGGACCTATTTATGGGGGATATATGGATGCTAAGGGCAGCCCTGCTATATGAAAAACTGGTAAAAACACTTCAAATTAATAGATGATATATAGAGATGCTCCAGTCTATGTCCGGACACTGCTTATGGGCATCCAGAGCTCAGTGATGTGCTTCAGTGTATCCAGAGTGCTCCAAAAGTGCGTAAATGTAAGATTATTGTGGGTGTGTAACGTGTAGTTCATCGCATCCAACAGTTTTTTTTATTCTTCTGTGGACAGAAGACGCTAGAGTTTTCACATTTAGGCTTACAAAATCTTATGAAAAACTCTTAAACATTTATATTATAATATTTTGCCACATGGAAATAAAGCATTTCATGGTTTTGACCGTGGATTCTAAATACTTTCGGTTAAATTAACCGTAACATTTTTAATCACGGTTAATAGTAAAACCGTATAATCGCGGCTTCCCTAGAACAGACCAAAATATGCCCTTTTCACTGTGCATCTTGTCATTGCAGTCTCTAGACACATTGATTACTTTTCCTAGTGCTTGACGCATGCACAGTACACTAGATGAAGCTATAGGAAATGTAATCGAGCTTGAAATCACGATTTCCAAGGAGATTTCTGTTAAGATTTATAGTGAAAAAGGAGTTAGAAAACATGGATTAAGTCACTGGAGTAGTATGGGTGGCTTTGATGCCTTTGTGATATTTGGACCTCTAGAGTCTTGGTCACCATTCACCTGCATTGTATTGACCTAAAGCGCTGAAATATTCTTCTAAAACTCTTTATTTGTATACTACTGAAGAAAGAATCTGGAATGCCATGAGTAAATGATAAGAGAATTTACATTTATTGGGTGAAATATCACTTTAAGATTCAAAGTTTATTTAACCTGATATATAAAATTATATGTTATCAAGTCTAAGTTGCTCACCATCGTTTTGTATTTCTCTTGTAGCATGGCCATGACTGTCCAGATACTTCTAAAGTTGGATAGAGTTGATATGGCAAGGTATTGGGTTTTATGATCTTTTGTGTGAGTGTGTGAATGCTGTTTGCATAATATAAAACAATATTAGTACCTGTTATTTGATTAAACTTATTCCCATTTTAGTTTGTAGCATATTCAATGAGAACAAAATGCAGGGCTTGATTTTATCTAGCAGGTATTGATTGGATCATGAGAAATGGCCTCTCTAGGACAGGTGGTTGGAGGGGAGTGTTTGAACAAGAGTGAAGTGAAGTCAGACAAAAAGGAACATCATTTCAGATGTGGAGCAAGTTATTACATTTTAATTTGAAATGAAATTTTAAAGTAGGGCTGGGCGATATGGCAAAAACATAAAATCTAAAAAAAAATTCAAACTTAAGAATGATTTACAATTCTCGACTTGATTTTCCTACATTTAAATGTATTTTTCAAAAAAGTAACTCTAACATGATTCAAATAACTCCTTATTAGAATGCAAGGCAGCCTGGTTAGAAAAATCCAAGTTGTTCATTATAGAAAACTAAGATGTGTAACAGAAATGCACAAAAACAGTGCAACACACAAAGCTGTCAACAGCGCAAAAGTAAAATAAATTAAAATCTAATGTATTTAAAATAACACCGATGTTCAGAAATAATAGTATAAAATAAGAAAACTACAAAATACTTCAGGTATTTAGGTAATATTTTTTTATTTAAATCAAGTCCATCTAGAAAGTTGTCTAGAAAGCAACATCTAGAAATAATCATGTTTATCTAGAAAGTTTTTTTATATATCAATCAATTTGTATGTATAACCATAAACAGCTGCAAATAGAGTCCACATATCAGAAACATTTCAGTGTAGTTGAAAATGAAAAAAGCTCCATTTAATATAATGACGTCAGTCAGTGCTGTGAGCACATGGCACCCTCTTGCATTACACGCTGATCAGAGCAGCAAAATTAAATTATATTGCTGTTTGTGAAAATGATCACTTCGCTTCCCAAATGTTGGCTGTAAATGCATGTTACATCCCTGCCTGTATTGGCAGTGTGTAATTGTTGTTGTTTTTTTTAAATCTCTCTCCTCCCTCTTCTGGTATAGATAGAATGTGTAAAACCCACTACTGGGCTGAATTGAGTGGGTTGGGTTAATTAGTAACTGCAGGTGTTGGAGGTTACTAGGAGCCCTATATAAACCATCAGTTTGTGGCTTTCCATGAAAGGGAAAAGGAGCGTTTGAGTGTTAAATATTTTGTAATGGTACTTATGACTATAAAATTATGGTGAAAATAAGTGTGTGTGTGTAAAAAGAGAAAAAGAACGAAAAGAGAGATTTAGACAAAGTGGGGAAAAAGATTAGGGACTGGAGAATTGGTATTTAAGAAAAAGCGGAATGGAAGGCTCCTGCATTTGTTATTTTGGGAAGTTTTTTTATTTTATTTTCTGTTGTGAATTCGGTGGGCTGGTGCTTGGAGGAGAGCAGTTTGATCTCTTGCCAACTCAAATTTGAGATTGGCACTTTTAGCTCTTCTCAAGCCCTGTCTTGAAGAGTCTTCCATTTTGTTTTGAAAGACTCCTGAATTTTAGTTGGACCCTTTCACACACTCACACACACTTTCTGTTTGAAAATCAGAACTTCCACCACTACTTTGTCTCATACCCAACCAACAAGTTACCCCCCCAATATGAGCCTGACCACCTGAGGGGATTGTAACAATGCTGTACATTTGAAACACGTCACAGAACAAAGCAATAATTAGCAATCAATCTGAATCATCATGGTAAAATGAGATGTGGATGATTCTCCTATTTATAGTCTAACCATTATATAATTAGATATGAAGTGCCCTCAACTGTCACGTATGTTCTGACAGTTTATTATAAGCGCATACATTTCTGTTGACATGACAAAATGTTGCTTAGTGCTTCATGACTTTAAAACTTACACAGAACATAGTTGTTGTTTGATTAAGCCGGTGAACACATGCATGATGAAGTCTACCTACAATCACACTGTACTGTCATACTGGAAATATTACCGGCTTTTATATCGGTCTCCATGTTGTTAAGCTATGTTACGTTGCAGTGCGAAGCCATGCATATTTCCACTCATTTTCAGCTAATCTGATTGAGGGCTGTGAACATTTGTTTTTCTCTTTAATTTTCAGCCATTGGTGGATTGACAGTGTGTCTAACTACAGTGTCTTCTAATATTTCATGCAAAACCTCGATTCCACGATTTTCAAAAAATGAAATTGTGTCAAACGTAAATTCGAATAAATTATTTACGAAGGCAATTGTTTTTCTTTGGAGTAATGTTTGCACTTTTGAATTGAACTCAATAAGAACCGGAATGATTATTAAATAGTGTCTGTTTGAATTTGGTTGTCATTGTTGGATATTTTCACCTCAGAAAAGAGCTAAAGAAGATGCAAGACCAAGATGAAGACGCCACCCTGACTCAGCTTGCTACGGCCTGGGTTAACCTTGCAATTGTGAGTATTTACGATTTTGTGAAATATATCAGGATTGACTTTATAACAACCAAAATACAAAGAATTGGTTTATTAAACATCCTCTGCTACATACACATCTAAACATATTCATGTACAGTTTTTTTTTAATGCTGTGATGGCTAATCTAAACTCAGCAAAAACAAAACATCCCTTTTTCAGGACACTGTAGATTATTTTGTAGAAATACAAATAACTTTACAGATCTTTATTGTAAAGGGTTTAAACAATGTTTTCCATGCTTGTTCAATGAACCATAAACAATTAATGAACATGTGGAATGGACCGCTTACAGATGGTAGACAATTAAGGTTACAGAGTTATAAAAACTTAGGACACTAAAGAGACTTCTCTACTGACTCTGAAAAACACCAAAAGAAAAATGCCCAGGATCCCTGCTCATCTGTGTGAACATGCCTTAGGCATGCTGCATGAGGACTGCAGATGGCCAGGGCAATAAATTGCAATGTCTGTAATGTGAGATGCCTAAGACAGCGTTACAGGGAGACCGGAAGAACAGCTGATCGTCCTCGCTGTGGCAGACCACATGTAACAACATCAGCACAGGATCGGTACATCCAAATATCACACTTGCGGGACAGGTACAGAATGGCAACAACAACTACCCAATTTACACCAGGAACACACAATCCTTCCATCAGTGCTCAGACTGTCCGCAATAGGCTGAGAGAGGCTGGACTGAGGGCTTGTAGGCCTGTTGTAAGGCAGGTCCTTACCAGACATCACCGGCAACAACGTCACCTATGGGCACAAGGACAGGACTGGCAAAAAGTGCTCTCACTGACAAGTTGCGGTTTTGTCTCACCAGGGGTGACGGTCGAAGGAATGAGCGTTACACCGAGGTCTATACTCTGGAGCGGGATCAATTTGAAGGTGTGGTGGTCCGTCATGGTCTGGGGCGGTGTGTCACAGCATCATCGGACTGAGCTTGTTTTCATTGCAGGCAATCTCAACGCTGTGCGTTACAGAGAAGACATCCTCATCCTTAGCATTTTTTTTTATATGTATATATTGAAAATGATGCACACTCACAATAGTTGAAGACTCCATCATATCAGTCACCCAATAAAAGCTGTTTAATTTTACATGGAGTGTGTTGCCCCCTCATGGGCGCTGCCATGTTGACCGCACATGACACAGTGTCATGCAGTTGACTGATTTACTACCACTAAAACCAAACAATAAAACAACAAACACAAAATACTTACTTCAAAAAACAAGGGAGCCCAATACAACAGTATAGTACAGTGTGATGGTGCACTTTTGATAAACAGGTGTGTGATCCACCAGAAAGTCAGAACAAAATGAGTGTAAGTGGAAGATAACATTTCTGAACAAGAGGTCCCTGTTGGTGCGATAAAACAACCCACTACTACATGCAACTCTCACATTGCAGATGACAGATAAATGGCACGACATCAAATGTGTTCGGTGTTTAGCCTGCAGAGAGCATTGAGGTTTATAGTGAAAAAGGACTTAAATATTAATGTGTTTCTCACCCACACCTATCAAATCACTTCTGAAGATAGAGATTAAACCACTGGAGTTGTATGTGTTACTTTTATGCTGCCTTTATGTGATTTTGGAGCGTTAAAGTTTTCGCCACCATTGACTTGAATTGTATGGACCTACAGAGCTCAAATATTCTTCTGAAAATCTTTGTGTTCAGCAGGAGAAAGTCATGCACATCTATGATGAGTAAATGATGAGATTATTTTCATTTTGGGGTGTACTATTACTTTAATAAAGGGCTGTCCTTAATTTCTAGAATTTAAATGTCCTTCTCGTCTTCCTTCCATCAATAGGGAGGAGATAAATTGCAGGATGCATACTACATCTTCCAGGAAATGTCAGACAAGTACTCCCCCACACTGCTGCTGCTGAACGGTCAGGCTGCCAGTCACATGGCCCAGAATAAGTGGGATGAGGCTGAGTCAGTTCTACAGGATGCTCTTGACAAAGTACGATTTCAGCAAAGCGATTCATTTAGTCTAATTAGGGGCCAATTCTGCTTATTTTCCAATTCACTCTTAGGTTGACCTAAAAAGGGCTGTAAATTAGTGATTGTCAGGATTCGTACGAGGTGCTTGAACTACTTGAATTTGGCTTTTTAAATGTAAGTCTTGGCAAAATCTTGAAAATAGCCATTTTTACAAAGAGGTGCTTAAAAATTGCTTGAATTATATAAAAATGTTAAATACGTTGCTTAAATCATTTAATAAGTTACATTTTATTTATTTATTTATTTTCGTAAAACGCATATACATACCTGTTACAGAACAACTTAAAAAATATTTTTTTTTGCATACTTCTCTCTATGTGCTGTTTGCTTATTATTCAGAACTGCTTACATAAAAAATAACGGATGATTTTCATTACTGTTGGTTCCGTTAACGGTTCTCAAACATACTGTACATTCTCCTGCTTGTGCAGATGACACACCGTACTAACACACTGACAGTGTTTCGAGAAGCTCTATTCAGTTGCATGTGCAGCAAGAAACCTGCAATGCGAACAGTTGAGTCAAATTGACGAACAAATGACTCTTCTTGCCGGTTCTTTTTAACCTTATGGGCAGAGGTCCAGACAACTGCTGAAGCCGCACATAGACGGCACTGACATCTGGCACCTGTTACTTTTGTTAGTGCGGTTCAGAATGGGCCAGTCACAGTTGATTGTCACTGGTTGATGATTTCAAAAATATTTTCTAGATACTGCTGTGGTGGATGTCTCAAGTATGAATCCTTGCAACTATCAGTTTTTATTACAAATGACCATTTTAATTACAGGCTTGACTGTTTTTTTGCACGTTTTTTAGAACGTGGATATGAAATTTGTCAATTGCCTGAAAATCATTTACCCCTTCATTTGATACACTTTTGACATTCACAGTTAGTTATGTTTATTTTAATAAAAATGTTTTTTTACAAGCATTACTTCAAGGCCAAGTAAGTTTGCATAAAAGCAAAACAAAATTATTAATCATTTAAATATTCTAAAAAGAATGTTTGTCTCTTGGTTTCATGCCCTTTTTTATGTAAAAAAAAAGTTTAATTTTGTTTTTAAATAAAAAAAAGTCAAAGTTTAAATATGCATATAGTGATTTTCCCAGCATGTCAAAAAGTTATTAATTCACATTTAAACTATAATATTTTCACACAACACAAATTGGTGTTGTAACCCATTTAACCCTCATTAGTGTTAACCCTTGCTTTGTACGTGATACAAAATTAGATTATATAAGAACAACAGTCAAGATGTCCAAAATGTTTACCCTTAGTACTTATGGGCAAAAACTAAACTGAATGGAAAATTTCAATATTCTGTAAATTGGAAAGTCAAATTTTTTTGAGAGTGGCTCATTAGCAATTCCAGTCAGTTCCTCTATATCTGTTGAGTAACTTTAGAAATTATGGAACATAGCACATGAGTCATTTGGACTACTGTTTATGGACCCAGTTATTCACTTTAGTTGGAAGTGTGCATTTAGTGTAATGCATGTCTGAGTTGCTGAAGAAATCTAAATCACAATTGCCATTAACTTGCCATTACTGAATTTTTGAATTTTGCATCTGAAGACTTGATCTGAAATTCCATGATTATATCCTTTGATCTATAGGACAGCGGTCACCCTGAGACACTCATCAACCTCATTGTGTTGACGCAGCATTTGGGCAAGCCTCCTGAGGTAAGTTCCATGAAAATGTATGTTTTTGGCACAGACTGGAGAGTTCATCTACAGATTGTGGATGTTTGTATGTTGTATATGAACAAACACATTTTGTGTACTTCTAAGACCAATGTATTTGAAGGGGTTTTGTTGTACTCTTCCATTTTATGTTGAAAATGTATTGGTTGTGTAACATGGTCTTTTACTAAAGCATATTATGGATGCTAATGTGCCTGGTTGTTTATGTTTTAGGTTACAAATCGTTATTTGTCTCAACTGAAAGATGCACACAAATCGCATCCTTTCCTTAAGGAATATCTTGCTAAGGTAAGGTTACTCATTCTTGCATTACATCATTATAGAGCAATCATTTTTCACCTCATATTTGAAGAAAATGTGAAGGCATCATGAATTTGCTGTGGTTTAACTGTGAAAAAGTCAACCATTGTTTAATAAAAGATTTCACATAATTTGTTTTAATGTTTCGTACAGGAGAATGAATTTGACAGACTTGCAATGCAGTACGCCCCCAGCGCCTGAAAGAAAGATGTGTAATTTATACCTCTCATATGATGCAACACATTAATTTTCCTCTTTCTTCCTCAAATTTTTACTTTACTGTCTTATTCTCATCCCAGATACTCTACAAACATTCCTCTATGATGGGAAATAAACATGTTTATATCATACTCCGTGTTGTTGCATTATTAGAATGTGTTTGACTGTTAATATTGAGAAACACATAACAAAATAAAAGGTGTATTTATGTGTCCTCTTTTTTATAAATCTGGCCATAGACCATTTTGTTTGTTGTAGCAAACCAGTGCATAAAATTATAACAATATTGGGACAAATCTGTGCATAAAAATGTAACATTATGATGAAAAATTGACCCATTTTTATTAGGTGTCTTTAACAGCAATGTACTTTAGCATTTGATGCAATGTAATTCTTCTATACATGCATGTTGTTGTGTTGTACTTGCATGCGAGGTACCTGCATTTAATAACATCTGTAATTACACTGTTAAACTTACCCCTAAACTTAAACACTACCCCAACCCTTACCCTTACTCCTAAACCTACACGTATAGTACCTCAACCTCAGAAGCAGCAGATGTGAATCTTGTGAGAATTTAGCAAAATAAGCATGCAGTTAAACAATAAATGTATTGTGTGTATTTTAATTCTAGTACACATTAAAGACACTTAATATTAAGTGGGACCAGTGACACTACAACAAACAATGTTATGAACGTTCATGGTGTTCATGGTGCTGTTGTACCTGATCCAGGGCAGTTTCTATGGGCATGCGATACACCGATCAGCCACAACATTTTAACAACCTGCCTAATATCACGTAGGTCCCCCTAGTGCTGCCAAAACAGCTCTGACCCATTGATCTATATCTATGTAGAGAGAATCTTACTACACAAAGCAAAAAAAGACAATTTCAGGACAATTAATGAGCATGTGGAATGGACCGCTTACAGACGGTAGACAATTAAGGTCACAGTTATAAAAATTTAGGACACTAAAGAGACTTTTCTACTGACTCTGAAAAACGCCAAAAGAAAAATGCCCAGGATCTCTGCTCATCTGTGTGAACGTGCCTAAGGCATGCTACATGAGGACTGCAGATGGCCAGGGCAATAAATTGCAATGCCCGTACTGTGAGATGCCTAAGACAGCGCTACAGGGAGACAGGAAGAACAGCTGATCGTCCTTGCTGTGGCAGAACACATGTAACAACACCAGCACAGGATTGGCACATTTGAATATCACACTTGCGGGACAGGTACAGGATGGCAACAACAACTGCCCGATTTACACCAGGAACACGCAATCCTTCCATCAGTGTTCAGACTGTCCGCAATAGGCTGAGAGAGGCTGGACTGAGGGCTTGTAGACCTGTTGTAAGGCAGGTCCATACCAGACATCACCAGCAACAACGTCACCTATAGGCACAAACCCACCTTCGCTGGACCAGGCAGGACTGGCAAAAAGTGCTCTTCACTGACAAGTTGCGGTTTTGTCTCAACAGGGGTGATGGTCAGATTTGCGTTTATCATCGAAGAAATGAGTGTTACACCGAGGTCTATTCTCTGGAGTGGGAATGATTTGGAGGTGGAGGGTCCGTCATGGTCTGGGGCGGTGTGTCACTGCATCATCGGACTGAGCTGAATGTTATAGGGAAGACATCCACCTCCCTCATGTGGGACCCTTCCTGCAGGCTCATCCTGACATGATCCTCCAGCATGACGATGCCACCAGCCATACTGCTCATTCTGTGTGCGATTTTCTGCAAGACAGGATTGTTAGTGTTCTGCCATGGCCAGCGAAGAGCCCAGATCTCAATCCAATTGAGCACGTCTGGAACCTGTTGTATCGGAGGGTGAGGGCTAGGGCCATTCCCCCAGAAATGTTCGGGAACTTGCAAGTGCCTTGGTGGAAGAGTGGGGTAACATCTCACAGCAAGAACTGGCAAATCTGGAGCAGTCCATGAGGAGGAGATGCACTGCACTACTTAATGCAGCTGATGGCCACACCAGATACTGACTGTTACTTTTAGATTTTGACCCCATCTTTGTTCAGGGACACACTATTCCATTTCTGTTAGTCACATGTCTGTAAAATCTGTTCAGTTTATGTCTTAGTTGTTGAATTTTTTCATGTTCATACAAATATTTACACATGTTAAGTTTGCTGAAAATAAAGCAATTGAAAGTGAGAGGACATTTCTTTTTTTGCTGAGTTTATGTTCCTCAGCGCAAGTATAATTAGGAAAATTTTGAAGATGTCATCTTAATATTTAAGGAATGCACTACTTCAAAAGGACATCTATACTTCTATATCTGCGTTTTTATTAATCTAGTCAAGTGTTATTTTGAATTTGCATTTTCAAGGTTGGTGTGCTATTCTCTTTTCTTCACCAGAACTCCAAGAGTTTTGTGTACATGTTGCGTCTCTTTCACGTGACATGGCATCAGTGATGCCCACCTGGTGTTCACCAAATTCAAAGCCTATTTCAAGAAGAGAGCCATCTTCTCCAGCACTGAATGTGTTACGATCTGCATAACCTCGTACTAAACTTAATTTGTAATGTAGCACATTTTTATTGATATTTGATCATCATTTACTAGCTTGCCGCCTGCATATCCAGCACGAAATGGAATGTGACTGAATTTGTTGAAAGAACAGAAAATGTTTTTGGACACAATGCTGAGTCATGTCATCCTAATGGAGGAACTTGTACACCGATCAGCCACAATATTTAAACCATCTGCCTAATATTGTGGAGGTCCCCCTTGTGCCACCAAAACAGCGCCAACTCACATCTCAGAGTGGCTATCTGAGTTACCGTAGACTGTCAGTTCGAAATAGTCTGGCCATTCTCTGTTGACCTCTCTCATCAATAAGGTGTTTCCATCTGCAGAACTGCCGCTCACTGGATGTTTTTTGTTTTTGGCACCATTCTGAGTAAATTTTAAAGACTGTTATGTGTGAAAATCCCAGGAGATCAGCAGTTACGGAAATACTCAAACCAGCCCATCTGTCACCAACAATCATCCGTGCGATTATCGAATCAGCTAATAGTGTTGCAGCAGTGGAATGTGATCTCAATGATTTGGACCATGGCATGATTGTTGGTGCCAGATGGGCTGTTTTGAGCATTTCTGATTTTGTCCCAAAATAATGTGTGAGTTGTCCTGATGTTTTCTGAGTTTTTACCTCTCATTTGTCGCCAATGAAACAAATGGTGGTGTCAACAGCAAATGTGATGATGAGGTTGTTGTAGTGTGTGAGATGCAGATATGGGTGAATAGTGAGCATAAATTAGGGCTAAGGCAATAGCCCTGTACTGGAATCCAGATGTGCTACCCACACAATGTGTTTGAAAAGAATCCATTCAAAGTGTTTTAGTCTTAAAAACAGTTTCTGCACTTATTATATTTGCAGAGTACCCAGTTGCAGATAGATGTACTCCGCTCCCTTTGTCATTCTCTGATTTGTTTGTGCCATTTGCAAAGGATGCAATAATTTGTGAGTGATGCTATCAGTATGGGACAGAACTAGTTTTTCCAAAGCCCTTAAATGTGGGCTTTTTTTTTTGCTTTTGAAAATACTCATAAAGAAATGAATAGTACTTCTGAAAAATCTGTTTAAAATAATGTACAGTCACATGAGATGAAGACTCCAGCCTAATAAATGCTGTTTTATTTTATATTGAGCAGGTCACCTCATGGGTGCTGCCATGTTAAGATCACAAGACTAGCAGCAGGGGTGTAGCAACCATTATAACTATGTACTATACCATAGTATGCAATCTGAACAATGATACTGTTCTTTGACTTTTCCATGCTTTATGTTTGGCCATTATATTGAATTTAGATTAATGGTAATGGTGATGTTTGTGGCATATCTATTTGTAGACAGAGAGGTGCCACAAGCATAATATTTGACACTGAAATTCTGGAATGTTTTTTTTATGCTTTTTTGTTTGGTTCTGGCTGACTGAACCATTGTTTGAAACGTCAGCAATCATTCAATTATATGATTATTATTTTGTTTAATATGAAAATTTTCATGCATACATGGTTGCTGCATTTTAGTCTTAATTATTAAAGTTCTATCAAAAAGAAATGCTGCTGGTTTTGATAAGTTCTGTTGACATCCCTTCTTTTAAATAGCACATTCTTATAAACATAAAATGTGTCCTAAAAATGACATATTCTTATGACATATTCTCAAAGTTATGTTGTGAAGAGAGGCTGATGAGACTTAGAATGTGTCTCATTTTTCATCTGCAAATTATTCCTTTTTAAGTCAAAAAGCATCCTAAGTTTTGCATGCGGCCCGATGGAGGATTCTGCTTCTATGGCCAGTAAGAACCTTGAATATGAACAACTGTGTCAGGTAAGATGGTGGATTAGAAGTGCATGATTTTAAGATGCTAGTATAACTGCACAAACAATCTGATTATGTGGCCATTAGGGATGCACGATGTATAGGATTTTCTCAATACATCGCAAACTAAATTGCAGTAGGCCTATGATTTTAATGCATTCATCGTCCAACTTTAGTCTGTTATAAACTTGTTTATTCTTTAGAGAGAGAAAAAGGCCAATATTTAACATGATGGGGCAGTATTACCAAACTTTCTCACATTTTCTTAATTCATACATTTTGAAAAATGTCCTCCTTGTGATATGTCCCTGTTAGCTTTCAACCCAAAACTACACCCTTCAATGGAATCAGTCACTGAAAACTTTGGCTTTTTGTATGATGCATCGACGCCTCTATGTGTCAGTATACATCCAAGACAACTGCTATATTATCCAGTGAAATATAAATAAAAAATTACACTTTCAAAGGCACCGTGGTAACACTACATACAAGGTAACACAATACATTGTCAAGTCTTTAGAAAAGGGTTCATTAATGACTAAAAAGTAATTTGCAAATGCATTACACATTTTTAATATGCGATTAAGAGCGACTTTCAATTAATACTTGCCAAATAGTGAGCATTTTACTTTGCATGTTTTAATCACTTAATAAATACACTTTTTCATTTTACAGTAATCAAACACATATCACTGTCTAATTCATGATGTCACAATGCAGCAAAATAGATTATTATAGTCAGATTACAAGAGGGAATATGTCATTTTGTTACAGTCCTCTTTGTGTTTATATCAGTTAGTGTAATGTCTTGACTGATTTGTGTTGTCACTTTCCTTGTCATATTGATGTCACAAGAATGGTGCTACTCCGAATGGTGACCCAACTTACCTACAGTAGTCCTAGTTACCTAAAGTCCTCTGTAAAAACACTTTTCAGGACTCGCTCTCATTCCCAGCACATCTCACATAATAAAGTCTGATTACCAGACATTCTATCTACCTCTTCCTGTGCTATGGTATTAGACTGGTACTTTTGAAGCTGACTGACTCCACAGGGAGAGTCAATGAACTCTTGAAAATGTCAGTACTGACTGAGGCCAGCTGCTTTGCACAGATGATGACTCATGTCATGGTGAGATGCCATCAGGACTGGCAGCATTGCTGTCACCTGCTGAGAACCCCATGTAGCCTACCACTTTGCTCAGGGAATTGCTGCAAATTCTCCCATTTCATAAAAATTACTTACTGTAGATGGTCTGGTACTAAGATCCACCTCTCACCCCAACCACGGTCTGTTTACTCTACCATCTGGGAGACGCTATAGAAGTCTTCGCTGTTGCACCAGCAGACTCAGGAACAGTTTCTTTCCCTCAGCTGTCAGCCTACTGAACTCTGAACTCAGGCGCTGAACACTACATCCCACCCGAACTTCATATTTGTATTTTTCTTTTATTAATTTATATATATTTATTTAATTTTTTTTATTTTTCGCACATTCCCTTGCACATTTCTTGCACATAACTTCTACCTCCTGATGCTGCTTGCACTGTTATGGCCACCGGCCATATACATATATTTACACATTTACATATTTATACCTCATTCTGTACAATGCACCTTCAGTTTTTGCTTCTTCATTTGCACCGTATTGTATTTTAGACATTTGCATTGAGCTGGTCTCTGCTTCTCTACATCATAACTTTGCACTCAAAAACCCATATTGTACATACTTACATATTTATATATACATATATATATATATATATATATATATATATATATATAGCTATTTGCACTTCTGGTTAGATGCTAACTGCAATTCATTGGCTCTGTACTTGTATTTTGCACAATGACAATAAAGTTGAATCTAATCTAAAAAGATGCCACAGGTGGTTAGTTCACCCAAAAAGGAAAATTTGCTCTCATCATTTGCTCACCCTCATGCAATACCAGATAAGTATGACTTTCTTTCTTCTGCAGAACACAAACAAAATATCTCAGCTCTGTAGGTCCATACAATGCAAGTGAATGTAAAAAAGAAGAAAAAAGTCAGTATAAAAAAATCTAGAAGACTCCAGGGGCCAGTTGTTCAAAAGTAATCTGATCAGATTATGGCTATCAGATTGGATCAAGTCTTGAAAATGGGTTGTTCAAAAGAAGAAAAAAAAAAGAACTCTGAAATCAGATTAGATCACAAAATCCAGTATGTAAATTTAGTTTTTTTGTAAATTGGGATACTTTTGATCCAAAAAGCAGAAGGGTGGATTTCAACAACAAAAATGGCCTAAACTTTAAAATTGGTCGAAAATACACTATTTGTATCATGTAATATATACAAAAATTTGGATTTTTTATTTTGCCCTTGATAAGTTTAACCGTTATAGTGAAGTATACAAGTAAAATATAAAGTACACACTGGGCTACCAAATAAGCCTTTCAGTAAAGTGAAAAAGATTCAATCATTTTGTCCCTATAAATAATCCCCCAAAGAGATGTCAATAGCAAAGAACAATATTTAATATTAATATTAACTGTCATTTGTCACAGTATATTAATTGCAATCAATCAATCAGAGATCAACCAGTCAAAAGTAGTTTTTAACGATTGCATCCCTTATTGCACGTCCAGCCAGTTCCTCAATCTGAGAGAACGCCAGAGGTTGGTCATTATCTTCATCACAGAGTGGGACATTGCACCTTCTAACAATGTTGTGCAGGACAATACAGGCAAGTATTATGTTGCTGCTCTCTGTGGTTCCACTCGCAAGTAGTTAAGGCATGCAAAGCACCTCTTGAAGACTCCATTAAGCGCTCAATTGTACATCTTGTTTTGCAATGAGCAGTGATGAAGCGTGCCTGCTCAGGTGTGTTTGCTTCAAGAAAAGGGGTCATCAGCCATGGAGTAGGAGTAGATAGGCACTGTCTCTTATATTATGCCATCCGGTCGCTGTTTTGGAGCTCTCTGTGTAGAGCACCCTCCCTCAGGATACGTGCATCATGGACAGACCCAGGCCACCTCACGACGCAGTTTGTGATGATGAGGTCAGTGTCGCCCACAAGTTGGATGTTGATGCTGTGTCTTCCCTTTCGATTGGCATACTCTCACTCCCTCTCATGAGGTGCTTATATGTGAACAGGAGTGCAGTGAATAACCCCAATAGTATTGGGCATATTTCCTAAAAGAAAAAGCTTGTGCTTGCTCTGGTCATCCTTTGGAAATTAAACAAAATGATTGACTTGGCTCACCAATGAGATTGACACAGATTTCACCACATCACTGACGGTTGATTTGTTCACTCCTATATTGTCACCAACAACTTGGTAGAAAGTTCCAGTTGCATAGGAGTGCAGAGCAATGAGGATATGTTCTTCCACCAACAGAGCTTGATTCCTTTGGGTTCTGCTTTGAAGTTTTGGCCTGATAAGGTCTGCAATGTACTTAATATATGCATTCCCAAAGCGAAACCGAGCATACAGTTCCTCAGTGGTGTACTGCTCCAGTGGTTTTGTATGCTCAACATACACCCTTTGATGGAATTCTTTCCTTCCAAACTGGTGGTGGCGATGGACAATGCCTGCCATGTCAGAGCCTCTCTGTAAGTCCTCTGAGAAAGACTGAATAAGATGACTGGGATTGGTCTTTTCAAACACACACCCAGTAAACATCAATTAGCTGATGAGCTTTGGCTTGTGTTCACTTAACTCAATCAAGACCAAGGCCTATAAACTCTACATCCTCTACACCAAAGAGGTGGTACCATATACTCAAAAGGACCTAATTTCACAGTTGCAGAAACCCACGCATCGCTGGAGGGTGCTAGGCACCATTATGTAGGAAGTTTTATTTCTACTAAGGGGAGAAGTGTCTAACAAAAAGAAAAAATCTATTTGGGATGACATCACCCAAAATGTGAATGCCATTGGGTGTGGCCAGAAGAGGACTACAGAGCAAGTGACATTTAGATGGAAAAATCTGAAGGCCAGGGCAACAAAGGACCACGCTGAAGCAAAATTACACAGATGTGGTTCTTGACATTATTGGAGGTAGAAACTCTCAATTTCTGCATTCCAGCTAACCAAAGACTTGAGATCCGACTCCTAAAAGCAGAGCTTCAAAAAGCTGGACTCTCTACAAATAAAGAGCTCTAAACGTTCTTTATTTTGTTAACTATTGGTCATTTAGCCTTTTAATGATTTAAAACACATGTTCAAAATATCCACCATGTATATGTGAATGATGTATATTTGTTTGTTTGTATTATTTACATTATGATATGTAGTCCCATTTAGAGCACTGTTAATCCGGATTTGGTAATCTTGAAAAGTTTGTATCTGGATCAGGGTGAGCCAATCCAATGTTGCTTTGAAAAACTGACACAAAATTAAGGTGGATTACCTGGATAGCAAAACATGGGATTTCCAAATCTGAATCATTCTTATCCAGATTAAACGTTTTGAACAACCCCAGTGGTTTAATCTGTATCTTCAGATGCGATATGGTAGTTGTGGTTGAGAAATAGTTCAATATTTAAGTTCTTTATTACAACAAATCTCCACTTTCACTTTCACATTCTTCTTTTGATTCACATTATTTGTGCATATTGCCACCTACTGTGCCTTGAGGAGAATTTATAGTAAAAAATTGCCTGCACTTGTCACATTGCATTTGATGATATGTCCTTTTTGAACCTTCCAAGTTCTGACCACAATTCACTTGCATTGAATGGAAAAACCGAGCTGAGATAATGATGAAACGATGTAGGCTATGTTATGTAAAGTGCTATACAAAATATAACTTGACTTGAGATATTCTTCTAAAAATCATTGTTTGTGCTCAGCAGATGAAAGAAAGTCATACACATCTGCAATGGCATGAACTTGAGTAAATGACGAGAGAATTCCTTTAATGTAAAGTATGTCCTTTTCTCATAACAGCAATATAGTTGGCAGTCAGTGCTGTAAGGCTGCCATATGTGAAGACTTTTGTGAGAAAATTTGATCCTTGCAATCACCGATGGTATTGTAACACTTCTCAATAAAATGTAAATATCAGGTCAGATTTATTAAAAATGTATTTGTTTTGAGCATGAGCACCCAGATTAACCACACATAATTTTTTAAACATGTATTTTGAAATATATAAAAATCAATGAATGCTTTGCAAAGGAATTCAAGAATTCAGCATACTTAGCATTTCAGTGTGCAAGTCTGTCACTGCAGTAATTAATCCAAGAGACTGGTTTCAATCTGATAACAGTGATCATATGAGTTGAAAGTTCTCATATATTTACTGCATGTTATACACTAGATGTCACCAAAACATACACTCTAAATTTGCTAGAACGGACACAACCTTTGCTTTTATAAAGGACATCACTAAATGCAAATTTTGAATACTAAAAATTAAAGCAGTCCTGTCTCCTACTGAATCCAAAAACATTTTATACAAACTGCAATATTTTTTATTTACCTGTGTCAATTTCAGTTAATTAACAACCTAAATAAAAACACACCATTTCAATCTGAAAACTATATTACTGTTGAAACATGCTTCAGAATTGAATGGGATTCTTGAATGTAATCTTTATAACTGCCTGAGAGATATTTGATCAGTTGCTTTACATTTTACAGTAATCACTATCAGATTGATTTCTATGTACTATAGAGTCAATAGCAAAGCCATATAATATCTGTAATATAATTGTAATATTACACATCCAATGTCAATATAGTTTAATGCAAAGTAAAAATGGTCTTTCCCACCAAAAGTGTTTTTATGCCATATAATCTGAATGCTGCAATGTTTTAGGAAACACCTCTATTTATTTTACAAATACATTTTCCTGAATTGTTATTGATTAATTAAGGATGCATTTACAACAAGTACAACACTTCAAAACTACGCTCAAAGAAAAACTCGATTCGAAACATTTTTCCATGGACAAACCCTGTTTCCAAGAACCTTGGAAAAGCTCTTTTTGAAATATGCACATCTCATAAACCCATGTATACTGTACATTTGAATAATTCTTTTTAGGGAATAAGTCTAAGCTATGAGTCTACAACTTAAATTTTCTAAAACTGTCTATTTTTGTCATCTCTGACATTTTTAGAGGAAATGAGAAGAGTAAAGTTTATTTGCCTGAGGCCCAGTTCTGTTCAGTCTTTAGAGCTCTTCTTCACAGAGCATTGAGAAGAGTACACACACAGCCGTGAAGATTAGCCTTATGTTTGTGCTTGGTTCCAGTCATTTTTTAAAAAGCTTATTCCTAAAATTGCATATGACTCCCTAAGTGTCTTTTATTCACTGCTGTACTAAAATATCAGAATACTGTGGATAACTCTTGACATCATGCTGTAATACACTGAAAAAATGCTTTTGGTAAATAACCTAAAAATGTACATCATGTAGTAACATCTAAATTTATTGGTTTTATTGAAGTCAAATATAGTATTTAATATATTAGAATCAAATCAAATGCATTAAACCAGTCAAAGTCATTTTTAGTTGTTAAGTTACGTAGAAATATTTTGGTCTTATAGCCCTGTGCATGCAGTTTCTGAGAAAATATTTTCTTTCCTTATTCTTTATTAAACAGAAAAGATGAGAATTCCTGAGCATTCCTTCATTATAAAAGGTCTGGAAAGCTTCAGAGGGGAACTTTCACTGGCATAGCTGCTTTGTTATAGTCTGGGCGCACAGAGAGAGAATTAGAGAGCCCTAGAGAGATCATCATTCAGAATCCATCTCACAGAACCTCACAATGCCTGAATTAACGATGAGCCAGAGTTGCATTGTGCTGGGAACGGCATGACCTTGAAAGCTGGGTAATCATGAAGAATCATTTTACTGTGACCTGGAATAGCTTAAGTAAACATTTGCACATTTCATGTAGACTCTGCATTTTTCATACTTTTCAGTATGTTTTTATATTACATTGTATATTTACACCCAGTGACCACTTTATTAGGTACACCTGTACATCTATACTTATTCACGTGATATTCTAATCCCATTTGCTCCTGACCCGCATCTGCATGAATTTATGCTTTGCACTGCTGCTACACGATTGGCTGATTAGATAATCACAAGTAGGTGTACAGGTTCAGGTGTACCTTATAAAGTGCTCACTTGAGTATTTATGGAGTCAAATAACATATGTTCCATACAAATTTCCTTAGATAGCATTTATATACCCAAGTGCGTCTTGTGTGTCTACAATTATTAACATTTTTTAGTGAACATGTGAATACTATGCAATCTTATTAATTATGTAATAATCTCTGATAATAGTATAGTAATAAGCATATCAATTTGCCTCAGTGCCAGGTATAGATGTATCCATGGACATCAAGACTTCTAGACTGTTTTGTAACTCCTTCATGAAACTTTTTTTGTAAAATCTTTTACTCTCTCCCCTTTTCACCCCAATTTGGAATTCCCAATGTGCTCAAAGTCCTCATGGTGGCATAGTGACTCACCTCAATCTGGGTGGCGGAGGACAAATCTCAGTTGCCTCCACACCTGAGATCGTCAATCAGCACATCTGATCACGTGGCTTGTTGAGCGCGTTAACGCGGAGACCTAGTGCATGTGGAGGCTTCATGCTATTCTCCGCAGCATCCACTTACAACTCACCATGCGCCCCACCGAGACCAATAACTTTATTATAGCAACCACGAGGATGTTACCCCATGTGATTCTAACCTCCCTAGCAACCAGGCCAATTTGGTTGCTTAGGAGACCTGGCTGGAGTCACTCTGCACACCCTGGATTCGAACTCGCGACTCCAATATGCAATATCATATGGGCCGCAACATTTCTGTTGGAGTTGCTTCTCTGTTAGTGTGAATTACACTGGTGCTCCAGATACTTCTGAATTTCTGCTTTATATTCTGTAATCATCTGGATTACTGGTAATCTTCATTGGCTGACAGGAAATCAGAAACCTATAATTAATGTATAATTAACAAGTCACATGTAACAATTAAATAACAATAAACCATGAAGCTGTTTTCATATAGTTGTGGAAGTACACATATATCCTTATACTTTCTGTTATTTAAAGACCTGTTCATTTTTATTTTTTTAAAACATCAATGACTATTGCTAAGTTCTTCATAGTTTATATTTGATCAGTTTTATTTAAAGACAATGTCATGTTGTGTTAAAATGACTTACATGTTTTAACCAACAGATTTGTTGTTATTTTAGGTCTACTCTGAGTTTGGAGGGGTTTGTGTTTTCTAGAAACAGTTCGAGTTAGACTGGTGTGAAGCTTGATGTGATCAATTTCCAGGTGAACCCGGAAGGCTAATTCACCATGGGTTCCCTCAGGAATTTCCTATGAGTTTTTGTAATGGGGGTTTTCAATTTAATTTACTAAATATTACTTAAAGATGCTTGGATGTTTTGTTCAACAATTTACTGGTATGCCCAATAATCTGAAGGTATTCATTCCTAAAAACCAATGTGAAATATGTGCTGGAGAGAAACTCACAAAAATTTAATTCTGGGATGAATAATGAATAATTATGATTGATTGACAAATACATTATAAATCATGTAATTTGGTTATAGCCTCTTCCGTTTTCATAAATATGTGTTTATCTAATTAAGTTGTTGATTTAGCTGAAATGGATTTGCTCCAGTTTTCTTGATGATGGAAAGCCATTGGAATGTGTTGAATCATACTGCAAAAGCATGCAAGCAAGGCCCCACTTTTTACCCTATATTGTGAACTTAATTTGACTGAAAACTTTAAAGAGTGTGTTGTAGAAATTTTAAATACTCAGTGATCAGTAATAGTCATTGCAAAGGAATGCCCCTGTATCTAATGAATGCAGGGGGGGAAGATCTGCTTTTGTCAGAGACCTTGGGGAAAAGAGGTATAAAAACAACTCGGTCCTCCCCTTCTCCGTCTCACTCATGGCACAGATTATTCCTGTGTAATAACTGGGTCCTTCTTGCAAGAGTAAATTATTTTAAAAGACTGTTTGATTCAGAGAGTCTCTTACGCAGTGATAATGGTTGGTTAATATTTTTTTTTTGCCACAACATGTGTAACATAAATGCAAATATGTTTTATTTATTAAAATCTGCCCATCTCTCATATTGCATACTATTTAAATTCCATTTTATTTTACAATGTCAATGTTACATGCTTCCATTATTAATTAATTACTATAGTAATAGCAAAAAACATTGTGTATCACCATAAATTACACTGATAGTAAATGAATCTCATATTAATACGTGGTACCTTCTTGTGCACACTAGCATGAAATTATCAAATAGAAAAGAAAAAAGAATGATGTTAATAGTATTCCTGCGTATTACATTACATACTGTAAGTACATTATGAATCTTGAAACAATGGGTAAGTACTTCACTGTCACTCAGGCTGGACACGCACACAATCACATGATGAGAGGGGCGGGGCTGTCGTCACCATCAGCCAATAGGAATGCACGTTAACCCGAGCGCTTCGGATCAGGGAATAGAGCATGAATAACGGTACGCGACACTATTTACTAAAATGTTTCACCGCCACACCAATGTCGGACATTCTTGGTGGCGCATATAAATAAAACAGTAAACACCCAATATTGGCCTTTCCGCCTGTAACCTGAAACAAGCACTCCAGCGCTGCAAGCTCTTTATTCAGCCTGTAAGATGACCTGGATCTGGAAGGTAAGTCGAGCAGCTGACGGGTTTTTCGCTTTATATTCAATATGTATGAATGTATATAAAGTGTGCTGTTAACATTTTAAATGCTGGTGTTTTACCTCTTGAGTCTCGACGGGAGCGAGACGTGGAGATGTATGCATATATACATATTTATATCTCGCTCCTCTTTTAATGAATGTTACTGTATGTCGTGTTGTTGTTCAAAAGCGACACGTGTGTTTACAGTTTACAACCAGATTTATTCTTAATTTATGCAATGACGGAGCATCATGTATCGACCTATGCAGATGATGGTGTCTGATTTTGCAAACTATCATTATTGTGTTTTCATTGCATTGTGAAAGAGGCACTTGCCAACATCAAGTTATTCGTTTTCATGTTCTGTACACATTATTACAGTCAGAGTCAAAATATGCATCGTTTTTGTACATTCTTCTCGATGAAGATTCTTTCATCTTAATAGTTTTTAATGTCCCATATGATATGAAGAAGGACATCAAATTGGATCCAGGCTGATTGCATTTACAAACTTGCTCAAATAATTAGATTTTATTTTTTGAGAAGTTGTAATTTGAATCCACTGACATGTGAAAAAATGTGAAGCTTTGAGAATTTTGGTCCAAAAGTTTACCAGCACCAAATTAATGTTGTTTGCAATTACAAATATATTGGTAGCACTACATAGTAAATTTGTTAACATTAGTTAATGCATTAGGAATCATCAACTAACAGCAAACACCATATTTTTACAGGATTTATTAATCTTTGTTAATGTTTATTAATATAAATACATTTGTTTGTTGTTAGTTCAGGGTAGTTCATATTGCGTTAACTAATGTTAACATATAGAACTTTAGATTTTTTTTAATGTGTTTGTACATTTTTAAATTAACATTAACCAAGATTAATAAATGCTGTAAAAGTATTTTTATTGTTAGTTAATGTTAACTAATTTTGTTAAAGGGATAGTTCACCCAAATTCTCTCATCATTTACCCGTAACCCATCCCAGGTGTGTATGACCTTCTTTCTTCAGCTGAACACAAATTATGTTTTTTTTTTTTTTTATCTTTGCACTATAGGTCCATACAATGCAAGTGAATGAGTGCCAAAATTGTGAAAGTCCAAAAATCACATACGTCAACATAAAAGTAATCCAAACAACTCCAGTGTTTCAATCAATAACTTCAGAAGCAATAAGATAGGTCTGCATGAGAAACAAATCACTTTTACATTCTTCTTCTTGTTTGTTTTGGTGAATCACATTCTTCATGCATATCGCCCCCTACTGAGCAGGGAGAAGAATTTCAAGCAAAAAAAGACTTAAATATTTATGTTTCTCACCCACACTTATCATAACACTCCTGAAGACATGGGTTTAACCATTGCAGTCTTATGGATTACTTTTATGATGCTTTGATGTCCTTTATGGAGCATCAATATGTTGGCACCCATTCACTTGCATTGTATGGACCTACAGAGCTGAACTATTTGTCTAAAAATCATAATTTGTGTTCTGCAGAAGAGAAAAAGTCATACACATCTGGGATTACTGAGTAATGAGGGCGAGTAAATGATGAGAGAATTCTCATTTTTGGGTGAACTATCCCTTTATCTAATGTTAACATATAGAGACTTACTGTAAAGTGTTTCCAAAATATTAGCTCAAACTATTTAAATTGATGTGGCAGCAAGAACAGACACACAAAAGAAGCTGATTTACTTTCATACTTCATTAATTGGAAGACAAATGGGGCAATTTTAGTGTGCGTTAAGAACGTTTTGATGTGACCCAGTATTTGGTCTTAAAAGATTATATTCGGGAAACCTGTTAGAAAACAATGTTTATTTGTGCAATTCCTAATGGCACAGAAATTATACACTTAAGCTTAAAGGACCCAGTTAGAGTAAGGTGTTATGGTTTAATGTGTAGATATGCATAATGCATAGTTCTTCTATGTTGTGTGTTTCAAATGTTCAAAAGGAGATTGTGAATATAAAGACCAGCATGACTCACAGTAACTTTACTCTGAATACAATATTTTGTTTAACAACCTTATTTTAAAGCACCTCACTAAACAAAAGCCATATGGAAGAGGTGTCATATAGGTAAGTTGATCACACAGTGGCATGTTACCAGTCTGTTTCATGTGTGCCATGGCCACTGTTTCAACAAGTAACAATTTCTATTTTAAATTACAAGGTTTGTATACCATTAATTGAAACAAGACGTATAATCAGGAGATACTTGTGGCTCTTGTGTAGCTATAAAAAGCCTCAGTCCGCCTACTGTCTGATAAAGAGTTGCCTTTGTCGGCCCTTTATCATTACCCTTAATCTATACGTCTGCATCAGACGGCTATCAGCAAACAGAGTAGAGGTGCAGATTAACTATTTAGAGCTACACTCATCTAAAATGTATGTTTCAGGTTGCTTAACATGAAGTGAGGAATCCCTCTGACCATATATATATATATATATATATATATATATATATATATATATATATATATATATATATATAATTTTTTTTTTTATCCCCTTTTCTCCCAATTTGGAATGTCTAATTCCCACTACTTAGTAGGTCCTCCTGGTGGCGCGGTTATTCACCTCAATCTGGATGGTGTATGTCTCAGTTGCCTCCACTAATGAGAGCATCTTATTACGTGGCTTGCTGTGCATGACACTGCAGAGACTCACAGCACGTGGAGGTTCCTGCTACTCTCCGCGATTCACACATAACTTACCACGTGCCCCATTGAGAGTGAGAATCCCTAATCGTGACCATGAGGAGGTTACCCCATGTGACTCTACCCTCCCTAGCAACTGGGCCAATTTGTTTGCTTAGGAAACCTGGCTGGATTCACTCCTCACCCCCTGGATTTGAACTCGCGACTCCAGGGGTGGTAGTCAGCTTCAATACTCGCTGAGCCAGGCCTCCTCCCCGTAAACCCTATTTAAGAACATTGCTTTACTTCTGGAAGCTTTTGTCAGTTTTGTTATAGTAATGAAAACTTTAGGAGCTAGGAAGAGTGTAAAGTTTGACTGAGAACCTCTTTGTAATTGGAGAGAATTAGTCTCATTGTTGTCCACTTCACATAGCTGAAGTGGTCACTTCAGCCTACTGGACACTTGGTATATAAAGTCATCAGTATATGTATACAACATTCACATTATTGAATTATAGTCCATTCAAGCAATGCTTTTTATGAATACGCACTGTGAGAATCATGCCTATGACCTTGGCGTTTACATTGTAAAACGTGTGAACCTCCAATTGTTACCTTAAGGAGCTATTCTACCTTATCTAACCCTTTAAAAATGTGTTTTTTTGGTGTAACCTAATATATTAAGGTAGATTCAGTGATGTTAAATTATATTTTTGACTTGAATAAAACCAGTTAATTTTAGGCCTAGATGTTACCACACAAAGCACTTTATTCAGTGCAGAAATCCATAAGAATTGCATCAGCATATCATGTAATACAGTATGTATTTTGTTGTCATTGTGTTAGTTTTAAAGTGTTTAAACACTTTAAGATCCCTGTTTGTAATTTTTCTTCTCTTATTCTTAAAAATGTACCTTAACCAAGTGATCTTATTCTACACTTTAACCTAAAAATGTGGTAACAATTAAATTAACTGGTTTTATAAGTAAAACAATTTATTTACTATGACTGAATCAACCTGATTACATTAGGTTACACCCACAAAAATAGTTTTAAAGTTCAGATCAGGTAGAAATTGTTCGTTAACCTCCTGAGAGCCAAATGCAACTGCTGTGTGAGGATTCAGTAAAACTGATGATGGTGAAAGTTATTTAGTTCCCTTTCGATTACGGTCACTCACATCGTGTTGCTGACACTTATGGGAAAATGCCTTTTCTCTGATTTTTGAACTCCTATTGGATCACGCCAATTCAGATGCAACTGAATTAAGCTAATGGCATTTGTGGCCGCTCAGCTAATGACATTGAGCGTGCAGCACTCAGCTCTCTGTATAAGCGGGCAGCATAGCGGCATCAGTCAGAATTTATCTCCTTCAATCCAGGATCTGGTTCACCGTCAAATCACACTTACCTGCAGTGGATGACGCTTCCCTTCCCGAAGACGGCCGCTCCCTTGTCATGCTCCGGTGATCTAAAAATCGATATAAAAAAAAGTTAATTTCCATACTTGTGCTGACTGGACCATCTTTTTCAAGATGCCTTTGCGTAAGTGCAGATGTGGGAAACACATTCCCGTGTCTGACGGCCACTAGAGTTGTGCGTTCTGTCTGGGCCACGCCAATGCAGAAGCAGCGCTGGTCAAGGCTAAATGCACTGCAAGGCAGTGTGCCTCAAAACGCTCCAAGTTCAGATAGCGCTGTTTAAGCGAAATTACCCGACCGCTCTCGCTCCCCCGTTGCCTCCCCTGCCCCTCGAGGACCTGGGGAATGACGATACTCAAGGCAAGGACATGGGAGCAAACAGATTGTGAGGCTGTACCGCCAGCTCAGGTCCCGCATGGACCCACACCCCGCACTCTTCTTCCTCTGTCCTGTTTACTAAAAGTCTTCACCCCCCTTATGACGCTTCCGCTCTCCTGCAGATTGGCAGCGGTGAACATGAAGATGAAGAGGAGAATGTCTCTCACGGCTTCTGACACTGTCGCCTCGTACATGTCAGTAGAGGACGCTGCTTCTCCCCCCTCAAAGAAGACTGTTCTTTGGCGGCAGACTGCCCAGCATAGGCCACCTGGCCCATTTTTCCCTGAGGTCCATGGTGAACTCTTCAAATCGTGGAGTTCCCCATACTCGGCGAGGCTGCACGTCTCCTATACTGCAGCCTTCATGTCCATCGACCACGGAGATCAAATGGTATATGGCTCGCTTCCCCCCATTGAACAGGCAGTAACAGCCAACTTATATCCCTCGGCTCAAACTGGCCTGAGATCCCGCTCACTGCTCCTATTTAAACCATGCTGGCTTATTTCTACACTAGTGGGACAACAGGGTTTTCAGTGCTGTGGTGGCGATCTCAGGGTATTCTGCCATGACTTTAATCCAGAACACCGGCAGAGTTGCTGTCTCAAACATACTTTTAAGGCCGCCGTCATTTGCGATCTCCAGCAGCTGATCTTCTTGCACAGACATGCTAGATTCACCGGGATAAATCCATATTTCAAGTAGGACTCCTGGTATTGTCTGTTAAAAGCTTTCTTTTTCTTGGAAGTGGGCTCTTCTCCTGTCTCTTCACTGGGCCTTTTCCCCTTCGCAAAGAAACTTTCCAAAAACATCTGTTTCTTACTCATTTTGCTCGCTTGTGGGTTCAATGTTGGCGCGCAAGATGTAACCGAGAGAATCCGGTCATTTCTCAAAATAAAAGGTTTTTCAAAATAAAAGATCGTTCAGACTCAGATAATACATAAAACGGAAATATTTAATTATTTCTTATTTTCCGGTACCAATTGATCCACGGACCGGTACCGGTCTGCGGCCCGGGGGTTGGGGACCACTGCTCTAGATGACAAATGGCCAGTGGGTCAAAAGTATGCATTCCCCCCGCTGCACCTCATTTCTCCGCTCCTCTCCAAAATCAGGGAAGAAATGGAAACAGTACTACTGATTGTGCCAAGGTGGCTGAATCAACCGTGATTTCCAGAAATAGTGGCGCTCCTATATGCGCAACCGCAGGATATCCTACTGAGGCGGGACCTTCTTTCTCAGGCCCAAGGCTTGATTTTTCAACCGCGGAATTTACATGTGTGGCCGTTGAGCAGGTCTCGTCGGATGAGGAAGACCTCTCGCAGGTGATAAAGAATACAATTTTGCATTCTAGAGCCCTATCTACAAGATGACTATATGCCTGCAAATGGAATGTGTTTGTTTAATAGTGCAAAACGTGATGTAACAATCCCGTTAATTGCCCTGTTTCTGTCATTTTGGATATTTTACAGGATCGCTTAGATGCAGGTCTTACTCACTCTATGCTTAAAGTATGTGTAGCTGCTATTTCGGCAAATCATACAGCTGTAGGGGGCATGCCAGTAGGTAGACACTGTTTTGTGGTCAGCTTTCAAGGCAATTGAATCCTCCCCGCCCATCTACAATCCCTACATGGGACCTGGCCTTGGTGCTGTAGAATCCCTTAAATATGCACTTTTTAAAACTTGGCATTGTTTAAAGCCCCCTTTGAACTGATCGAGACTATTGATTTACGGACTGATAGTGCTAAAACACGCGCTTATATAGAGAGCTGAGCGACACAGGCTCAATGTCATTGGCTGAGCGGGCGTGAACTCCATTGGCTCAAGTCAGTTGCATCTGAATTGGCATGATCCAATAGGAGTTCAGAATTCTGAGAAAAGGAGTTTTTCTCACAAGCGTCAGCGGCACATTGTCTCGTTTCCTACATCTCAGGGAACCGAGGTTACATAAGAAACCGGAGATGTTATTTTCACAGTAAACCAGGATTAATTTAATCCATGAATGAAAGTGTCCAAAAACAGGACAGTTACTGAGATTAAGCAAGTAGTATTCAGATGGTCATGTGATGCTAACATGGCTGCCCCCATGATGCACCCTTCCCCCATGTAGAATAAAAGAGCTTTTATAAGGTTACTGATATGAATGAAATATTCATCTCACATGAGTGGTCATGAATTTATACTTAGTTTTCAAAATGACTATACATTTCTTTAGAAGTAATCTTCTTAAAAATAAAAAACTACTGTATGCGCCTTTAAAAACTGAATGGTTTCCTCTAGACCTCTCTCCTCCAAACACAATGTTTGTCCTACTTTAAATATATAATGTTCTTTAGACAATTATGGGCTGAGTGGATTTAGACTTGATTGAAATCAAATTGATGTGGGTATTGGAAAAAATATTGTGGTAATAAATTGATGTGGGTTATTTGTGTAATAATTTTAGAAAGTATTAATTAAAATACTTCCAAAGATCCAATGAATCTAATTTCAAAGACTATCAGTAAGGTGATGAGAAACAGATAAGTTTGATGGGTTTACACAAATCTCTATTAGGCTAATTTTAAGAGGCTTTTCAAAATAAAAATGCTTTTTTTTGGGATGCATTGAGATGAACATGAAACATGATAGCAGCGAAATGCAACTTGTCATGCAGCACAGCAAAGTCTTTTTTTACAATACGACTGCTCTTAGCCCAATTTACCAATTTAAACATTGCACACATTGTCTTCGGACTAATCCAGCATCTACTCACTTACAGTTTCTTCACATCCAGGGTTTTATATGCTGTAAGTTAATGCTGCTGCATATTTAAGGGATTCTACAGTGAAAAACTTTAGGGATACTTGCAATTACATTATTATAATGGCTGTGCTTAATTCTATTTCAAGATGATGCACATTTGATTTCTCACTACTTGTCTTCTAAGGCTGAAGTAAATTTTCTTGTGGTAACATAGGCCACAGTTTAAGTCTGGTTCTGAAGCATGGCACATACAAACATCAGTGCACAGGTTTTGTTGCTCTACTAAAATCAAGCTTAAATGGTTGCAGGTTAGAGGGATGAACAAGCACTTTACACTTTATCCCTCCAGTAAGATAATGAGCCATTTTGGAGTTTGCTCCATCCAACAGGAGCTCCTGATGTGTTGCTGTGCTAGATTCTTGATTCTCCTTATGCTAACTCAAGTTGTGTTCAAGAGGTAGAGAAAGACAGCTAGATCAAAAAGTGAAAGACATCTCATTTGACTGGCAATCTGCCTTGGAATTGTAGCAGTGTGGCTGTTTGTAAGTAGCTTAGCAGGAATGTGAGGAGGTCAGGGAGAGATTGTATGCATCTACTTGTGTGACTGTTTAAGGATTTACACTTGTGACCATATGCGCTTGAACAGTGCCACTACAGATGTGTATTTTTTTTAATATCTTTTTAATGAAGTATACATTCTTATGTATGGAATTTAGTTTGGACATGAAAATATGTGTTGCCCTTATTTTGGCATTTATTTCTGGCCCAGATGCAAATTGTATATATATATATATATATATATATATATATATATATATATATATATATATATATATATATATATATATACACTCACCTAAAGGATTATTAGGAACACCTGTTCAATTTCTCATTAATGCAATTATCTAATCAACCAATCACATGGCAGTTGCTTCAATGCATTTAGGGGTGTGGTCCTGGTCAAGACAATCTCCTGAACTCCAAACTGAATGTCAGAATGGGAAAGAAAGGTGATTTAAGCAATTTTGAGCGTGGCATGGTTGTTGGTGCCAGACGGGCCGGTCTGAGTATTTCACAATCTGCTCAGTTACTGGGATTTTCACGCACAACCATTTCTAGGGTTTACAAAGAATGGTGTGAAAAGGGAAAAACATCCAGTATGCGGCAGTCCTGAGGGCGAAAATGCCTTGTTGATGCTAGAGGTCAGAGGAGAATGGGCCGACTGATTCAAGCTGATAGAAGAGCAACTTTGACTGAAATAACCACTCGTTACAACCGAGGTATGCAGCAAAGCATTTGTGAAGCCACAACACGCACAACCTTGAGGCGGATGGGCTACAACAGCAGAAGACCCCACCGGGTACCACTCATCTCCACTACAAATAGGAAAAAGAGGCTACAATTTGCAAGAGCTCACCAAAATTGGACAGTTGAAGACTGAAAAATGTTGCCTGGTCTGATGAGTCTCGATTTCTGTTGAGACATTCAGATGGTAGAGTCAGAATTTGGCGTAAACAGAATGAGAACATGGATCCATCATGCCTTGTTACCACTGTGCAGGCTGGTGGTGGTGATGTAATGGTGTGGGGGATGTTTTCTTGGCACACTTGAGGCCCCTTAGTGCCAATTGGGCATCGTTTAAATGCCACGGCCTACCTGAGCATTGTTTCTGACCATGTCCATCCCTTTATGGCCACCATGTACCCATCCTCTGATGGCTACTTCCAGCAGGATAATGCACCATGTGACAAAGCTCGAATCATTTCAAATTGGTTTCTTGAACATGACAATGAGTTCACTGTACTAAAATGGCCCCCACAGTCACCAGATCTCAACCCAATAGAGCATCTTTGGGATGTGGTGGAACGGGAGCTTCGTGCCCTGGATGTGCATCCCACAAATCTCCATCAACTGCAAGATGCTATCCTATCAATATGGGCCAACATTTCTAAAGAATGCTTTCAGCACCTTGTTGAATCAATGCCACGTAGAATTAAGGCAGTTCTGAAGGCGAAAGGGGGTCAAACACAGTATTAGTATGGTGTTCCTAATAATCCTTTAGGTGAGTGTATATACACACACACTGGCGGCCAAAGGTTTGGAATAATGTACAGATTTTGCTGTTTCGGAAGGAAATTGGTACTTTAATTCACCAAAGAGGCATTCAACTGATCACAAAGTATAGTCAGGACATTACTGATGTAAAAAACAGCACCATCACTATTTGAAAAAGGCCCCTTTTCCAGCTGCCTTCACTCCAACACCTTATCCTTTAGTAATCATGCTAAATTTCTAATTTGGTACTAGAAAATCACTTACCATTGTATCAAACACTGCAGAAAGCTATTTGGTTCATTAAATTAAGCTTAACAATGTCTTTGTGTTTATTTTTGAGTTGCCATAGTATGCAATAGACTGGCATGTCTTAAGGTCAATATTAGGTCAAAAATGGCAACAACAAAAAAAGAAACAGCTTTCTCTAGAAACTCATCAGTCAATCATTATTTTGAGGAATTAAAGCTATACAATGCTTGAAATTGTATTTCATACAAAGGTGTACACTACAGTCTTCAAAGACAAAGAACAACTGACTCTAACAAGGACAGAATGAGATGTGGAAGGCCAGAAGTACAACTGAACAAGAGGACAAGTACATCAGAGTCTCTAGTTTGAGAAATAGACGCCTCACATGTCCTCAGCTGACAGCTTCATTGAATTCTACCTGCTCAAAACCAGTTTCATGTTCAACAGTAAAGAGAAGACTCAGGGGTGCAGGACATATGGGAAGAATTGCAAAGAAAAAAAAAAAAGAAAAAAACATAGGTTAGAGTGGGCAAAGAAACACAGATATTGGACAATAGATCATTGGAAAAGAGTGTCATTAATCTTAAACCCATGGAGCATTTGTGGGATCAGCTAGACTGTAAGGTGCATGAGAAGTGTCCGACAAGACAGTCACATCTATGGCAAGTGCTACAGGAAGTGTGGGGTGAAATTTCACCTGAGTATCTGGACAAACTGACAGCTAAAATGCCAAGGATCTGCAAAGCTGTCATTGCAGCATGTGGAGGATTTTTTGCTGAGAACTCTCTGTAGTTTTTTTTTTTCAAATTGTAATTGTTCACATTATTAAGGACCTGAAGTTTGCAGATGACACCATGATCATCAGCCTCATTCGTGACAGTGACAAGTCTGCATACAAATGGGAGGTTGGTCAGCAGACTGACTGGTGCGGTCACAACAACCTTGAGCTGAACACACTCAAAACAGTGGACTTATAGTGGACTTCAGAAGAAATCCCCCCGTACTCCCCCTAACCCCACCATCCTGAACAGCACTGTGGCAGTAGTGGAGTCATTCAGGTTCCTGGGCTCTACCATCTCTCAGGACCCGAAGTGGGACACCCACATAGTCTTCATTGTGAAAAGGCTCAGCAGAGGTTGTACCTTCCTTCACCAGCTGAGGAAGTTCAACCTGTGACAGGAGCTGCTGACACAGATCTCTTTGGTCATTATTGAGTCTGTCCTGTGTACATCAATAACTGTCTGGTTTGGTTCAGCCACCAAATCAGACAGAAGGTAACTACAACAGACAGTCAGGACTGTTGAGAGGATGATTGGTGCACCCCTGCCAACCCTCCAAGCCCTGTATGTTTCCAGAGTAAAGAAACATGCAGGTAGAATCACTAATTTTTAGAATCACAAAAAATGCTATAAAAGAACCATAAAAAACAATTAAATTAGTTCATATGACTCCTAATCATTTTATTCAAAGCCACTTGAAGACGTGCGATAGCTCTGTGTATCACAAAAGGCTGTGTTTTATAAGTAAATATATAAAATGAATATGCAGTTCCAGAGCGTGGAGTGCTCCGTTTACACACACACTTGCAGCTATTTATAGCCTTCACAGCGGTGCGCAATATTTGAGCGCTACTCATGAACAACATCTCAGATGTAGATGCTCAATAGTTCATTTCACTTATAATATGTGTTTAGAATGGCGTCGGTGGTGCATTTGACTAGAATTTGATTAAGAAGCAAAAATTTGCCTAAAAATTAATGCAAAAGGAGCCCCGACCAAGTATTTAGTGCATAAATTAACATACTTTTCAGAAGGTCGGCATTTCTGTATTATAAATTCTTTATTCTAATATTTTGAGATTCTTGATTTTTGATTTCCATGAGCTATAAGCCGTAATCATCAAGATTACAACAAAAAAAGGCTCAAAATATTTCACTTTATGTGTAATAAATAAAGGGCTACAGGAGCACAGAGGGAGATTCAGCAAAAGGGAACACAGGTAGGTTCAAGCGATCTCCTGGAGCTTTTGACCTTTATTCCATCACACCTTGACTGCGGAGCTCTTTGGCGGTCAGCAGACTGCTTGCAGTGCCCTTTGACTTATGCCACTCCACATGTACTCAGATGTCTTTTTGACAGCTGTGTGATCCAGTCCATCACTTTTCAGTGATAGGCATTTTTGGTCCCTTCTCTTCACTCAAATCACATTCCTTTTCCCACCTCACTTGTATACAGACAATTTTTTTCTTTCACATACCAGCACGGCACACAACTCTGTCTTTCTCACACCTGTTCCAACTCATATGGGCCAGTGGTGGCTCAGCGGTTAAGGCTCTGGGCTACTGAATGAAAGGTCAAGATACCACCGTCAAGATACCACTGTTGGGCCCTTGAGCAAGGCCCTTGACCCTACCTGCTCCAGGGACGCTGTTTCATAGCTGACCCTGCGCTCTGACCCCAGCTTAGTTGGGATATGTGAAAACAACTCCATTTCATTGGCTCTGTACCTGTACTCTGCACAATGACAATAAAGTTGAATCTTAATCTCTTAATATCTTCTTGTAGCACACTCTTTGTAGCACTCCTGCTCTATGACGAGGCCTCCGCCCTGCCACATTTCTCCCCCGTTTTCTCAGGCCGGGGAGCCTGTTAGGAGTCTCCCCCGCGGCCCTGACTGCTCCAGGTGGTCGGCTAGGAGCCCCTTCTCCCTTCGCGGTCGGCAGCCATTCATCCACTCTCAGGCGTCCGGCAGATGGCCTCGGCTGCTCCGTTGGGGTGGATAGTGGTGGCGAGGACTCTTCTACGGAGCATCCCTCCTCCTTCCCGTGTTTCGGCACCAGTGTAAAGGGATTAATGGAAAGGAGGAGGTGAGAACTGGCTTTACATTATAAATAATAGTTTAATATAAAACTGAACCTGCCACACTGCCATCTTAAACTAGTTATTTATTAACTAAATTAAATGTAACTGATTACCTGCTAACTTATTTGGGTTTACAGTGTAGACTTAGATGTTTGTTACAGTAATTCAAGTACTTCACTGATACAGATATGCATCAGATATGCAGGTTTGTAAAGCTCCAAATGTAGAAATAGTTCATTTTCAATCCTGAATCCAGATATTGTTGTTTTTCAAGCATGAACCTCTCCGGCTATCTCTCTGAGAAGATACAAGTTATCTGAGACAGCAGATTCAGCTTGAGTATCTGGTTCTTTTTAGTCTTTAAAGGAAAAGTTCACCCAAAAATGACAATTCTGTAATTATTTATTCACCCCCAGGTTGTTCACACTTGTATGACATTTGTTCTTCTGTGCAACATAAAAGGTACATTTTTAAGTAATATCCTGGCCACCCTTTTCAATATAATGAAAGGGGAATGAGGCTGTTCAAACTCAGTGACGTTAATATGTGTTTAGCATATAATAAAAGTCGATCATATTGCTTCTGCATAGTCAGGTCTTCCTATGCCATATGATAGCTTTTTTGTGGTGAACAGGCCACAATTTAAACTCTGAATTTACCTAAAAATGTATGTGTTGCACAAAAAGGCCATATCGAGGCCATTTGATGCTAAATGCATCTTAGATGGAAAGTTTTACAGTGAACAACAACTTAGATTTGATCAGTTTCTCACACAGAGCTATCAAATGACTTCATTAGTCTTGGAGTACAGCTCACAAGTCGTATGGATTTCTGTGTGTGACAGGGCGGAGGGCTGGGTGTGTGGAATCATGACCCGGCCCCGCCCTCCGCCCTGTCACATTGTGTTTTTTAATAAATCCTTTTTCAGCTTTTGTGTTCGGGTTTATAACATGAGGGTGACAAAATGATTACAGAAAATACATTTTTGTGTGAACCGTTCCTTTAAGTTCTTAAGCTCAGAAAAGTCACACAGTTCTCTCTAACATGCAAACCAAAACTGACTGGGCCCTTACATTGTACTGTCAGGAATACTTGCTTAATTACCTCCTTGTTCATTAGAATGTTGTATTTCTGTTGCTCCTGTCATAGGGAGGAAGGATCAAAAAGATGTAAAAAGAATTTGGTGGTAAATCCAATGCATTCCCAGATAAAATATTGCCAGTGTTGGCTTAGTATTTCTCTGTCAGAATAGCTATTTCCTGAAACAGATGGTCATTGCTGGGTAGCTACCTCAAGTACACAATGTCCCAGATCTAAAAACGCCACGATAATTTCACGAGGCAGCAACTGAGCTGATATATGTGGCCGGGCAAAGTTCCAGGTCATTCGAAATATGAAGCCAAAGAAGTACATCAGCAGATGAGAACCTTTTTGTGTAACCCACAGCAGGAATAATGGAGTGCAATTCTTTTAAGTGCACAGTGTCAGTGAAAAGCTCAGATTATTGTATTCACAATAATCACCCACAGAGCTGACAGACATTATCTTGGGCTTGGAGAACAGCACATAAATCATTGGCTCTGTCAACTGTAGCAAGCGAGATTTAAAAATTTGGCAAAAAATATTGTATGTGGGTGTTTGACATTGAAGCAAGAAATGTTAGGAAAACAAATAGACAGAGTGTGAACATGAAATCACACAGGAAATTGACATGTTGCTTCCAAAAGTTTAATGCACCTCAAATCAACCTCATTTAGCCAAATTACTTACAAACGCTATCCCCCATTAGACATTTTTGCATCAATTCAAGCGTGAACACATTTTCCTTGAGCTCTATTAATAGTGCATTGAGAGAACAGCCTCCGGGGTAACCTGGAAGCGATTCGAAAGTTGCATTTTCGCACTGAAATTACATATTTACCCCAATGACAGTTAGGATTAGGTTTGGGATTTTGGTAAGGGGGTAGATTGAATAAAATATGCATTTCTGTTGACCGTATAACATTCTCACATCAACTAAAAACAACTTGATTTTGGTGCCACTCTGTGAACATTTTACCCAGAAATTGGAGCTTACACATGCCCATACATTCAACAACAGTTCCAGCTTCAGCCACTGGTGGCAACAATTCGAATTTCGGTAAGCACAGAGCGATTTCAGTAGCAGAATTTCTGGCCTACTGTTGCCGATTTCACCGTGATCAGTTTGGAGAGAGAAAGGGTAACCCATGAGCTCATTTTATGTCATTTCCATTTTGAAAGCCACATTATCTGGTCTTCTACTCTGTTTATATAGTTATATACTATAGTTTTAATTGTCCATGATGAGCTGGGTTGGGTGGGGGAGGAACAAGTGATCATCTGTGGTGAATTTGTGACATGCTGGCTCATAGCTCTACAGTGCTGTGTCATATCATCGGGATTAGATCTGCAGTGACCTGGTTTCATGAGAGCCTTTTAAATGCTAAACAGTTAATACTCGTAAGAAAAGGAGAGAGCGAACATTCAATTGTAAGTGGCTGTATGTATTAAAAAATGTAGCATGCCACACCTACCAATATAGAAAATTATCATGATTTTCTTCCTCATATTTTCATTTTGGTGGCATTTTGATTTGTATAGCGCTTTTCACAACACAGTTTCAAAGCAGCTTTACAGAAGATCCGGCATTAACAGAAAATGAAACTGTATCTTTATTATCTTAAGAGTCTTCATTGTGTAGTTTGATTAAGTGTGATTTTAAATTGTATATAAAAATAAATAATAATTGTAATTAGTGGCAAGGAACACAAAACACCATATGATGTTGGTTAATGGAGAAAAATAACCTTGGGAGAAACCAGAATCACTGTGGGGGCCAGTTCCCCTCTGGCTAACATCATGAATATAATGCCAATATTACTGTATAGTGCAAGTCATAGTTTAAAATTAGTAAACTAACTAAGTGTTAAGTGTCAGTGTTTAAACAAAGATTTTATTAGAACTGTAAGATTAATGACTAACGTCTTTGAAATCTATCCTGGATTATCTGCAGAGATTCACATAGATGCATTGCGCTTTGTAAGCTAATTTATGTTATGGAGGGGGATAAAACAAATCTAGTAAAAATTTACAGTAATCATCTACATTTAATTGCAAATGTAAATTTTTTTAACGTTTTCAGTTGTTTTCTTTAATAGACAGATATTATGTCTTAAACCATGTATTACGTTACAGTATCTATTAAAGTTACTGGCCACTTGGCGAGTGTCTTGATTTTACACGGCAAAAAAATTTTTTGCTTGCCTTTGGTGATTTGGCAAGTGTTATGCTAATGCCAATTTTCCATTGCACGTTATGGTTCGACTCGCCTCAACTCAACTCACTTTACTTTTTGGAGCTTGCATTTCCACTGCAGTTTAGTGCCATCTCAACATGGGTGGGATTATTGGCTGGTCGTCATAGTTGCGCCGCCTCTACTGCCGTGACATCATCTTAAACACGACACAAACTGCCCAAAACAATAACACGACTACTAGCTGTTAGCTACTAGCTCAATGTGCTGCATAAAGCATGGGGATTTTACACAAGTGTAACAGTTAAATTGGCCTGGTTGTTTTAGAAGCAAGCTTTCCAGTAGCTGGTCAACTAAATAAAGTGAAGCTTTCAAGCAGAGTATAGAGTTAACATAACAAAACATACCATCCTCCATATCAACGGGCATTCTCCCAACAAATGCTTGCCGGTTTAGATGGCATCCATTTGGTCAGACCACTCCCATTTTTCCTTGATGGTTCTGTAGTCACTTTTAAGTGTTTTTAACTTTTCCCTACACTGTTGGTAGGTCCGGTGGTAGCTGTGTGCGGCCAACAGCTGAGACACTTCCTGAAAGACTTTTTCGTTTTGCTCATTGCTAACGAGTGGAAAGTCTTCACCTCATTTATTGACCACAGTGTGGTTTTGTACACAGCCATTTCTTTAATCACAATTCGAAAGTCGTGTCATAAAAATTATACCGTTATCACTGTTGCTAACTTTGGAAATAGCGGTTTGATGTCACGTGTCGGAAATCCAGTGACGCTGATAGGGACGATTCTCCCTGACCAATCAGTGATCTGCAGGATTTTGACATCACATTTAGTATCGGCTTGGCTCGCTTGGAACCTCGACCGGGACTAAAAAAGTATCAGATACCAGGTACTATCCACAGTGGAAAACTCCCAAAAAGCGAGCAGAGTCGAATTGAGTTGAGTTGTACCGTGCTGTGTAAAATCCCAATTAGTATACTTTGTTAGCTCAGTATTTGTCTCTTTACTTGAGAGGTGAAACACTTTAAACTTTACTGATATTTTATTATTACTATTGATATTTTTAAGAGATAAGATTTTGGTTGAAAATTTTTATTTAAGGGGCACTCAGTATGTTTTTATTAATACAAAAAGTTTTACACACAAAGACCTGAATAGCATTTTTTTTAAAAAATATGTTGAAAATGATGCACACTCACAATATTTGAAGACTTCATCATATCAGTCACTCAATAAAAGCTGTTTTTGGAGTGTGTCGCCCCCCTCGTGGGTGCTGCCATGTTGACCGCACATGACACTGTGTCTTGCAATTGACTGAGTTACTACCACTAATAATGACAATAATAATAACAACATGTTTACTATATATATAGCACTTTCAGCCAAACCTCAAATATATAAGTGCATGTGAACAAAACAAACAAACAAAACAATAAAACAACAAACACAATATGACCACCTGGGGGTGGAGCCTCCACTCTCCGCTGGATGAGACCTGTCTCGACAGCTCGTCCGGCGTCGTGTTGCGGTTGCCAGGGATATGAGTGGCGAGCAGCGACCTGAGTCACGGCCAACTCCAAAGGAGATGGCGGGTGAGTTGTGACATGTGACTGGAGCATAGTCGTCATGGCGATATATGTATGCTATCGTGGTGGTGCTGTCTGAATGGATCAAGATGTGCTTGCACTGAATCAGGGCAAGGAATACAGCCAACAACTCAAGGCAGTTGATGTGCCAACGCAGGCGGGGCCCCGTCCAGGAGCCAGTGGCTGCTTGCCACCCAGTTGACAGGCATCTGTGGTGACCACGACACGTCTGGACACCTGCTGTAGGGGGACTCCTGTCCAAAGAAAACTGAGGTCTGTCCATGAGTTGAAAGTCTGACGGCAGGAAGGGGTGATAAACACTCGACTCGAGTCTGAAGCCAATGCTGGAGCAGTCTCATATGCATCAACCTGAGCGGCATCAACATCAGGGTTGGCTGGAAAGACAAGGAGTTCAGTCTTGGCTGGGTTGAGTTGCAGGTGGTGTTCCTTCATCCAGGCTGAGATGTCAGCCAGACAGGCAGCGATTCGAGCGGTCACTGTGGTGTCGTTGGGCTGGAAAGACAAGTAAAGTTGCGTGTCATCAGCGTAGCAGTGGTAAGAGAAACCATGTGACTGGATGATGGGTCCTAATGACGTTGTGTATATGGAGAAGAGAAGTGGCCCAAGCACTGATCCCTGAGGTACCCCAGTAAGTAACTGATGTGGCTTGGATATCTCACCTCTCCAGGCTACCTTAAAAGACCTACCTGAGAGATAGGAGTTGAACCAGTCAAGCACAGTTCCGGTGATGCCCAGTTTAGAGAGGGTGGAGAGTAGGATCTGATGGTATTCTGATGGCATTCGCTCGCCCGCTCCCTTTATACCCGTATGTCTGGGGCAACTTTAAGTTTTAAACCTTCACACTTTTATTTTGACATTCAAACTCTCCAGGAAGTCCTGTATTTGCCTGTTTTTAGGCAAGTTCATAGAAGTTTAATTCGCTTCTTAATCAAATTCTGGTAAAATGCACCTCCAGTGCTGTTCTAAACGCATATTATAAGTGAACTGAAAAATTGAGCATCTACAGCTGAGATGTTGTTCGTGAGAAACAGCGCTCAAATATTACCGCTGTGAAGGCTAAAAATAGGTGCACGTGTGTGTAAACAGAGCAGCGCCATTCACTGATGCGCTGGAGCTGCATGTGCATTTTATATATTTACTTATTAAACAGCCTTTTGTGATTCAGTGCTATTGCACATCTTCAAGTGGATTTGAATAAAATGCATGAGTCATATGAACTATTTAATTGTGTTTTTATTGTTCTTTTATGTAATTTTTGGAGCTTGACAGTTATGAACATGACTAACACACAGTATCGGATATGGATGGTGCTCATTGGACCGATACCTGATCTGTCTAAAAGCCTCAGTATCGGAGCCGATACCGATCCAGGTATCGATCGGTGCATCCCTTGTAAAAATACGACCATGTATAAATATAACGGGCGCATTTCACCCAGCAGCCAGCATTGTTTTGGATGAACAGCAAGTTCTGTCAAAACAAATATGTCTTAAAAGCTGTCCAATCAGGTTGTGACTTTTCCTGATGCCTTTGGTTTTGTATCATTTGTTTCTGTATTAAAATTCCAGTGTGAACGCTAAACAAACCAGGACTAAATGTATAATTTTCTTTTTTGGTCCAGACCAAGAGAACCGAACTACAAATGTGAACACAACACACCCTAACCTTTTTAGCCACTAAACTTCGGAAATATACTGCCATTGGTCGAACAAACAGATAGCGTCACCCCAAACTCGTGCCATTGGTTGAGTCAATGTTGCTGTCTGACTCGTCAGTACAGTCAAACAAGCAGAGCAATATTTGGAAGCACCCTGTGATGGACTGGCCATCTGACCAGGGTGTTTTCCTGCCTTCAGCTCAAGACAGCTTGGATAGGTCTTAGCACTACCCATAACTCTACATAGAACAAGCAGCTTTAGAAGATGGATGGATGGATATTGGAAAGTATCACAAAGTCACAGTGATTACCACTTTTCAGGGAAATAAACCTACAATTGTATCTGTATACATTAATGCAGTAAAGCACATGAGCTGGAATTTTTGTCAGGCAGAATGAAAAGAGCTCACTTTTCATGAGGCTTGAAGGAAGTCCACTAGAGACTCTCTGAACACTGCAGTTATATATAGAGAGGGGATCCCTCTACTGGTTACTGTCAGTACAACAACAGTTTTACATTCTCTATTTATGAAGTAATTGCAGACCTACTTATAGGTAAACCAGAGAGAGCACAGGCCTGAACAATAACGATTTTTAAAGCTAATAGTTCAGATTTTAACTTGCCTTCCCATATTTTCACTAGCTCAGCCAAACACATTATAAATATCTATTTTATCAGAATATTTTAGGTGTCAGAAAAAGTATTTACAGTAGTTGTATTTTTCATTACAACAAAAGCTATAATGTAACTCCATGACACCAATAAATTAATATACTAATCAATTCTAACTGATACTTCCTAGACTATAACAAATAATTCTTGCAAATTCGACAAAACCTCATCTATGCCAGCTAGAACACTCTACATTTAAATCAGCACAATTCCACAACAATTTTCAAAATAGCACAAAAATGCAAAGGTTTTCAATTGCTAGGCATATGTATTTGATCATAAATAATGAAGAACGACATGTTTTCTGGAATGTAGTGGAGTCATAAGTAGGATGTTACCACTAGCATAGCCATGGATGGACCTGGGAGGTGGGCCCACCCAACCAAATCATTGTCTTATGCCCCTTTTCCACCAACAGCCAAAAACTTTCTGGCAACAAACCATGAACTGCAAACATCAGAGACTGTTAAACTGGGTGATGTCAGCATTTAACAAAAAAAGAAAACAAAACCAGATCGCTCTCATTAACACAAAGCTATTTACACTGTAAACTCCTGATGTGGCGATGAGACATGCATATGTCATATATGTGCATTGATTGCTATGAATTGTATTAAAAAAACTATATTTAAACAGCTTCTTTCCTGTTTATCAAAACCAGATCGAGTTGACATAAGATGCTGAATTGAACAACTTTGGATGTTAAAATGCTCTCAAAACTGTCAACTTTATTTAAAAAAAAAAAAACGGTGTTATTTACAAATATCTTATGTACACTGTGAATTGATTATGAATTTTATACATAATAACTTCTATTTGTTGCATCAAAAGCAGATTGTGAAAGCATATATAAACTTATCTGGAATAAATTATTTTGGAGGATAAAATATGCTCTCAAAACTCAAAAGACTTTTATATTCCAGTCTATTTTTATGACTAAACAGATATATAGTTATTTCCAAATATCATATGCATGCATTTACTTGCTATGATTGTTTTTGTCATAACTTAGTAAAACAGTCAGGAATAGATAGCGCTGAATATTTTTTCTCTAACTTGGAACCTGATTCCTTTATGCTTATTGTCTCTTACATTGCCATCGCAGCGGCGTCATCTCTCCCAAGCTTTACTAAGAGTAGAGTTGTGAGGCAGTGACACAATCAGAAAAAAAAGTTATTTTATTGACTGTGAACCATAACAGAGATATAACGACAATACCCAATTCTGTCATTTCTTTCCATCATTTTCATCCGTTTGATGAATTTGAAATTGATCCTTTCTATGGTTAAAATTTCCCCTCTGTTTTTAAAAAATATCCATGGGAAATCCTTGAATCCCCATATAATAATAAAAATGTGTTCTCAGTAGGGACTAAAAACGAATCGTTTTTTATTTCGGTTTATTCTGAGCAAAAACTGTATTTATTCATTACAGGTTAGAACAAAATAAAAGAACGGTTAATAACTTTTTTTTTTTTTTTTAAACAAATGACAGTAATCTACTCTAAGGGGTGGGCGAAAAACAAATTGCAGTGTTGCCAGATCTCACAAGAGAAACAAGCAACCTGGTCTGGAAAAACAAGTCCAAAATAAGCCTTTTGCCTGACCAAAATAAGCAAAAATAAGATTTGTTTCCCCACTGTGTGGTGGATTTATCAGCATAGAAATTATAACAATCAGTTATTTATATGTTTATTTATTTTTCTCCCCAATTTGGAATTCCCAAAGCACTCTAAGTCATCGTGGTGGCGTAGTGACTAGCCTCAATCCGGGTGGTGGAGGACAAATCTCATTTGCCTCCGCATCTCAGACCGTCAACCTGCACATCTTATCGCGGCCGATGACACGACCGTGGTGGGTCATTATATAAGTAACGACCATGAGGAGGTTACACTATGTGACTCTCATAGGGTAACCTCCTACCCTCCCTAGCAACCGGGCCAATTTGGTTGCTTAAGACACCTGGCTGGAATCACTCAGCACACCCTGGATTTAAACTTGCGACTCCAGGGGTGGTAGTCAGCGTCAATACTTGCTGAGCTACCCAGACCTCCAACAAGCAGTTAATTAACAGTTAAGTATAATTTTATTTACAGATCTGCTTCTGACTCAAAAAAGACAGTATCAAATCTGTATTAAGGCATCATATCTAACAATAATTCAGACTTGGAAATATCTGAGAAATGTACTTTTTACCTCTACTAATGTTTTCCTTGTATCTGGATTAGCTGTACAGTACATGTAGTATTTATACATAGTTGATAAAAAGCTTTTCATTCACAGAATGCAACATCCACAACGGGCGATAAGCAAATAAATGTGTGATGGAGAATTTTCATTCTCAGAAGTTTCATTTTTTCAGGCAACATAAAGTGGTGTAGTTCCAAAGTATAAGGGTTTAGTGATAAACCCTTTCGGTCTTTAGTTTCATGAAAAAATTATTGGAACAAATATAACTGGTTATAACCGGTTAGCAGAATTTAAAAATTATTTTTTCACTCCAGAATAATTGCAAATCACATTGTTCCAGTTTTTGGTTACGTTCTGTTGAAAATGTTGTTCGTTTTCTGTTTTCGTTATCGTTCCTCGAGCTGTTTTTAGTCCCTGGTTCCCAGTCACAAGTAAGGTTCCATGCTGTAGGTTATGCATGTAAAAAAAATTATAATAATAATTTCTGAATGTAGTCAAACACAACTATTGATTGATATTTTACTATTCTTAAAGACAAACTTAAGTAGCTAAGTGTCCTAAATATGCCCCTGAAAATAATTAGCTAAACATTAAAAGCTTATATAAACAAGTAAACATCAACAATAATTTCTCTTCACTCACCCACCCAAAAGTTTCTGCCTACACTACTGTATGTTACACTTTGAAATGAGAGGAGTAAAACTTTCTCAGTTTCTCAGAATAACAATAATAAACAAAAACACTTATAAAGTACATATACATGAAAAATGCACAGTATAGTAAAAAAGAGCAGTAACAGAGAAAAATTGGCCCTCCATTGGCAGTCACATTTGTATCATTTGAGTTTTTTTTTTTTCTCAAATCGGTTTGTCTCGTTTCCTTCGAGAATAATAATGATTCTTGAGAATAAGCTGGAGACTGGAGGAGAGAAAAACAAGAGGAATGCGCTGTAAAATATTTCTATACTCCTTTTTTAATCTGATTTTAATGGCTCACTCTGTGGGTGTAGAGACAGTTTGTAGAGGCATCATCTTTGCATTGCAAAAATTATTTCCATGCTTGTTATTGATGTGAAGAGTTTTGAAAATAGATTTTATGTATGAGCTCTTTCTTAAGATGTCTTGTGTTTTTTTTTTTTTTTTTAGATATAATGTATCAACCTTATGACCCTACCCAACAAGATGGTTATTGGATATAAAAGTAAAAATGTAAATGCCTGTAAAAAAGCTTAAGTGTTTGTCTTTTCTGCACTCAAAAAGAATTAAAGGGATAGTTCTGCCAAAAATGAAAATGATCTCATCATTTACTCACCTTACATACCATCCCAGATTTCTACGACTTTCTTTCATCTGCTGAACTCTAATGAAGATTTTTAGAAGAACTTCTCAGATCTTTTGGGTCATGCAATGCAAGTGAATGGGTGCCAAATTTTTTAAGCTCCAAAAAATCACATAAATCAGCATAAAAGTAATCAGTAAGACTCCAGTGGCTAAATCAATGTCATCTAAAGCGATATAATAGGTGTGGGTGAGAAACAGTTCACTTTCACATTTGCTATCGAGGTTGCTAAAGGCTACAGCCTCTAGCATCTGTCGCTAATGCACCTCTTGAGGCCAGGGCAGTGAGGTTTAGACATACTGCACAGCACGTACAAGCTGGCGCTAATCATTACACTTACCGTTCACTTTTTTGAAGAAAATGTGAATGATGTTTAAGGCCTCTCTTTTGACTGTACACGTTTGACGCATGCACAGTATGACTGCTTAGTGATACTTTTTTAGTACAATCAATGGCAGGCGAATGCGAAGACGATGCACACAGATGAGTACTCTCTTGGTTGCTGGAGTGTTTTGGGTAATTGTTAGGGTGTTGCTAGGATGTTCTGGGTGGTTGCTAGAGTGTTTTTTGTGGTTGATGGAGTGTTCTGGGTGTTTGCAAGGGTGTGGCCAGGGTGTTCTGGTGGTTGTTTGAGATTTTTGGGTGGTTGCTAGGGTGTTCTGGGTGGCTGCTATGGTGTGGCTAGTGAGTTATGGGTGGTTGCTGATGTGTCTTGGTTTTTGCTAGGGTAGCCTGGGTGGTTGCTAGGTTGTTGCCAGGGAGTTCTGGGTGGTTCTGGAGTGTTGAGATGGTTGTTGGTGTGTTCTGGGAGGTTGCAGGAGTGTTCTGGGTGGTTGCTAGGGTGTTGCTAAGGGGTTCTGGGTCATTGTTAGGTGGTTACTTACTGGTCCAATAAGAGCCCACCCACTAATGTGGTCCCTGGATATATATCCAGTCCCTTCTTAAATCTATGGGATTTTTATGCACGATTTATCATCTGACTGAAAATCTTTTGTCTGACTACTTAGAAAGTAATAGGACATCTCCCCACAACAAGTCACACAAATTTATGTGACATTCATGTATCTCACAAACAATGCAGTATAAATTATGGCTAATACTTAAGACTTTGTTCACATCCTCACCCTGTATGATCAATAATAATATAGTGATGTTTGCTAAGCCATTTCAGTAGGTTTCTCTAGCAAATTGATATTTCCCTCACATCTCCAGTAATCTTGTGAAATGTGATTCTCATCAGCTAGTTGCTTAATATTAGCAAATTTGTACTTGAAGCACTGAAATATTTCACTATATCAGCAATCTTCATGCATTATTAGCATGGCGCCTATGTTTTTGCTTCTCCAGATGTGATAATTTCCCACCTTATATCTGGGAGAAATCCAGTTTCTCTCTCTCACTCTATCACACATAATTACTAGGCTGCCAGGATGATTCTAGTCAGTGTATGGGATTGCTGTAATGCCCAGTTCTCAGTCTGTGACCAAAGATCAATACTTGTTGAAATTAGTCTGGTTGTGGCTTTATAAATAGCCCTGAGCACAGAGAAAGCTTTGTTAGCCACAGTATCAGATGCAACCTCTAGCACTGTAAAACTCTCTGTCAGAGACAGTTGTAAAAAAGCTTCATAAAAAGAAGAAGAATGTGTCCAGCTCAGTGTCCAGTCTTGGAGAGGAACCTTGAATTTTATGGCCCCTCTTTATATACTGTCTGTGAGATTGGAGTGGTGATCCCTTGAAAGGGGAAATGGCTTCTCACAGAGAGTGTAATAGATACTTGTATTGGTTGGCAATTGGCACAAGGCCTCATGTTAATTCAACAAAACATCTACAGTGATTTTCACCAAGAACTTTAATCATTTTTGTTGTGGATGAGAAATCGATTGATAAAAACCCCCCTTAGATTTACATTTTAGGAAGGACCCAAGACATATCTTAGGGACTATAATACCATAAAGACTTTGTGGTGGGGCTTTTTTTACATTAGCCAATAAGCTACCACCCAGAACACTATAACAACACCCTAGCAACCACCTAGATAAGCTTAGTAACAGCATAGCAATGCAATTAAAACCACCTTAAAGTATCAATGCACTAGCAAACACTAGGAAACACCCTAGCAGCCGCATAGCAATGACTTAGCAACCATCCAGTAAACCATAGCAACCACCTCAGACACTCAGCAAACACACAGAACACCTTAATAAAAAATGCTACACCCTAGCAACCACCCAAAATGAACCACTTAGCAAAAAAACACTTAGAACACCATATCATCTGCATAGCAATGCCCTAGCAACCACCCCAATACATGTAGTGCATTTTGGTAGCAAGTTTTTTACAGACAAGCATCACCCACATGTACATAACATACTTGATGGTTGGCCCTTTTGACTGTGGCCAATGAGGAACCACCTAGCAACAACCCAGAACACCATAGTAATGCCCTAGCAACCACCTAGAATAACCCAGAAACCACATAGCAATGCACTAAAAACACTCAGACACCTTTCTGTAGCAATGCTCTTGCAACCCCACAGGGAAACACACTAGCAAAACATTAGCAACAAGGCAAAACTCTATAGCAACATTATTGTAACACACTAAAATAACACTCAGAACACCTTAACAACCACATAGCCACACACCCTGTCAACCACCCAGAATGAATACCCTTGCAAAACACATTGCAATGTGCTAAAAAGCACTTATAACACCCTAGCAACCATTCACAAATCTTGTGGTGCAATGTGGTGGCATGTTTTGCATAGGCAAGCACAATTCTGATGTTCTTAAGAAATTGTAAAAATAAAATTTCTAGCTATATATTTCTATCTGTAGTGCACTATTCTGCTCAGGGAAAAGTGTTATACGGCCATTCTGTGTCCACTCTTGAGGCTGCTTGTGATGTTTCATGCTACTAAGTTTGCAGGTAAACCTTCTCAGTGATGAAGTTATATATAAAATTAGATCTCTGCATCATTGACATGTGGAGGGGTAATCATTGACACGCGAGCAAAAGTAAGCGGGAAATGAATATGTGCGTTTTTATTTGTGCAATTTAGAAATGTTGAAGTCCCCTCACGCCTGAATGTTAATCTAACTCTTGCAGTAATCATTTATCATAGTCATGCGGCCTGTTTGATTCAGTTGTGTGCTGAATGGAAAGTCAAACCATTGACTTTCCTGCATCATGACCCTTTTAGCGTGTAAAAGGGTTATGTTTTGAGAACAAAATAAGTACTGCTTTGCAAAAAACATAATTTTTTTTTTTTTTATTAAAACAGACCCCTAATGTAGAGAATGTTAAACTGAATAATAAAATAACAGAAGTAGAGATAGTAAAATAAATAATTTATAATAAGCATTTTTTAATGCCTTATAGAAAAGTACCTTTGTAGAGCAATATAATACTTTATGCAATTGCAGAATAGTCCCATTAGTCACATATTCACCTCAGAAAACTGAGTACACAACTACTTTTGGACTTAAAAGATACAAAAACCAAGTCAATGCAGAACTTTGTATCTCAAAAGGAATAAAATGTGGCCTCCTATGCACTACTTAAAGCCCGATGTGGACCATTTACCAAAATAGTTGCCCACCCCTGCTTTATCTGGCCAGGATTTTTTAAATTTAATAGATAGGCTGTTTTTTCCAATCCTTGTTTTACATTTTTGAACATAATGATTTAATAAAATATGAGGTGTGATGTCTTTTCTCATTTAATTCTTTAAACGAGAATGTGATGTTTTAACTTTCTTTATTTTTTCATTTGTAATAAAATAATACATGTAAATGAATTAATTATACATATTATTTATGGAATATATTTGAAAATATATGGTTCCCCGTCTGTCGCTCACTTCGACGTTGTGTCGAAGGAGCGACACTAGGTGTCTCTCTTGAGTGCCGAATATGCCTCTGATCTATGAAAAAAGGCCAATGAGAAGTTGGCAGACAGTATTTGCATATCCCGCCCCCGGACATACGGGTATAAAAGCGGGGAAATACGTCTGTTTCATTCAGAAATTTTCTTCGGAGCTGATGGTCGTGCATGCAGTCAGCTGCGAGTCACACACCTGTTCCTCTTCCTTACTGCTGTTGGATCTACGGCACACTTCAGTGGCTTTTCTCCTTCTCTGCACGGCAGTGCAATTTGCCGACCCAATCCACTGCGGGTACTCAAATCTACCCTGCACTGGAATATGTGCTCCACAGGTCAGGACTCCTGCATGGACTTCATCCTTTGTGTATTTTCCACGGTACGGTCCCCTTACGAGTGGATATATATATCATTGGTCACTCAATTGTCCATAATTGTATTGAAAAAAAAAAAACAACTTTTTTACTGAGTGTAGTAATAGTCCTTTCATGGCGCTGTTGTCCTCTCTCTCTCTCTCTCTCTCTCTCTCTCTCTCTCTCTCTCTCTCTCTCTCCCTTTTTCTCTTGTGCTCATATTTCATCACTCTTTCTGTTTCTGCATGCTTCTAAGTAATTCCTCTCCACTAAAATGGGGAAATTGTGCAGAACACAAGGCCTGTGCGATGATTATCCTGATGGATAATACAATGAAAAGATGTGTCATATGTTGTGCTGATGGAAGTTCTCAGACTTCCTCGCTCTCCCCGATGCCTTTACCTCACCCCCAAATCTGACACATTGCTTCGCCACGATTTGTGACCAGAGATCTAAATCAAGTTGGAGGGATATTTTCTTAATATTCCTTCTTTCCATGAGAACAGATGAGGTCAAGCAGATGGATGTTTTTCCCCCTCCTTTCTCTCTTTCTTGGTTGGGTATTGAAGAGCTTTAGGGCTTAATCACAGTCTCACAGGAGTTACTATGACTCAGACACTTGGAAGCTTGTCAAATCCTAATTAAATTGCAGTCCATAATCTTATTGTAGCCTTTTAACAAAGGCAGTGAGCAAAGGAACTGCTTTTGCAAGATATAACAGAGATATTAGAAAGTGTTTTAATTTTTTTTAATGCTTTACCTTTGGTCTTTTTCAGATTTAAGCATAACAATTTTATTTAAAGTCACTTTAGTAAGAAAGAATCTGCCAAAACATAAATGTTAAAAATGTAACTCAAGGTGTATCCATTTTTTTTTTTTAAAGCTTCAATAAATATGTTTATCTAACTAATGACAAATGTAGGGAGTGTTCTGGAAGCCTGTTTCAAAACAGTCCTTATTTTTGCCATCCGTTTAGTGATGCTAGTGGTGCAGAAATTGCACACATCAGTTGAAGCATTCACCGTTGATCTCAATGAAAAGCATGGCAGGGTCTAAAGGCCAAAGAATTCTTTGGTTGTTTGCGTTGCTGATCACTCGCATACGTGTGATTCAAATTTCGTCATCAGCACAGTCCGGTTTTCTCAACACATGGACAGTCTTCATCTGTGCACCTTGTTGGCGCTTGTGCCTGCCGTTGACTGTAAATAAAGATTATCACTAAGCAGTTGTAGTGCACATGCGTCAAACGTGTTCTTATTTGCTTGCATCGTTCGGAAACATGTCTGGATACATTATTTTCACGATGTGTACTTCTGTTTCCCGTTGTTAGTTCGGTGTTGCTGAGAGATGCTGTCTGTCTCATTGCGTCTACGTCTTTTACAATGCTGTGATAATTTTGTGTTTATTGTTTGTCATTGCACTTTAAACTACTGTTTTTGCCATGAAAATAACCATGACATGGCATTACTTTCTATCCATCTATCCATGCATCCATCTAAATTCCTGTACATTTCCCTAAATGACTTAAAATATCAATACACTTTAGGATCCTACAAAGGCCATATACTCATTAACTAACACTGAAACTGAGAAAAATGGCTTGAATTATATTGATGTGGATTTTATAGTTACAGCATTATCACATAACTCGACAAACTCGCCTGTCACTAGACAGATCATAAGAGACCTGTTTCAGTCATTACTCAATTTTGTGTTTTGCTGTTGTAGGGCAGTATAATTGCTTATTAGATTTCTGTCAAATAGAAAGAATTGTCATCATTAAATATTATATAATTATTTCTTGAAGCAGTTCCCATCTGTCAAATTTTATATTCTTAATCTTATATGTTATGATATCTCCATCTAATAGTAATGGAGGTAATATACCAAGAATAAGGTTGTCAGGGCCCACTTGAATCTTATGATTATATGCAATGTTTATCAGTTTATTTATTTCAATATATTATTAATATGGGGAATAATTGTATAATATAGTTATATTAGACCTTATGGTCTTAACAATTAAGCCATGTTACGCCAATTAAAGACATTAAATTAGTAGTCTGAGCACTCCGGGACAAACACAAGTTCCCCAAAAAGATTGTGTCCTAGTAGCGATCCTGATGGCAAGGCAGAAAGGTGAGACCATCACAAAGATAATGATGTAACATTTTAGAAATTTGTGAAATGCAGTATCTTAGTTGGAGCTTTAAATGGTCATTTCTTTGGTATCAATGAATGTTTGATCTCTTCCTCTGAAGCGTAAATCCAAATACTATCCCTGAGATGTTTGATGTGCCTGATTTGAGCCCCACTGGCTCAGACAGGTTTGCTGACAGCCACCCTATTATTCCCAAGACAATTCAAGTTTTAGATGGCAAAATTCAGTCCATCAAACCACATCAAAGAACATAGACATCCACATCTTAGAAGCAAAAGAGGGGGCTTTTGGTTTTATGTCTCCATTGCATGGAGATGCACCTGTAATGTGTTAAAACATTGCAGAACACAGACGTAGCCTGGATTATGATGTGAAAAGATGCCGTTATGCTTCATATAATTGCCAAGTTGTCCATTTTTACTGTTAAAATTAAAGATCCCATGAAAAGGTTTGGCAAACAAAATAGCCAGTATGAACATCACAGCCTAGCAAAATCATTGCTGTAAACAATGCTTACTACATACTGTGCAATATACAATGCATACAGTGTACTTTTTAAAATAATGTAGTAAATGAAACAGTATGCGATGTGCAATTATAAAAGTTTCAAGTATCCATCCATCCATCCATCTTCAACCGCTTATCCAAAGTCGGGTCGCGAGGGCAGCAGCTCCAGCAGGGGGCCCCAATCTTCCCTATACCGAGCCACATTAACCAGCTCTGACTGGGGGACCCCGAGGCGTTCCCAGGCCAGTGTGGTGATGTAATCTCTCCACCTAGTCCTGGGTCTTCCCCGAGGTCTCCTCCCAGCTGGACGTGCTTGAAACACCTCCCTAGGGAGGCGCCCAGGGGGCATCTTTACCATGAAGACCACATCATCTGCAAAAAGCAGCGATGAGATCCCCAGCCCACCGAACTGAACTGCACCCTTCCCCACCCCGACTACGCCTTGATATCCCGTCCATGAATTTCACAAACAGGATTGGTGACAAAGCGCAGCCCAGTTTCAAATATCATCTCTGAAATAAATACATTTTTTAATTTTTGTGTAAATTTTTTTTAAATTACTGATAGTTATCAATTAGGAAAATGTAGACTTTGAGGAGAACACTATCATGTTGATGAGCTCAAAGCTAACAGACATCTTCTAAATGCCACAAAAAAATGGTCTTTAAAAGTTGAATGTCTACAATGTTTAATGCCTACAAATTGTGTTATATTGTGATGTGGAAAGGTGGATTTTTTTTTTACACTGCTTAGACCTTAAGGACAAGTGTTGTGAAAGAAATCTTGCTTTGTGTGTTATTAAGATATTATTGATTTGGTACAATTCTATCCCATAGTCCTTTACTGTGAGCACACAGACTAAAAATTGGCAAGATTTTCCAAGGTGATACAGAAAAAAAAATGTCAAAAATTAATTTATTTGTGCTTGCTTGGAATTTAAGTGATAACATAGCATTGCCCCTGTCTGCTAGCTTGTCAATTATTTGGCCCTTGAGCATGAACAGAAAGACTAATGACAATATGTTTTCTGTTCTTCTCTCCCTCATAGAAGAAGTCTGTGATAGTGAGCAGTCTGATCGTGGTAGTGTCTCTGTTTCTGGTGGTGATGAATTACTCAGAGAAGCCGTACTTCCTTCTGCAGCCTGTATTCGGGCAGAGCTTCAGCAGAAACTGGATGTTTTCCCGCCCACCACACAAACCCCACCGCGGCTACCTCAGTATCCCCAATCAGGAGGTAACACTTGTGATGTCAATTTGTAGACCAACCCTGAAGTCTAATTAGCCATGTGTTCCCTCTGGAATTTCCAATGGCTTTTTAGAATAGTGGTTTTTGATGACCGGGTAAAATAAGGTCTGTTGTTAACATTACTTGAATAGATAGTCACACGGTGTTCTAAATAAATTACAAAGACATATTTCATACAGAAGTTTTTCTCGCAAATACATTTATTCTGCCTGAATTAGTGCTGTCAGTCAAATAAATATTTGTAATCACAGTTAATTGCATACTTTTTCATAGTTAATCGCGATTAATCACAGATTTTTAAAGTGTGGAAGTTTTACTGTATATACTTTCTTTAATGTCAAAATGCATTTATTGCTTTCTTAGGGAAGAAAACAAAATGTAATAATTATGCTTTATTTACATTTTCCAAACAAAGCCTTCCACGGTATAAAAATAGAAATGCTGATGTGTAAATAATGATGTAAGCATGTATGTATTATTATAAAATTGATAATTATATAATTATTAATATCATGTAATGATTCAGGAAATACCCCATATATTGTGTGTATGATAACATGCTTATGGGAGCAGTTATATTAATTTTGAATTTAATTAAGTTTGACAGTAAATCAACCTCAAACAATAGCTACTTCAGTTAAACTTCTGGAACTAAATTGGAATTTAAAACATATTCTTAATTTCTGAATGCCGCATAATCTTGTCCTACAGATTATATTTAAAAATATAAGCTCAACCACGCTCCCACCAACACAAACATGATTAAGAAAAATTAACGGTTTAAACTTTTAAAATTAATCAAATGCATTAACACTTTACATTTGACAGCTCTAGTCTAAATACATAGCTACTTTTGAGTGGCCATCAATAGAGAAACATGCTTTTTGCCACACTCAATGGTTTAGTTACAAACAGCATCTACCAACAGACACTAACTGCTGAAGTTACAATAAACACCCAAACCTTGACCCCCTCTAAGTAATCAGTTTATTAATTAACCCTAAAAGATTTATGTGATGGTTAAAAATACTCTTCAAGCCTTTTGATATGGGTGCTTGGAAGCGTTTCTATAATAGCAAGTATAGAAAAAAACCCTGTTTCTACAGTATTTTACCCAGTGCTAATGAGATTGTTAAGACGGATATCTAATCATATGAATATTTATGAGGACATTAACAATAATTTTAGCCTATTCTGCCTCAAGATGTTGTCTCAGATGGGTGTATGATGAAACAATCAGTGGCCCAAATGTTTAAATGGAGTTTTACCAAGTTGTTTCTCTTATGTTGAAGGTCATTTGAGAGGCTTCCTCACACACATACCAGGCTTTGACTCACCAAGTCAATGCAGTTTCAACTTCTTGTGTTTAGCACAGAGGTTTGCATGTTTCCCTGCTTACAATGAAACAGAGGTTATTAAAGAAAAGGTTAAATTAATTTATTGCATTAAACTAAAATGTGTGTGCATACAGCTTTTTAAATGCATTTCAGAATAGATCAAATGGGTCAGATTTATTCACTAATTTGTGTTTACATTCTGCTGTATACACAAATTTAGGGGCAGAGAATGTTCTGCTAGTTGTGCAGTACTGAATACCTTTGTCACGGTTACGAGTGCTGTCTTGACAGTCAGTGAAAGGTTGCATTCAGTGAAAGGTATTTTAGTTTCTGGGCAGCCTCTCTAAATAATTAAGCCTTTTCAGTGTCAAAAACTTCCCTCACAACAACAGTTCTGAAAAATAGAAAAACATTAATATTGGACATATTACTACCATAATAACTAGGCCTGCATGAAATCTGCTACCCCATTATTCAAAAGAAAACATTGCAGATTTTTCAGAATTATGCATATTAGGAAAGAATAAATATGTATATTATTGAAATAATTATGTATGTATGTATTATTATTATTATATAATTAGTAATATTATGTAATGATTCAGGAAATACCCCTTATATCGTGTTTATGATAACATGTTTATGGGTAATTCACACAGCAGTTATATGTATTCAGAATTTCATTTCATTTTACAGTAATTACTTTTCAAACAAAAATTTATACTCAAATTCAAAATCTATATCTTGTTTGCTACCTCAGTTCAAATTCAGGAACTAAATTAAAATGTAAAACACATTCTTAATTCTGAACTGCGCACAATCTTGTCCAACACGTTATATTTAAATCCATTGTGCAGGTTTCCCCCTTCAATCGGCACAGAAATGTACATCTCCACATAGAGACCAAATAATGACACTGTGAATCAAATATCAAAGTACTTTAAGGTATTTAACAGAGTGCTGATTAAAGGGGTATCTATCAAGGTCTCTTATGCTGTGGTATTTGAACAAATACCTGTGCTGAATGTACTATAGATAAATGTTCATTCTCAGATAGTGTTGAATCATTAAGGCATTTCTGAAAGACACAGTGAATCAAATCCAGTATTTCCCCTACCATTATATAAGGGGGGCACCCCGCCCTCCTAACGGCTCCCCCCGCCCCCCTTGAAGGTCAAGTAAATTTGATTTGATTTTCTTTATAGCGCCAGCATTTCCACGATGGCATGTCTTTTCTGTCTGTGTTTGCGCATTTACAATTATCCCAATGAGTGCGCACGCGCGCACACTCACACACAAACAAACACTTGCGTCACATACAGATGAGCACTAGCGGACAGAGAGCGCGCGGCGGGAAATATGTCGTGTCAACCAGATGAAAACCAGACCAAAATATTTGCGTTTTTTAAACACTCACAGGGCAAACATCTGCATCCGCACGCCCCCCCCTAAAGCTGTAAACCTAGGGGAAACACTGAAATCTCAATGACCAGGGCTTTATTATTCAATATGTTTTAAAATCCTTGACTGCACTACATAAAACGTCATGGTTACTGTCGTAACCTCCATTCCCTGATGAAGGGAATGAGACATTGTGTTGCTCTAGTGACACTAGGGGTCGCTCTTAAGAGCCCAGGACACCTCCCATTCTTTGAGAAAAGGCCAATGAGAATTGGTGAGTGGAATTTGCATGCCACTCCCCCGGACATACGGGTAAAATAGGAGCTGGAATGCCCACTCAGGTTTTGAGCTAAGGAGGCGAGACAAGGTCCAGCCATTTCAGCGGCTAGTACAGTTTTGTGGCAAGAAGTACAAAGCACGCACCGAACACAGCAACGACAGGGCTGAGTCTGCCTCCTCCCGGAGCAGCGCTTGCATGCTCACCACCTGATCCTTGAAGGGAGTCGTGAGAACACTGGGCACATAGCCAGGGTCTCAGGATGACATGAGAATCTGCTGGACCGAACTCCAGGCAAGTGTTGCTGACAGAAAACACTTGCAAGTCCCCAACCCTCTTGATGGAGGTGAGTGCCATCAAGAGGGCCATCTTCAAGGAGAGGGCTTTCAGCATGACTGACTCTAGTGGCTCCAAGGGGGCTCCCCGAAGGCCCAGGAGGACCGTGGAGAGATCCCATGAGGGGAAGAGGCGTGGCCTAGGAGGATCCAGCCTCCAGGTGCTCCTGAGGAACCTGATGATCAGGTTGTGCTTCCCTAGGGACTTACAATCCACTGCGTTGCGGTGGACCGCTATAGCGGCTACATATAACTTCAAGGTGGAGGACAGCCGTCCCCCTCCAGCCTCTCCTGCAGGAAGGAAAGCACTGACCCGACTGCGCATCTCTGGGGGTCTTCGGCTCGGGAAGAACACCAATTCGCAAACAAATGCCACTTCAGGGCATAAAGCTGCCTGGTAGAGGGAGCTCTGGCTTGTGAGATCGTGTTCACGACTGCTGGTGGTAGGCCACTTAGATCTACTGTTTCCCATCCAAGGGCCAGACCTGGTGGTTCCAGAGGTTCAAGTTGAACCAAGTCTGTGTGACCTCAGCCGCTGCTGACTCCAGAGGAGAAGATAGCGGGTGAGTTGCGATATGCGACGAGAGCGTGCGCTGCTTTGAAGATTTATATATGCTACTGTCGCTGTGTTGTTGGACCGGACCAACACATGCTTGTCCTGGATCAACAACAATAGCCTCCTCAGGGCGAGTAGGACAGCCAGCAACTCTAGGCAGTTGACCAGGAACCGGCGGCTGCGTCCCAGTTGCACACATTACCCCAGCCCAGTTTGGAGGTGTCTGTGGTGACCAGGACATGTCTGGACACTTGCTGTAGGGGAACCCCTGCCTGTAGAAATGCAAGGTCTGTCCAAGGGCTGAGAAAGTGGCAGCAGAGCGGCGTGATGGCTATACGATGTATGCCGCGGTGCCATGCTGGTCTGGGTCCCCGTGCCGGTCCGTGAGACAGGGCCATCAGCTTCCTGCGGGGGGCTCTACACTGGGGCCGAGAACTGGGCTCGGGTTGAGGCGGAGCCCTGACACCTTTCGCGTCGCATGGGAATACCCTCGGTGAGCAGACGGGGTGCAGGATCTTGAGCCATGCTGGGGAAAGGTGTGCTGGATGGCCTCCGTCTGCTTCTTCACCACCGAGAACTGCTGGGCGAAGTCCTCAGCAGTGTTGCCGAAAAGCGGGCTTTTGGCATCTCGACCAGATTCAGCCACAGGTGGCGCTCCTGGACCACCAAGGTGGACATCGCCTGCCCGAGTGCTCGCCATGTGACCTTCGTCACCCGGAAGGCGAGGTTGGTTGCCAAGCAGAGCTCCTGTAGCACGTCGGGATCAGGATCGTGATGCAGCGATCAAAGATTCACCCTGCTTGCAGGCCCCGAAAGAGACGTCATGCTGGCCGTGAGGCGAGCTGGTTTCATTTCGGAACCGGACGGGAGCAAACAAACGTGCTGGGGAACGGAAGGTCTGCGGGGAATTACCAGACGAGACCTCGCCCATTGGACTCCCCAATGTGTGTGCTCTAATAGAGAAAATATACTCTTTAGCAGGAATATATTCTCTTAGTGCTGTCGAAGCGCACAGGGTCGAAATCTGTACTCGTCGTGCAGAAGGAGAGAAAGCTGGTGCAAATGGGCCATATATCCAACAGCATACGCTTCTTTAGAGGTAAATGGAACAGCAGTAGTATTCAGCTTGCTGATAGTAAAACTGCTCGGCACCGAAGAAGAAATATGAATGGAGTGGGCATTCCAGCTACTTTTATACCCGTATATCCAGGGGAGTGGCATGCAAATTCAAATCGCCAATTCTCATTGGCCTTTTCTCAAAGAATGGGAGGTGTTCTGTGCTCTCGAGCAACCCCTAGTGTCACTACATTGACCCATGTCAAGTGAGTGGCAGAAGGGGAACTGAATTTCCTTTAAAAATACATTTAGTAGGATCAAACCCATCATTGGTGTAATCTTGAAAAATACTTGTCTTTAAATGTTAAGATTTATTACACATTTAAACAATTTTTTTTAAAGAGATAGTGGTACGTGTATCTTCTGGTCATTCAATTTTCATTTTAGAAAGAGAAACAAATACATGAAAAACAAATAAAAGTTTTTTGATTACCTTTCAATATTTCAAAATTGAAAAAAGGAAAAACAAGTCTTTTTTCCTTTGCTGCAATGAAAAGAAAATCGCTGAAAAACCCAAACAGAAAAATGCTTGATTTTTCAATGTGTTATAGGCCTACGTATTACACTGAAAGTTAGGGCTGGCACCTATCCAAATGCCACTTTGGGCAAAGCACACTCATGTCGCCCCCACCTTCCCTTTTTTATATCATAAAACAACTACAATAATATAATTTAGCCTGCTCTTTAGACCTCCATATTGTATATAATGTCATATAACAGTCTTAAGAAAAAGGGAAAAGCACTCCTCCATGGAACAAGCTTTAACATTTTTACAATTTTTACATGTGCTTGTTATCTTCTTCATAAACTTTGTATGGTCGCACCAGAGATGGACTGGATCGGTCAAACGAAGCGGCGCAACACGATGAGAACCGTGGCGCAAGAGCAAAACGGAAGCTGTCTCTCTCACCTGAGCAGCACTGACGGACCTGCTCTGTGCTCACGCCTATCCATTCAGTGGTAAACACAGAGTGAGATGCCTGTTAGGAAGGCACATATAATGCAATAATGCAAAAGAGGCCTAAGGTCATACACGACAAAAAGACAGATTTCTGACATGCAGTGCCTCTTTGAGTGCCTCCTCGATCAACTGCTGTCTGCCTTCTCTCTCCTATTGAAAACGAACAGAAGCCCATGCATATCCCTTGTAAAAGAACCTTTCTTCAGACCACTTAATGAACAGAACATAAACCTTTTTAATGTGACTGGTAAGGAAAGGTAATAGGTTAAATGATAGTCAGTCATAAAAATGTAATGTATGGTGATGTTTTAATAGGCTAAGAATATCTTAGATTGTAAAATTAGATCTAAAATTTTTAGATTGATGCTAACACTACTTAGCATCAATCTAATAATTATTTTTTATTTGGGTTACACCAAATAATTTTTTTTTAAAAACTTTTAAGAATACACCAGAGAAAAGTGATGTCTGTTGGATGGAGAACCTGAAATGACCATACAAAGTTTATGAAGAAGATAACAAGCCTATGTTAACATGAACTCTTAAGTGAAAGCTCGTTCCAAGGGTGAGTGCTTTTCCATGCTCTGGCAGAAAGGGAACATATTTAGACTGTTATGACATTGTATACAATGATTGGAGCTCTAAAAAGCTTGATAAATGCTATAGCAGTTGTTTTCCATTAATAAAGGTAGGGTGGGTTTGACACGAGTGTGTTTTGCCCATTAGGATACTCGTCGGTGCAATATAACACATTGAAAAATCAAGCATTTTTCTGTTTGGGTAGTTATGTGATTTTCTTTTCATTGCAGCAAAGGAAAAAATGACTCTGTAAAGGGATTTAGACAGGCAAGGAGGAGGCGAGAACTGGCTTGACGATGTAAATAATAGTTTAATGTGAATGAACACACACACACACACACACACACACACACACACACACACACACACACACACACACACACACACACACACACACACACACACACACACACACACACACACACACACACACACACACACACACACACACACATCAACGATCTCTCTCGTTGCACCACTGTCTGCCATCGGCCTTTATCCCTCTCAGAGGCTTAATTAGCCTGATAAGGGACCTGGTGTGTATAATCACGACCCGCCCCGCCCTCCACCCTGCCACAGACTCATTTTTCCTTTTTTACATTTTGAAAGATTAAAAGATAATAACTTTTTTTGTTTGGTTTTTATTTATTTGTTTCTGTTTCTAAAATGAAAATGGAATGACCAGAAGGTTAATGAAAATTAAAAATTAAAATTAAAAATCTCTCATCATTTACTAACCCACATGCCATCCCAGATGTGTATGACTTTCTTTTTTCTGCAGAACACAAATGAAGTATCTTTTAGAATCTATTTCAGCTATGCTGGTACTGAATGGTGATGAAAAGAAGGTCAAAAAATGACATAAATGAGGCATAAAAGCACCAGAATGTGGAAGTGAAAGTGTAGATTTACAGTTAAAAGGACTTAAATATCTGTTTCCCATTCAGACCTATCATATTGCTTCAGAATACATGGATTTAACCACTGGAGTCTTATGGATTACTTTTATACTACCATTTGTGCCTTCAAAGTTTTGGTCACCATTCACTTGCATTGTGAGGACCAACACAGCTAAATATTTTTTTTAAATCAGTGTTTGTGTTCTGCAGAAGAAGGAAAGTCATACACATCTGGGATAACATGAGGGTGAGTAAACGATGAGAGAATTTTCATTTTTGGGTGAACTGTCCCTTTAAACTGAGTAGACATTAATTCAAATTAGGAGGGATAAAACAATGTTAAATGGAATATCTGTTTGTAAAGTACTTACATGTGGTGACAATTAAATTCAGTCAGATAACAATACATACTGTAGAAGTTTCAAATTGTTCAATAACTTGTTCAACAACAGTAGTTTAGTTTTTTGGTACAGAGGAAATGAATGCCCTTTTTGTCCTTACATCTGGAAATTCAGTGTTAGTTAGACAGTGATGTTATTCCTTCGTTTGATGCAAGCTATGTTTTTGTTTTTAATGGTAGTACAGTAAGTGAGTATTACTGCTGACATTAGGTTTATGTGAATTCTGTCCCTTTTATTTCACCTTCCATTTGTTTTCCGGTAAACCGTCTGATACCCATTAACTTGTCTACATTTAACCAGCGATTTAAAAAAAAAAATATATATATATATATATATATATATATGTGTGTTGTTGCTGTTATTTTATTATATGTTATGCCATTAGGGTAAGGGTTAGATGCAATATACTGTAAGTTGCCTGTATTTATACATCAGTTAGTTTAACTCCTCTAAATTTTATTGGCAATGCAAGCAATGTTCCAAAAGTCCTGATACATGCATATATGCAACGCACTGTATAGGCTTATAGCATATTCCACCATGCATCACTTCACAAAGTTGTGTTTATTTGGTTTAATTTTTGTGCTCTTTTTGTATGCATAAATATAATTGAGAAATAATGAGAGGCTGTATTGTTCCTTCTGTAATGATGGAGTGTGGGCTTTGAATTCAAGCACCTCACATTCACAGTAGACCAGGGTTAGCTGTCAGATCAGTGCCTGTGTCAGTTGACTCACAATGAGATGAATGCCTCTCATCTCTCTGCTGTTGTTCTTGTCAATACTTTGCTCTGCTCCTGAACTCCTGCCATAAGGTGATGGGAATGTGGTGGGTAAATCTGTTCTGTAATCTGTAATGGTCCTGTAATTTTTCAATGCAACGAAGGTGACTGCTGTAATATGATGTAGTACCACGCTAGCAATCTTCAATTAAAAATCCACCTTTTATCATTTCATTATATATTTTCAACTTCCTGTAATATTCAGCAATAACATATTGGAAATATTTGCACAATATAACAAGGAAAATGTGAGCAAACGTCAATGCTGTATTTTAAGTCACCAAACCTGTCACAATTACCCTGGTGACCACTAGGGGTCGCCATGTATGTTTGTTGTTCCCTGCCTTTCTTGTGTTTTGACTGTGGGTTTTGTAGTTCTTGTTATTGTCTTTTGTTTTGTTGGTTCTTGTGATCATTAGTCCCAGATTTTCCTTGTTTCCTTGTTTGCCCCTTGTGTATTTAATCCCTTGGTTTTCCTGTGTTCTTTGTCAGTTGTTTTACGTTTATGGTTGTAATTTTTGTTTTCATGATTTCTTAAGTTTCCTGTGTTTGAGGATTTCCTGATTTTACTTTGCGTACCTTCATTAAAAGCTGCATTTAGATCTTGAACTTTCGCTGTCATTTTCGCTGTGAGTTAGACTGAGTCTAACTCCATGCCGAGAAAAGATATGCTCTGAACCGGAGAGAGCTTGCTCTTTTCCTAGTTGACCTGAAGCACTAAACGGCTAAGATACGTGAACACCAGGTCCCTGTGCACACAGAGCAACTGTTGAGACAGTCATCGAGGTAGTTGAGTATATGAAAGTTCACTTCCCTTAACGGGGCAAGAGTTGCCTCTTCGACTTTCATGAAGATGTGAGGGGACAGGGACAGACCGAAGGGGAGGACCTTATACTGATATGCCTGGCCGTCGAAAGCGAACCATAGAAAGGGTCTATGATGGGGTAATACTGAGACGTGAAAGTATGGATCCTTCAGGTCTACTGCCGCGAACCAATCTTGATTCTGGACGTATGTCAGAATACATTTCTGTCAACATCTTGAACGGGAGTCTGTGAAAGGCCCGGTTCAGAACTCACAGGTCCAAGATTGGCCACAACCCACCGCCTATCTTGGGTAGGACGAAGTAAGGTCTGTAGAAACCCTTCTCCATCTTGGCTGGAGGGACAGGCTGAATCGCGTCCTTGCACAGAAGGGTTGCGATCACCTGCACCGAGGTAACGCGGACGCCAATGAAACGGGGCGGGCACCTGGCGAACTGAATGAAACCTAGTCGGAAGGTCCTGGCCAGTCAACGCGAAGGGTTGTAAAGTGTAAGCCACGCGTCCAAGCTCCGGGTGAGGAGCACTAATTGGACGATCATGTGTGACGTACCTGGAGGTGGGGCCTCGCGGCGGGGGGGAGCAGGTGACGTCACGTCGGGGAGCGTTGCTTCAACCTGAGGTGGTTGTGCTGAGGAGAGGCTTGAATATATATATATACTCTTTTAGAGGGCTGTCGAAGCGCTCAGGGGCATAGTCTGCACTTGTATTTCCAACAGCGTATGCTGTTTAGAGGTGAGTGGAACAGCAGTTGGTTTTACACAGCTCGCTGAAACACAACCACTCGGCTCTGAAGAAAAAATCTGTCTGAACTTATGCATGCTTCCCTCCTTTTATACCTGTATGTCCAGGGGAGGGGCACGCAAATTCTGTTCTCCAATTCTCATTGCCCTTTTCACAAAGATAAGAGGTAACCGAGGCTCTCAAGAGAGACCCCTAGTGTCACTACATTGACACAACATTTAGTGAGTGACAGAAGGGGAACATAAGCCACTTGAACTTTCATAGGGATAGAAATTGCTTCCACTTATTGAAGCTAACTTACCCTTGGGCAGCAGACATACCTGATTCTTCCATATTTGTCTTTTGCCAGCAAAACAAACAATTTCTGTCATTCCCTTGGCACATGTGTGAATTTGGGGTGGGGTGGAGCTTCCAAAGTAGCACTGAAGAAAAGGGAGTGTTTGTTTTGGCAGTTGAGTTTGTATATCAATAGTGTTTCTCAGGAATCGCTGAGTGCACTTATAATGCTGTCACTGGTGTTACAAATGTGGCTACATATGTGCTGGGATGGGCGATTGTACAACAGGGGGATTGCAGCACATCTCAAAGCTCGCAATAGATTTATTGTGCATCCTCCTGTCCTTCCAAGTTTGTTCTTCCAAGGTAGCTTGGCAAGACTGGTCTTCATAAGGATGCAAGTCAGTTCTCTCCATTCTTAGCATTGCCTCTGATGTGTGAAGTCAGCATATGAAACATTACTTTGAGGCAGCAGAGATCGAATTGATCTTACCTTTAAATCTGACATCAAATGGAGTAAAATCTTGAGAAAGCACAAGAAATATCCAGTCTTTAAGATTACCTTTTTTAGGTCCCATCAAACAGTTCAAATCTGTTTTCACTTTCCTATAGTCTTAAAGGGATCTATTATGCAAAAGTTTGTACATAAATGTGAGTCGGCAGTGTGTGTAAACAACCACCCTACAATGTTAAAAGTCCACCCACTCCTCTTTCTTATATTTCTTTTAATCAAAAACAGTGTGTCAAAATGAACGGTTTTCGTTTCTACTCTAAAGTGACATCACGTTAGAGCAGGCCTCGCCCACAACCGGTGACGGACTCCACCCTATTAGTATAGATCCTACCATGAGTGATCTACACACAGTCCGCCATTTTTTCCCGAGCTTTGTGAATGAGTGTCAATATAAAGCAGGATTTTCAAAGAATTTGATTCTCAAGCATGGATCAGTACTAACTGTTCGTGTTCCAACTTTATATCATGAAGATGTAAGTATCGCACTTTATATTTTGTGAATTTTTGCAAGTCGCCTTTACGAATGTGCTTGTTAGCTGATTCCACAGCTAATGCAGCAAAAGTTACCATTGTCTCTGATTGTATTCACGGAGACCAGATATACAGTATATAGTATCCTATATATATATATATATATATATATATATATATATATATATACACTCACCTAAAGGATTATTAGGAACACCTGTTCAATTTCTCATTAATGCAATTATCTAATCAACCAATCACATGGCAGTTGCTTCAATGCATTTAGGGGTGTGGTCCTGGTCAAGACAATCTCCTGAACTCCAAACTGAATGTCAGAATGGGAAAGAAAGGTGATTTAAGCAATTTTGAGCGTGGCATGGTTGTTGGTGCCAGACGGGCCGGTCTGAGTATTTCACAATCTGCTCAGTTACTGGGATTTTCACGCACAACCATTTCTAGGGTTTACAAAGAATGGTGTGAAAAGGGAAAAACATCCAGTATGTGGCAGTCCTGTGGGCGAAAATGCCTTGTTGATGCTAGAGGTCAGAGGAGAATGGGCCGATTGATTCAAGCTGATAGAAGAGCAACTTTGACTGAAATAACCACTCGTTACAACCGAGGTATGCAGCAAAGCATTTGTAAAGCCACAACACGCACAACCTTGAGGCAGATGGGCTACAACAGCAGAAGACCCCACCGGGTACCACTCATCTCCACTACAATAGGAAAAAGAGGCTACAATTTGCAAGAGCTCACCAAAATTGGACAGTTGAAGACTGGAAAAATGTTGCCTGGTCTGATGAGTCTCGATTTCTGTTGAGACATTCAGATGGTAGAGTCAGAATTTGGCGTAAACAGAATGAGAACATGGATCCATCATGCCTTGTTACCACTGTGCAGGCTGGTGGTGGTGGTGTAATGGTGTGGGGGATGTTTTCTTGGCACACTTGAGGCCCCTTAGTGCCAATTGGGCATCGTTTAAATGCCACGGCCTACCTGAGCATTGTTTCTGACCATGTCCATCCCTTTATGGCCACCATGTACCCATCCTCTGATGGCTACTTCCAGCAGGATAATGCACCATGTCACAAAGCTTGAATCATTTCAAATTGGTTTCTTGAACATGACAATGAGTTCACTGTACTAAAATGGCCCCCACAGTCACCAGATCTCAACCCAATAGAGCATCTTTGGGATGTGGTGGAACGGGAGCTTCGTGCCCTGGATGTGCATCCCACAAATCTCCATCAACTGCAAGATGCTATCCTATCAATATGGGCCAACATTTCTAAAGAATGCTTTCAGCACCTTGTTGAATCAATGCCACGTAGAATTAAGGCAGTTCTGAAGGCGAAAGGGGGTCAAACACAGTATTAGTATGGTGTTCCTAATAATCCTTTAGGTGAGTGTGTGTATATATATATATATATATATATATATATATATATATATATATATATATATATATATATATATATAGGATACTTGAGACTTATATTACATTTTGTAAAAAGTGGCATAATAGGTCTCCTTTAAAGAAATAGTTCACCCAAACTAAAAGTTTGGTCATGAATTACCGGCATACAAGACTCTAGTCTAACACACCATAGAAAATATTGAATTATTTTAATTTAAAACCACCCTGTTTTCCCTCTGCACTCACAAATGCATAAAGTTGCGTAAAAATATTTTTTTCAAATATTGTCTGTTTACATACTTATGCAGTTCTGTGGCTAGACAATATCAGATGCAGCATATTTTTCTTGTCTCCTTTCTCATTTTCTCATCTCAGGTTAAATAAACAAAAAAAAAACTTATTTTCTTCTGGGCTCTTGGACTAATGTAGTGTATCATTCTCTTCCTAGTTTTACAATAGCAGTGCCAATGAGCATTAATGTATTCTAACATCCAAAAGCTTCTACAGAGCTGCCCAAAGCCCAACCATATACATTTGCATTTCAAGCAACTTTGCTTATCCACCCCTTTAGAAATGCACATAAATCAAATGTAACTGATCTGGCTCAATAGGGACTGGGTCCACAATGGCCTGTGTGCCACGCAAACAACAAAATCAGTGTTCTAAAAGCAACCACCCCCCCCGCCCCCCCCCCATCTGTCTTATGAAGCCTTTGGGATTTAGCTCTGCAAAATGAATGTCCAACATCAATAAGTCTTTTCCCTACCTGCAGGTAACATAAGACCAAGTGTCAGCAAAATTATTTGGTGTGACCCATGAATCATTCATGCTGTTCCTGAATCATGGTCAGACAGAAAGACAGAAAGGGTAAGGTCATGGCCTTCTGTCAGGTGTCTGTGGTATGGTTTGAGACAGGCTGCTGTGTAAGATGGCACCAACACTTAAACTAAAGAGTTCCCACTCTGTCTTAAAGGAATAGTTCAACCATAAATGAAAATTCTCTCATCATTTACTCACCATCATGACATCCCAGATGTGTATGACTTTTTTGTCTTGTGCAGAGTTTAAGAAGAAAATCTCAGCTCTGTAGTTCCATACAAAGCAAAAGAATGGTGGACAGAACTTTGAAGCTCCAAAAAGCACATAAAGGCAGCATAAAAATAATTCACAGGACTCCAGTGGTTAAATCTATGTCTTCAGAAGCAATATAAGTGTGGGTGAGATACACAGTTAAGTCCTTTTGTACCTTTGTGTAATATCCAATTTTACTTTCACTTCCACATTTTACTTTTGTTTTTGGCGATTCTCATTCTTCATGGTTATCGCCACCTACTGGGCAGGAAGGAGAATTTATAGTATAAAAGTACTTAAATATTGATCTGTTTCTCAACAAGACCTTTCAAATTGCTTCTGAAGACAGATTGAACCACTGGATTACATAATATCAATTACATTTATGTGCTTTTTAGAGCTTCAAAGTTTCGGTCACCATTCACTTGCATTGTATGGACCTACAAAGCTGAGATATTCTTCTACAAATATTTGTGTTCAGCAGAAAAAAGAAAGACACACATCTTGGGTGGCATGAGGGATGAGTAAATTATGAGAGAATTATCATTTTTGGGTGCTTCTTTCAGGTAAAGGATGTACTTGATTTTGTAACTAACTCTTAGGTTAAGTTAGGTCTAATTAGGCCTTGGAATTTGACAATTGTCTGTTCTGAAGTTTGTTTGGTGTGTTGAAGTTTCAGTTTCAAGGGCGTTCACACTGACAGCAAGTTGCAATTTTTGAAACAACCAAAAGTTAGCCCATTTCATTGTTGGTTCCTTTCAACTTTGGTATTTTTGTCCTTGTTTGATATAAGCTCAAAAGGGTATTTGATTGAGTATGCCATTAGTGTATATTATCAGCACAGGATTATGCGCCTACATGAGTTAATCTTATCAGACATCATAAATGTGCCTCCACTGATATTTATTTTGACAGAAATATGTTACTTTCCCTTTTACAAGGAGTGAGCACTTGGAATATTGTATGCAAACAAGTTATATGCAATAATAAGATGTATTTGTTCTTTTTATAAAAGACGTCTTTTATGTACTGCTTATATTGCTTATATTATTATATCTTAGAGTAAAATACTGGATGATCATCTCGAGTCCATGAAAGAAAGAAGGGGTTTAGGTGGCATTCACTTCTTTCTATAGCAATCTTGAGCTTTTAATATATTAAAAACAATAGATTTTATAATAGATTTTTTTTACAGGTATCATATTAATCCAGCTTACTGGCTGTTATTTAGCTCACACTGTAACCCCAAATAAATTAGCAGAACTCAAAAAATGTGAGGTAATCAGTTACATCAAATATTTTATGTACATAAATTACATGTTTAAGTAAGCAGAATTGTCAGATTTAGATTTTGTACTACTCATGCGTGTAGATTTTTTTCTTAACTTGAAGTATTGAGTAAGCTAACTGCATTTTATTGGTACTTAACTTTAAATGTAACTCTTTGGTTACATTTAAACGCTTTGGACTTAAAATCGCCATGTTGTCTCAGCTTAAATATGTCAAGTAGAGGAAACCTAGCAAGCTAGAACAAGCTAGTGCGGTGAATGTTAGCATGCCGAATGCATGCTAATTGGATAAACCATGCTTTGATTAGCTTAGCAATTGCTCAACAAGTATATCAATATACTTTAAAATGATCTAATATTGTTCCTGTCGTCAAGCTAATCTAAAGCTCCACTATTCACTATAATGACCCCCCCCCCCCCCCCCCCCCAAATACTTTAACATGGCAGAAACTCTTCTCAGCAACACAACATAACATTAAACACTAACAAGTATCCCCCTTTAAGTTCATTTCGCACAAAGACACACTATATAACACTTTTTAACAAGTGTTTAATAATCACATTTTAACATTTACTCTCCCTGTCAAGTGCCATGTAAAGAATGCTGGAAAATAAAAATCCCCTTCCCAGTTTCAGTTAATTATAATTTCCTGTAAATTTAAAGAGACAAGTTCATTCAACTCAAAACATTAAACAATTCAGGTTACTTAAAAGGTGTAAGTTTTGTGAACCCAAAAGAAAGAGAAAGTTCTAAATACTCATCAAGGTTAATTTATTTGAACTAATTTGTATGATTTAATTTGTATTAACGGAGCAGGTTAGCCTTTGAGTGATCAAAGTGAACAAAATAAAGTGGTGGATCAGGCTCATGTGGAGGCCCCCTGCTTGGCACAAAGTGCACAAACACATCCCTTAGTGATGAATGCTTTTAAGAGATTTTTGTCCCATATGATTAATTATTATAATTTATTATCAAATCTGTTATCTTGTAAAGCATTGTGTATGACTTTATAACATGCTGTACTAGTATTCACTGTATCTACTCTTACAAAGTATACTTCGATTTTGACGTGAACGCCTGCGTACAGTCGAATGCGAGCCTGTCAAAGTATTCTCCATTTGATGGTGCACGTATACATGTGATACGCTGGACAATTTCTTCAGGAGTTTAGACCCATAAAGATGTCTTTATATTCCTTCAGACTCAAGTTATATAGTACAAATGCAGGTATCTCCACACCTCCTCACACACACGATCTTGACTTGCACATCTATTGTTGTTTTTACTTTCGTCTCTGTTAGTTCAATCAGGAAGGCTCGCAGACTTGAGTGAAATTTAAGATTAAATTTATTTGATGAATATAAAACAGAAAAGTAATGTCTCTCTTTGGCGTAGGCCCCATCTGGTGGTCCGAAGATGTTGTACTCAGAACCGTCATATCCTGTCGATGATAGGAGGCAGGGTCGAGGAGCCTACCCCGTGCAGGACGGGACTCAACTGGTGGTGGAGGGGTGGTGGAGGTTGCCTTGTTAGCACACTGAAACAGCAATGTGATAGATTGTGAGCAGACTTATAAAGCAATGGCTTACATGTGATTAGCTAGTAGTTACCCAACTAATGGTGCGATGATGTACAGCTGCTAGTCTTCCTGCTTGAACTACGCTGCGCTTACATTTACCGGTGATTACGTCTTCTTCTAGCGTTTCTTTGTGACAATGGCTCAAATTTGAGTATTGCCTTATTCCAGGCGCATGCACATTCTGCATGTTCAAAGATGTAGGGTTAGAAAAACCGGACTGCATGCATTCGTGCTCGAGCACTCTGCTGAAGATGAGATTTTCGTCATGTCATTTGTATCCTGTAGATTTCACATTAAATATATATGCAGTATGTGCATAGTGTTTTTTTTTTAATTCAGTCAAATATACTGAAATATTGCAGAGAAGTTATGCACATTTTATATATATATATATATATATATATATATATATATATATATATATATATATATATATATATATATATATATATATATATATATATATATAAGCATTGGTGAAATACATTTTGTGCTTATTTGTTAAGAACATTTTAAGATAAATTTATCAGGGGCCAATGCAGTAGTCTTAAGCTTTGTATTTCAGCTCTGGTTTGAAGTGTGAATGCCAAATTAATTCTCTCTCTCTTTTTGTCTCACTCTGCCTCTTTTGCCTCTCAGCATTTTAAGCATTGTGAGAGAATTAAATAGTGCTGTAATTACAGTACTGCTCAGCATTTTATTCAGAACAAAATTAAATGAAAATTAATGTAATTCAAATCGTCCATGTTACGTATGTAAACGCCATTCCCTGATGGAGGGAACGAGACGTTGTGTTAAAGAAGCGACACTAGGGGCCTCTCTTGAGTGCCGAATATGCCTCTGATCTATGTAAAAAGGCCAATGAGAAGTTGGCAGACACATTTTGCATACCCCGCCCCCGGACATACGTGTATAAAAGCGGGGAAATACGTCGAGTTCATTCAGGATTTTTCTGAGGAGCCGGAAATGGTTCAGTCACCACAGTGGCTCAGCTCAGCGACGTGGCCGGGAGGACACCTAACCTAGACGTTCCCCGTCTGTCGCTCATTTCGACGTTGTGTCGAAGAAGCGACACTAGGGGTCTAATTTAAATCACGCCATGCGCTGAGCCGTGTACGTGTACTGCTGACACTGGAGCGGGCAGGTATTTTACGTGCAAAGGCGACCAGCTGTGTCAGACTGCATGTACCCTTCCCCAATGCCCCATAAAAGTTGTCGGAATCCTTCTGGTTACCCTAAACAGGGGAACAAAGCGACGCTTGCCAACCTTGGAACGAGCCTAGCCGGGCCTCTTTTCTCTCTATGTTTCTCCGCATAGAGCAAGAAACGGCTGGGGCCCTTACACGCATCGAGGGAAGGGGGTCTTACCCAGTTTCCTATTCTTTCAGGGGGGAAAGACCCTGCGGAGACCACACCTGCCCAGGAAGGGGGAGGTAAGAGTGGCGAATGCATCACATGGGCCACTCAGGTCACATGTGGAAACAATGGCATGGTGGTAGATCCAGCCTCAAGGAGGAGGGAGTTGCTACAACACGGCGACCGGAGGGCAGCTGGGACTGCCTAAGGGAGATGCGGGTCCACTCGTAAGGGGACCGTACCTTGGAAAATACACACAGGAGGAAGTCCACGCAGGAGTCCTGACCTGTGGAGCACCTATTCCAGTACAGGGTAGATTTGAGTACCCGCAGTGGATTGGGTCTTTGAATTCCTCCGCTGAATTGCAGACCCACAGGGCTAGGGAGGAGTCATCCAGGGATCCAAATTAATGGGATCTCCTGGGGGAGAAAGCGCACAGTTTTACCTCGTCCGAGGGAAAGGGCGCTAGGTGCAAGCACGGGACGATACTGACTCAACCCTGAGATAGTAGAATCTTGCAAAGGTATTAGGTGTTGCCCAACCCGCTGCTCTACATATGTCTGCCAGGGAGGTGCCTCTGGCCAGTGCCCATGAGGACGCAACACTCCTTGTCCAGTGTGCTCGGACCCCCAAGGGGGGGGGGGGGGGGGCACGGCCTGGGTGTAATAGGCCAATGAAATGGCGTCCACCACCCAGTGGGAAAGCCTCTGTTTGGAGACAGCGTTCCCTTTGTGCTGTCCACCAAAGCAGACAAAGAGCTGCTCAGAACGTCTAAAGCTCTGCATGCGGTCCAAGTAGGTACGCAAAGCACGTACCGGACACAGCAACGAAGGGGCTGGGTCTGCCTCCTCCCGGGGCAGCGCTTGCAGGTTCACTACCTGACCTCTAAAGGGCGTGGTTGGAACCTACCATGATTAGGATCACATATGTGTCTGCCGAACCAAACTCCAGGCAAGTGTCGCTGACAGAGAACGCTTGCAGGTCCCCGACCCTCTTGATGGAGGCGAGTGCGATCAGCAGGGCCATATTTAGAGAGAGGGCCCTGAGTCCAACTGATACTAGCGGCTCGAAGGGGTGTCTCGGAAGGCCCTCGAGGACCATTGAGAGATCCCAGGAAGATCCCCGGGAAGGATTTAACATCCAGGCGCCTCTTAGGAACCTGATGATTAAGTCGTGCTTACCCAATGACTTGCTGTCTACTGCGTCGTGGTGGGCCGCAATAGCAGCAACATACACTTTCAAGGTGGAAGGGGACAGCTTCCCCTCCAGCCTCTCCTGCAGAATCAAGAGCACTGACCTAACTGCGCACCTCTGTGGGTCTTCAGCCCGGGAAGAGCACCAATTTGCGAACAAGCGCCACTTCAGGGCGTAAAGTTGCCTGGTAGAGGGGGCTCTGGCTTGGTTGATCATGTCTACGACGGCAGGTGGTAGACCAGATAGATCTTCCGCATCCCGTCCAGGGACCAGTCGTGGAGGTTCCAGAGGTCTGGGTGTCAGAGCGTGCCCCGTCCCTGGTCTTTCCTCAGGGGAATTCGCCAAGGAGGGGCTGTCGCGAGGAGTACGAGGTCTGAGAACCAGGCCCAGGTGGGCCAGTAGGGAGCCACTAGGGTGACTTGTTCCTCATCCTCCCTGACCTTGCACAGCACCTGTGCAAGAAGGCTCACTGGGGGAAATGCGTACTTGCACAGCCTCGAGGGCCAGCTGTGTGCCAGTGCGTCTGACCCGAGGGGAGTCTCTGTTCGGGCATAACAGAGCGGGAAGTGGGATTTCTCTCTGGAGGCCAACAGGTCTACCTGGGCCTTGCCAAATCATTCCCAAATCAGCTGGACCGACTGGAGGAGAAGCCTCCACTTTCCACCGGGCAAGCGTCATGACAGCGCGTCCGCTACCACATTGAGGTGGCCGGGAATGTGAGTGGCGCGCAGCGACTTGAGTCGATCAGCCCCAACCCAACTTGAACCCCAACCCAATTTGGAGGCGTCGGTCATGACCAGGATGTGTAGTGTGCAGGAAGGGTAGTCCTGCCCGCAGAAAGCAGAGGTCTGTCCAGGGTTTGAATGTTTGGCAGCAGGCGGGGGGTGACCATCACACGGTGCGTGCCACGGCGCCATAATCATCTCGGGCCTCAAGTCTGAAGCCAGTGCTGAAGCGGTCTCATATGCATCAACACCAGCAGTGTGACCGCCGTGGAGGATGCCATATGCCCCAGGAGCCTCTAAAAATTTTTTTTAAAGTGGCGAGGCATTTCAGCACCGACAGCGCACGCTTGTTGGTGAGATGTGCTGACATTGATACTGAGTCTAACTCCATGCCAAGAAAAGAGATGCTCTGAACCAGGGCGAGCTTGCTCTTTTCACAGTTGACCTGACGAGTCCAGAGGCCTCTACCAGACCTCCTCCTCAGTCACTAACCCGCCCCCTGCCTCTCAGTGGACCATTGAGGTGTGGCGGCAGAGTGCCGTGAGAATGGCATTTGCGGGCCAGGTGACCCAGAGACAAAGGAAATAGCTCTTTTACTGAGAATATGGGTATCGCAACCCCGTCTTGGGAATATAAATTTAACAAAAGATTCTCCTCCCGGCCCTCCACCAGGGGACGGAATGGTCTGCTTACCAGCTCCGGAGCTAACATCTTGTTCCCTGGGTCGATCATCTCAGGAGCGCCTGGGAGCCTTCCGGGTCCTCGAGGGGGTCCGTGAGATGAGGGGCATCTGCTTCCTGTGGGGTGATCGACGCATGGACTGAGAGCTGGGTGCGGCGCGGAGGCCCCAGGAACCCGTCATCCAACCGCGATGGCTGTGTGGAGGACGGAGGGTTCCAGTCCAGCCCCACGCTGGTGGCGGCCCAAGCAAGCATATCGGACCTCTGCGCGTCAGCCTTAGCCTGGGCATGCTGGTCCAAAGGCGGCAGCCCAGGGGAGTCATCCGCATCAGACGCCGCGCTCTCCGATGCAGCAGCTAGCTCATCCACCTCAAGCTCCAGAGGATAGGCAGGCTAGCTATGAGGCGAGCCGCTGTTGCCTCGAGCATGGACGGTAGTCAACGAGCGTGCTGGGGGGGCGGGTTTTCCGAGGGGGCGTACCCGGCAGAGTTGCACCTGCTGCCGTCCCCAGATCGCCTCCATCGCCAGCCGCATCGTCCTCAATCCCGTGGGAAGAAAGTGGAGTGGCATGCTTTTTGTTGAAATTGAGCCGCGACCACAACGTTGCCATTATCATGCTCTCGCAGTGAGAACATGAACCATCCACAAACACTGCCTCGGTGTGAACGCAGCCCAGACACGTGAGACAACGCCTGTGGCCGTCTGAAGCGGAGAGCACTCTACTGCATCCAGGAACTACACATGGGCGGACAGGCATCTTTATAAAGATGCTTCCTGAAAAGGACATTCAACGCCATTGTGTGATGCTCTTTTAGAGGAAAAGACGCTTTTATCGAGAAAATCACTCTTTTAAAAAAACTCTTTTACGTTTTTTTGCTTTCGAAGCGCCCAGGGACAAACTGCACTGCCGTGCAGAGAAGGAGAAAAGCCACTGAAGTGCACCGTAGCAGGCAAAGCGTCAGAGGAAGAGGAAAAGGTGTGTGACTCGCAGCTGACTGCATGCACGACCATCGGCTTCGAAGAAAATTTCTGAATGAACTCGACGTATTTCCCCGCTTTTATACCCGTATGTCCGGGGGCGGGGTATGCAAATACTGTCTGCCAACTTCTCATTGGCCTTTTTTCATAGATCAGATGCATATTCGGAGCTCAAGAGAGACCCCTAGTGTCACTTCTTTGACACAACATCGAAGTGAGCGACAGACGGGGAACCCAGGTTTCCAGGCTTGCACAAGATATGTTTGGATACTTTTAAAAAGCCCATCATTCATTTTTCTAAACAGGTTTGTGTAACTGATAAGAATGCTGCTATGCAAACCATTTGTTTATGTAAACACTCATTTCCAAGGTAGTATGAAAAAAAATCAAAAATAGGACAACTGTGGTTGGGTCTTAAACTGGCCGCACAATTTTTATGATAAAAGCACTGGTCTGCTTCATAACAGCATTAGTCATTGCTATGTACATTTGGACTCCCTCTCTGTGATGACCTTGTTTCCAGTCTGATTTAACAAATCCAGAGGTGCTGAACCTGGCATGGGGCTTTAAATCCAAACAGACAATTAATGAATCATTAACCAACATTATGCACAAACAGTGCTGCCTTTTTCATGTTGTACTGTCAGAAATAAAAGCTCTTCAAACATAAAAAAGAAAGAAAAAGTGCATGATAAGACGATCTTACAGTGTATGATGTAAAAAGATGCATAACAGATTTTTGGACTTTTTTTTCTGTATTTTTTTGCATATTTATTGGGAGCACATTAAATAGCCTAGTCTAGTATGTTAACCCATTGATTAACACTACATACAATTGTACATATAATTGAATCATCTTGCATAGCAGTGCATCAAAATGTATTTCTCTTCAAAAGGTCACTTTATTGTCTGTGTGTTTTTTTCCACCGTTTGTTTTTATTCTGCCCAGATTGATGTTTGATATCCAGGGATATTCCAGATGCTCCCAAATGCTTTTATGGCTACCAACTCAATGACCGTTCCTGGTCCAGCCAGCCAATCGATATGTGTATATCAGTGTGAGTTGTATATGTACTGTCTAGCGGGATGTTGAGACAGACTGAGTGTTAATAGAAGGACAGGTGAGAGGCCAAAGTTGCACTGAAATATCTCTCAGTCTCCACTGAATGAGAGATTGAAGTTGCAACTGATCCATTGTTTTGTAGGAGAGTGTGTAGGGAGAAAATGCAAGCATTGGAAGTTGAAGTTTTAAAGCATTGCAGTAGTCCAATATTGAGATGAATAGTAAAAAAAACAATAAAAAAACAATAAAAAAAACATTACATTAGTCACATTATTCTTCTGGCCACAAAGACTGATAATGTGGCCACTGAGTCACTGTCACTGTTGACACTGAGACGACAGAGAAAGAGAGAGGCGTAAATCAAATTACTGCCTAATTGTTACTGATCTGCTGGTCAGTCATAAGCTATTGATTGGTCCCATCACCATTATCCTGTCTAGAACAATAGTCATTTGTGCTCAGATTTGCAGATCAGCCAAGCAGGGCCAACATGCTCTAATTTGTTAGGGCAATCTCACGGCACTCAGCATCCCTTTGGTATTCTAGTCGAATAAATAGAAAGACCAGGGTGATAGATTTAATGCCACAGTGCTGATGATTAGTCATTACATTGCCGGTTAGTAGAAGTAAGTGTTAAAGAGTGCTGTCTCCCAAGTCGTCGGCTTAGAGAAACAGTATTCATTTCACACTCTGCCAGCATGTTCACAGTTTAAGAGTATAGCTTTCCAGCAGACAAATCAGGCATACTATTTGGCTGGTGTACATAAGAGGGAAATACGTTTTCTTGTTTTTAGCTTGGGTTTAGCAGGAAGCTAATTATTAAGTCCTGTAAAATATCCACACACCTCTTCTATGCTTCCTTTAGTTAAAATATAAAGCATACTTAAATAATTAGTTTACCCAAAAATATAAATTCTGTCAATATTTATCAAACTCATACAAATTGATATTCAAGTGAGTAAATAATAGCAGAATTGTAATTTCTGGGTGAACTCTTCCTTTAAATATAGATGTATGAAATAATTTATCTTACCTAGGATTTTCAGGAAACTATAATTTCATCTAATCATAATCGATAAAAGTTTATATAACATGAAGCATTTTTTTATTGTGTTATTATACTGTACATATTCAAAATAGAATATGGAAGCTTGCATGAATGATTTAAAAAAACATCTTTTCTTTTCTCTTCTAGCCATTGAAGCTCAATTGTGAGGTGTGTAGTATAGTGTCCAGCTCTGGCCAGATGTTAGGGCGTGAAGCCGGGGCAGAGATCGACCAGTCCTCCTGCATATGGAGAATGAACAACGCACCCACAAGGGGCTTTGAGATGGACGTAGGACGCAGGACGGACCTGAGGGTGGTGTCCCACACCAGCGTTCCACTGCTAATCCAAAAGCCCCAGCACTTCTTTGGCCAGGGGAACGAGACTGTTTATGTGGTGTGGGGACCCTTACGCAACATGAGGCAGGACGGCAAGGGCATCGTGTACAACATGCTACGGCAGGCGGTGGATAACTACCCACAGGCTCACATCTATGTCACCACAGAAGAGCGCATGAATTACTGCGACACTGTATTCAAGAAGGAGACTGGTAAAGACAGGTGAGAGAGCTGTAATCACCTCATTTGGAAGTCTTGTCACATGTTTGTGTTTTACTGCAGTGGTTCTCAAAGTGTGGGATGTGCCACATGGTGGAGGTGCAGAGGGATTGTTGGGGGGGGGGGGGCGTGGAAGACTGACCCGTTATCAAATCACTTCTCACACGTTCAACAAAATTAGTGACAATACACGGAAGAACCAATGTGCACGATTTTTTTCTCTACGTTTTCTCCTGCCTTTTTTTAAACTTGCGCCAGGCACCGCAGCGCTTTCTGCATAGAGCTTCCCACAGCCCAAAGCGTTTAGTCAGTGTCCGGTACACACACAGCTGTGCTTATGTAAACAAAGATGTCTCGTGCACACCAGTTTCAAATATTGGAAAAGATTAATTGATACATATATTTTGGTCTGATCCTCACACAGCAGAATCGAATGGCTTCAGAATAATTTAAATAGAAGGAACAAGTGATATGAATTACGTTTTTGAGTGTAGGGCTGGCGATATGGCAAAAAATATTATCACAATAATTTTTCATATCATTCGATATCGATATTTATCAGGATATTGAATCACATTTGCACATTGCACATTTTTTTGTATTTCCAAAAAAAGAAGAGAAAACAAAATCTTAAAAATTCTAAATAGTCTTTACAAAACTGCATTGGGGGCCCGGACACCACCAATGCAGTGGTGTCTGAGGGATCTTCTATGAAAATATTACAGTATTTTATAGTTTATCAATTGAGTGCAGTTGGATATGAATGTTATAAGATGATTCATTTTGAATCATAATGAAGGTGTGTATATATATATATATATATATAAAAAAATTTTTTTACATTAAATTTATTTTCATAATTCTTTACATACAGATATCCAAGTATGGGGGCATAGCAGCCCTTGTGACTGAGGAATGATACTGTATGGGGGTTCATGGGTATCTCCAGAGAGGAACTTTTGAAAATGTAAACGTCTGAGTGGACCATTTTTCTATTTTCATTAAAGTGAGAGACTAGGCTACAAACTAGTAATTGTTTTGTCTTTCATCCTTCTCAGAGATTATGAAATCTGAACAATTTCACAAAATTAGAACTGACATCTATTTGTTTATTATTAAAGGCAACTTATAGCAACTTCATACAATCTGAGGCTGCTTTTCCACTGACGCAGAAGAAATCCACACAAAGCAACTCCCAACGCAAGGGACCCACTTGCCCTGCGCTGCTGTAAATTTTACAATCCACCTTGCGAGCTTGACGCTCGGCTTCCATAGGAAGAAATTAAAAGCGCTCGCTCGCATTCGCTCAGTACGGCCAGTGGATACATACGATAAGAAAGCCAAACTGCTAGTATTTTTATCAACACACATGTCTAGATGTAGATCACAAGCTAAATATCGAAAATTACTCAAAAGCTTATCGTCAATATCGTGGAGTTTTTTTATCGTGATAAATATTTATATAGTTTTATCGCCCAGCCCTATTTGAGGGATGTGTGAGTGTGCGAAAGTCTTTCTTGTTTCAAAGGGGGGTTACTGTATGGTGCATATTGAGACAGAATATGGAGCAGAAAATCTGGCCTAAATTATGAAAGTGTAAACATATTTAATGTGTAAGACAGTATGAGGTAGAGACAGACTACCCCTTAAAAATTAATGTGAGAAATCATTACTCAATACTCAATACTCAATTTGGAGTCTGAAGGAATAAAGGAAAGTACACCTTTCAGTTGAAAGAGCCAATAATGGAGGCATCTGCTGTTTGTTTACTCTAGAATGAATATGTGCATTAGTTGGACAAGCCTAAAAAACATTTGAAGTGTTACAATTGTCAGGTTTTATTGCTGTTATTATATTTATGATAATACTGTAAATGTTATTGAAGCTTGACAAACAGCTGGTCAGGTCAGAACATCTCCAAAACGGCAGGTCTTGTGGGGTGTTACCGGTATGCAGTGGTTAGTGCCTACCAAAAGTGGTCCAAGGAAGGATAACCAGTGAACTGGTCATGGGCGCCCAAGGCTCATTGATGTATGTGGGGAATAATGGCTAACCCGTCTGATCCAATCCCACAGAAGAGCTACTGTAGCACAAATTGCTGAAAAACGTAATGCTGACCATGGTAGACCATAGAAAGTTGTCAGAACACACTATGCATTGCAGCTTGCTGCGTATGGGGCTGCGTAGCCGAAGACTGGTCAATGTGACCATGTTGACCCCTGTCCACCGCCGAAAGCACCTACAATTGGCACATGGGTGTGGTCTGGTCTGATTAATAGGGTTGCAACGGTATGAGATTTTCACAGTATGATAACCATCTCAGAAAGTATCATGGTTTCACGGTATCATGGTATACGGTAATATACAATTACTATTATCAGTGAAAACATAGTGTTTTTTTGAGCAAATTATTATAATTGAAACTTGAAACCAAGTATGTGTTAAAAAAAGTCTCCCTTTTTAAATAAATAGAAAAAATAAGAAAGCTAACAGTATTATAATAATAAACCTAATTATAAACATGATTAAAAAAAAATAGCAACTACAACATGTTATATAACAAAAGCATGTTAGTTTACATGTTTGCATAGCTTGTTAAAATAACTACTAAATGAAAAATGACATCAGCTGTGTGAGCTTTTAAAGTAATGTCCTATGATTATTAATAAATAACATATACTGTAGGTGCACGACAGCGAGGCCAGACTGCTCCTGTCCGTACCTTTAACTCAGTAGTTGTCAACTGGTTTTGCTTCAGGACCAGATTTTACATTGGAAATCAAGTGGCGACCCACCATAGTAAAAACGTTTTTATTTAATGCATCCTGTGTCGCATTTCCTTTTATGTTGCATAGTTTTGTTTACTGCAGTGGTTCTCAAAGTGTGGGATGTGCCACATGGTGGGGGTGCAGAGGTATTGTTGGGGGGGGGGGGGGGGGGGGGGGGGGTGTGGAAGACTGACCCGTTATCAAATCACTTCACACACGTTCAACAAAATTAGTGACAATACACGGAAGAACCAATATGCACGATTTCTTCTCTACGTTTTCTCCTGCATTTTTTTAAACTTTCACCAGGCACCACAGAGCTTTCTGCATGGAGCTTCCCACAGCCCAAAGCGTTTAGTCAGTGTCTACAACAATAAGTGAATTATGATTAATTCACTTATTGAAACAATTATGGTATACGTCTAATCACTTGGCCACGCTGAGTTGATATGACACAGCTGTTAACTCTTTAGAGCAATACTATTCTCATGGCTATTAAAAATAATATCACAAATATGTTTAGATATGGTTCGAGCTTCCAAGCGCAGATCTTTTAAAAAATCAAGTGATGAGATTATTTATCAAAATATACCACAGTCAAATTATCATTGAATACAAATAAGACTTTATTGCTAATCTAAAATATCAAACTAACTAACACATATAGACAAACATAAAAACAGGTTGGTGAGTGAGCTGTAACAGAAGGTGAATGAAATGATCTGTATAGAGAAATGGAACTTTATGAAGTCTATAGACAATGCCTTGAGAACAATTGATGCTTCCTTTAGTCTAACTCAATTTGCAATTGGGTTACACAAATTATATTAAAGAGACACCAGCACTTTCAGCGAAAGTTGTAGATGTTTCCATGCGTTGCTTTGGTTCATTGGCTTTTTGTAGAAAGTTCTGTTTGTTCCGTCAATGTTTTGGAACTCTGTTAAGTTATAGTTAGTTGCAGGAATGATGAATCAGGGCTTTGAAGCGAGGCCTCCTGCAAGGGAGACTCGTTACTCCCATCAGGTGTGTGAGTCATAGCGTAGAGAAGAGAAGAGCTTCCGCGGAACTTTTCATTGCAAACTTTCCTGGACTCTACATTGTGTGGAACCTGGCAGAGGGGTGCCAACGTGAAGCCAGCCGAGGAAGGGCTAAGAGCCACAAGGGAAGAGAAGAAGTGAGGATGCAAGAGCATGCAGAAGAGAGAGTAGTTCTTTGTTGATTTGAGGTTTGCCACAACCCAAAGGTGCCTTGAGCCAATCAGAAGTGTTTTCAGATACCATGTGATCATCTCTCTGTCTCTCCTTCTGAAGTTGATTTACAATCCTTTCTGTAAAGGATGCTTAAAAATTCATGCTCAGAATGTACATGTTCTAATCATACATTTCATAATATGAAATCGATGCAAGAGAGATGACTTCTGTTAACATCATCATTCTCTACATAAACAAGCAAGCATTTACATGCTAAACATGACATACTTTCATGAATATTCAACGTGCAAGTAACAAAACATGAAAATGGTTAATAATGAATAATGGTTAATGGTTTGGTTTTACAAAATGGATAATACATTACACATTATGAGAAACATGATTGTCAGGGTATATTATCAGGTTAAACCTTGAATGACAGTTCTAGGCACTTTGGATGATTATATACAGGATAAAAATACAGTAATGTAAGTTTTGTGATTGTGTGAAAGTTCCTGGATTAAGATGAGATGTGCTGATAAGTGTATACATTTGGAAAGTTCACTTATACGTTTGAAGTTATGAGCAGAGCATTATTTTCCTATCCTGCTAAAATATAATACAAATGGATCATTTCAAAGAAAGCCTGCTTTCTTCAAGTCTTCAAGATCTTTTTTTCTGGGATGAGTTTTTAGCATGTGACACAGAAAATGTTTTAAATGTTGCCTCAAGCATATGGCTGAACCCAAAATTATGTATTAATGAGTCCTCTTTCTGCTGGTCAGAGTGGATTGTGAGGGTGGTTAGTACACTCAGTGACCTATATGAGAGTGGAGTGTTGAGATCCTTTGAAAATTTGGTTGAATATTTTGGGATATTCTGTGTATATATGTTTTGATTTTCTGTGTTCATTAAGTGAATCAATAAAAACAGTAAAAAAAAAAATTCCCAAACTCTGAGGATTGAGTTTTCCAGCAGGACCTTGCTCCATGACACACAGCCAGGTTAATCACCTTGATTGATGGAGAAGCACTAGATAAAGACCCTGTCATGGCCAGCCCAATCTCCAGATCTGAACCACATTAAAAACCTCTGGAATGTGATCAAGAGGAAGATGGATGGTCACAAGCCATCAAACAATTTTGATGTGCCTGGAGTGGCATAAAGTCACCCAACAGCAATGTGAAAAATGGGCGGAGAGCATACCAAGATGCATGAAAGCTGATTGGAAATCATGGTTATTCCACCAAACTCTTCCTAAGTTTAAACATTTGTATTGTGTTGTTTAAAAATTAATATGAACTTGATCACACTGCATCTTTTTTGTTATTTTGACCAGATGTAATTTTCTGCAGATAAATGATCTAAATGACTTTTTTTTATAAATTTTTATTTAGAATTTGGAAGAAATGTTGTCAGTAAATTGTAGAATAAAACAATTTGGCAGAATCCTCCCCGGTCTGATCCTGGATCTGTGAGGATGCCAGTGTATGCACAGATGGATATTCGAAGCCGGCTTTCCGAGAAGAGGTGCGCTCTGCATTTTAAAGACTGCGGTGATGAAGCCTTATTAATATCAAGTATGCTTCATCAGCCACTGTTGGAACGAGGCTTATTAACTAATTATCTCTAAGGGCCCCCCTCCACCCAAAAGTTGTTGACCTAAGGGCCCTAAAACTGATTCCTCTGGCACTCCATACTTAAGTTTTGTTTTATCTGACAATTCTTCGTTTGCACAGACAAAGTGGTAGTGGTTGGATATATAGGACCTAAACCATGCTAATGCAAGTCCACAAATGCCAACATAATTCTCAAGTCTATCCAACATAATGTTGTGATCTAAAGTGTGGAAGGCAGCATTAAGATCTAAAAGCACTAGAAGGTGAATGAGCAGCCATTTTAATGAGCAGCCATTTTATGTGCTAGCTCCCTCTCACGGTAATTGGATGGTGGATCCTTAAAGGAGCGGTGCATATTTTTTACTCCATCAAAGTTTCTTGGGACATGTCCTGAGGATAGTGAGTTAATAATATTAAGAAGAGGTTCTGAGATTACAGGTAACACCTCTTTTAAGAGCTTAGTTGGTATTTGATCTAACAAACACATTGTTGCTTTTGATGTTTGTTTCAGTAATATTTGTTAGCTCTTCATGACCTATGACAGCGACGGATTGAAGTTGCTTGTGAGGAAGATTTTGAGACTGTTTTCTGAGGAGCTGTGACACAAGATTGCATAATTCCAATTTTATTTCTGATGATTTCAATTTTCGAAGTAAAGGAATTCATGAAGTCATTACTGTGACGGAATATCTGGTTCAGCCGAGGCTTTATCCCTAACCAATTTATCCACAGTACTGAATATGATTGTTGTGGTTATTTTCTATGAGTTTGCTAAAATATGCTGACCTGGCTGTTTTTAGTGCCTGTCTGTAGCTACAGACACTATCCTTCCATGCACCACAAAATACCTCTAATTTTGTATTCTTCCACTTGGGCTGCATTTTCTGAGCTGCTCTCTAGAGAGCATGAGTGTGATCATTGTTCTATGGTGCAGGGTTTTTTTCTTTAATTTTCTTAAATCAAAGGGGGAGAACATTATCAAGAGTGCTAGAGAAGACTGCATTTATATTTTTTGTTATTTCATCAAGTTCTTCTGGGCTTTGGGGTTTATTGAGTGTATGAGATAGATCTGGAAGATTATTAGTGAAGCTATTTTTAGTGGTCGAAAGAATAGTTCTACCTGAACGATAGCAGGGTGTAGATTGAGTAACATTAGCTTATCGCAGTATACAAGAGATGAGGCAATGATCCGAGATGTCATCGCTCTGCTGCAGAATTTCTGTATTATCAACATCAACTCCATATGACAGAATTAAATCTAGCGTATGATTATGGCGATGAGTTGGTCCTGTTACATTTTGTCTGACTCCAAGAGAGTTGAGAATATCGATAAATGCTAATCCCAATGTATCATTTTCATTATCTATGTGAATGTTGAAGTCACCAACAATTAAAGCTCTATCTATAGTAACTACAAGATCTGATAAAAAATTTGCAAATTCACCAAGGAAGGATTCCTCTTAATCCCGATGCTCTCAACCGCCCGGGCAAGCATGGCCATCAGCTGCGCATGGCAACAGACTGAACCAACCCACTCTCCGATGCTGTAATCGAAAGCTCATCCACTTCGTGAGCCACAAATGTGACCGCAAACTCGCCCTGAGACGAGCCGGTGGTCACATCGCAAACTCGCTGGGGCAAACAATTGTGCTGGGGAATGGGAAATCCGTGGGTGGTTTCCAGGCGGAGAAGCTCCCATTGAAATCCCCAAATCACCCCCAGTTGTAACCGACACCGCCTCATACCCGTGGGTAGAAGGACCGAATCGGGGAGCCGATGGAGTGGCTTTCCCTCTTACGAAAGAAAGCCGCGGCCGCAAAGTTGCCAGAATCTTGCCTTCACAAGGAGAGCATGATCCATCCACAAGCGCTGTCCCTGCGTAGGCAGTGCCCAACACGAGAGGCACCGATAGTGGCAGTGGGAAGCGGAGAGGTAACGATCGCAACCAGGAAACATACACAAATGAAAAAGGCATCTTGATAAAGACATTTTTCATTTGCGCCACTCTTTTAGAGTAAATTAAACTCTTTTATGTGTTTTATATATATATATATATATATATATATATATATATATACAGTATATATATATATATATTTAGGTATAAAAAGATAGATATATAAACAAAGTTGTTCACTCTGTAGTTTTCTGCTGCTGAAGGGCCCAGGGGTGTTTGCTCAGCACAACCGTGGTGTACGAGGGGGAGGACCGCTGGAATGCGCCGTAGACCCAACAACGTAGAGAGATGAATGGAGGCGGCAGAGGAATTCAGCTCTGTGAACTTGCTCGCTCTGCTCCGAAGAAGATATCTGATGTGTGTTTGCAGCGTCACTCGTTTTATACCCGTATGTCTGGGGAGTGGCATGCAAATTCCACACGCCAATTTCCATTGGCCTTTTCTCAAGATCAGAGATGTCTGGGCTTCACAGGAGCGACCCCTAGTGTCAACTCATCGACACAACGTTGAGTGAGTGACAGATAGGGAACAAAATACTCACTAATTTGAGTAAATATTGTTTAAAATGATCACGTAATTAGTCAGATTTATTCAAGACAAGTAAACAGTGAGTATTAAAAGTACAAAGAAACAAATTACTTGCAAATGAACAAATAAAAAAAAACATTATATTTCAAGTAATTGATCACCCAAAAATGATAATTGTCTTGTAATTTTTTCACTCTTATGCCATCTCAAACTCAAAGAGATATTCTGATGGAGAATATTCTGTTTGTCCATACGATGCAAGTGAATGGGGACAAAACTTTCAAGAAGCACATAAAGACAGCAGAAAATTATCCCATAAGTCTCCAGTGGTTTAATCAACATCTTCTGAAGCAATCAGATCAGATCTGGGTGAGAATAGACCTTATTCACGCTAGCGCCGTCTTTGCTGTGAGGGAAAGACCTATCATCTCTTAAATGACATGAACAGTATGAAGCAGTATAAAGCTTCTAGATCACATCTGATTTTCCTCAACTCGTGTTGTCTGGACTTATTTTTATACTGAATGACCTTGGACAGATATTTTAGCAATGTTTTGTCCGCAGAACAATCAAAAACACTTTAAACTGCAGTACAGCCCATTGAAGAGACAGTAAGTCTTTTCCTCACAGCCTCGTTTTCATTACCAATAAAAATGGCGCTAGGTCTATAAACCAAAATAGTAAAAAGCTTATTTTTTAGCAGTCTCCTTGGCGATCATGATTTCAAAATTGATTACACTTCTTAGCGCTAGGAAGTGCAATTGAGCTTGAAATCATGATCGTGCCTAGATACTGCAATATAAACACACTTTTCAAATTGTTCCTGCACTCGTCCGTGGTCATTTAATTTAATCACATCATACCTGAAACAAATGGGCTCTTTGTCCCCTTTAGATACGCTACTACAAAAACAGCAATATCACCTTCCAGCCATCTTGATATGGCTATTCAGTTACTCAGTTCTGAAAGAAAGATTACGTCAAATATTTCTCTTGTCGTCAACAACATCCCAATGGTACCAAAGTTGAGAAATCATCTGAAGAAATCAATGGACTCTCAAGGTTATTTGAGTTGTGAAGAGCACTCGCTGTGTGCTAATGAGTCTGGCACACTGTGCAGTCAGAGTGCAGAAATTAATCAGCTGTTGATATTACTCATTACAATCATCAGACCAAAACATAACACCCTCATGAATGTTTCATTTGAAGTTAGCAGGTTCGCTCTTACTGTCTAAACAGTAGCCCAAATATCTCTCTTTCATGGAGAGGCTCAGATTGCGTTTGATCAGTCTGACTGAAATGCTGTGATAGTTCTGCCTTTCAAGGCTAATCCCCAAATTATAGCCCTTATGCCGTTGTGTTATTGCACAGATAAAATATATTCCAAAGGAGGGCTGGAGAGGATTATCCCTTATCCAACATCACCTCCTTTAGAAGAAAATCCAGCTGATTGTGATGTCTTTAACAGAGTGCTACAGTTTACATATCCAGAAGGTGATATGCAGGCATTTGCTGCATAGGGAAGAGGCACTGTGTGTGTGTGTGTGTGTGTGTGTGTGTGTGTGTGTGTGTGTGTGTGTGTATGTTTGTTTGTTTGTTTGTGCATGTGGGTGTGGGTGCGTGGGTTTGGATGGTTTATGAGGACATTTTTTAGGTTACAAACTGGTAATTACAAGGGTCTTGTAAATACAAGACTTAGAGCGCATTGGAAATTGGCTGTTCTAAAAAAATCTAAAAATAAATAAAAAAAAGTTTTTGTGAGGGTTAGGTTTAGGGGTAGGATTAGGCAATAGAATCTATAGTACATACAGTGTAAATTAATTATGTCTATGGAGAGTCCTCATAAGGATAGCAGCACCAGCGCGCGCGCGTGTGTGTGTGTGTGTGTGTTTGTGTGTTTATATACATATTTCAATTAAATAATGATTTTTACCATTTTATTAATGCTAAAAAAAGGTTAGGTTAGGGTTAGTTTATTTTAATTATAGCTAACATTACGTAAAAACAATAGAAGTCTATGCTATGTCCCCATTTAACTGAGAAATGCGTGTGAGTGTGAATGCATGGCCATGAGCAGATGTGTGTGTAATGTCAGTAATAAATCAACCTTAATAGAGTAGATTGGCATGTCAGGGAACAGTTGGCAGTGAAACCTTTGTTTTGAATCACATTTTAGGAGCAGCCTCACTACAGACAACACTTGCAATTGGACCGTGTGGTTCCAAGGCACCAGATTATTACTAATATAGCCTAAAATCACAGGAGACTACAGCAGAATTCAAAGGCATGTGGTTTGTGTGTTTCAAGGAGGAGAATGTGAACATCTGTGTGTACTATTACACAAGAAAGACATGACCATGTCAAAAGAGCCCTCCCCCAAGTATCTATGATATGCTGGCCCCCAGATATGGCTCTGATCCATTTTTCAATGTAAGTTTAAGGGATTTTTACACCTGTTTTAATGTCCACCTGGTAAAAAATAAGATGCCGGATTGCTCAGATAATTAATAGCGCTCTTGACAAAAATCTTCCAGATTTTGTCGTCTAACTTCCAGTTATTGAAGCTACTAAGGAGAGTCAATCAAAACGTGAATCCGTGTGGAAACACTGAAAGTATTTGTACTAACAAATGATGACGTTAGGTTACACCACCCCTATACTATGTGAAAATGCTTGTGCAGGTGTTTAGCTGTCACTGTAAATGTTTGTTTTCCAACACCAATGGAGGTAAATTTCTGTAAACCTTGCAGATCACATTCGGACAGCTATGGCACACATATTCTTATACACTTGTTATACTGTATGTGGAATTTTGTTTTATTTAAGTTCTAACTTGTTAATTTGTGTTCAAATGTGTAGCTGACATGGCATTTTAACAGTGACAGTTCATATTATTATGCATGCAATTTCATGACGTGTGAAAACACACTTGAACTTTTTAAAATTAATTGGTCACCTCGCATTTAAGAAAATACATACGTACATGTGAGTAAATGCTGAAATGTTAAATAAATAGGACTTTCAATTTAAAGCATTGATTCAGTGTTTTTGCTTACTGCCCCACTTGTTTTCAGCAGGGGGCAGTAAGCAAAACTTCTGCTGTATAGGCAATGCGAAGCTGTACAGAGAACAAAACCAGCCTTAGGGTTGCTTAAACATGGTTTTCTAAAGGCTGATTTATACTTCTGCGTCAAACTCTGTGTAGTTGCTAACGCTTAGGCTCCGTGTAATGACCAACGCGTTTGTTTGCGTTTACATTTCTGCGTTGGTGTGTCTCTGTCATTCTGTGAGTACACAGCCATAATCCTAACAAGGGGTGTTGTAGACTTAAGTGAAATCTAGGGCTTAGCCCACATTATATAAAAATAAGAAGAATCCTTCCTTCTATGACTTAAAAAATTACCTCCCTATATGTCAAATAATAATTTTATAAATGCACAACACTGACACTGGTCCAAAACTTTATATGAGCAAACGTCAGGCGCACAATAAATGGATTAAACACGTTTATTGTGCATTGTGCAGAAACTAACGCTAACAATAAATTCAATTTAAATCACGCCATGCGCTGAGCCATGTATGTGTACTGCTGACACAGGAGCAGGCAGGTATTTTACGTATAAAATAAAATCGGCTAAACCTTCTTGTTCTTTACCCCAGACAGGGGGGAACAAGGCAACGTGCCAAGCATGGGAGCAGGCCGTGCCTTTTCTCTCGCTATGTTTCTCGCATAGAGTTAAAGCAGCTGGGGCAATCTTAACGCTATCATACGCATTGGGGAATGCAATCTTTCCCAGTTTTCCTATTCTTTCAGGGGGGAAGACCCTGCGGAGACCACACCTGCCCAGACTGGGGGAGGTAAAGTGTGGTGAAAGACATCATGTGCTTTTAGGTCACATGTGGAGAGTGGCGCATTGGTAGATCCTACCTCATTGGGAGGGAGGAGTTTCTACAAACCCGGCGACCGGGGGGTCCGTAAGGACTGCCCAAGGGAGACGCAGGTCCACTCGCAAGGAAAATACACACGGGGATAAGTCCATGTAGGAGCCCGTCCTGTGGAGCACCTATTCCAGTACAGGGTAAATTGAGTACCCACATTGGTCTTGGTCGGCGAATTCCTCCGCTGAATTCGTGGACCAGAGGGCTAGGGAGGAGTCATCCAGGGAGCCAAGTTAGTGGGATCTTCTGGGGTAAAAGCGCACGGTATTACCTCAGCAGAGGGAAAAGGTGCTAGGTGCAAGTGGTCCACCTGGTCAGTTGTCACCTCGTTACTGAGTTTCTACCGGCTTGGACCTGAGAAAACACAGACTCAACCCTTCGGGGCGTAAAGTTGCCTGGTAGAGGGAGCTCTGGCTTGGTTTATCTAAAGCAGGTGGTAGGCCAGCTTGATCTTCGGCGCTCCATCAGGGGCCAGTCATGGAGGTTCCAGAGGTCTGGGTGTGGATGCCAGAGGGTGCCCCGTCCCTGAGAAAGAAGGTCTTTCCTTCGCGAGGAGCATGAGATCCGAGAACCAAGTCCAAGAGGGCCAATAGGGGGCCACCAGAGTGACTTGTTCCTCGTCCTCCCTGACCTTGCATAGCACCTGTGCAAGAAGGCTCACTGGGGGAAATGTGTACTTGTGCAGCCCCGTGGGCCAGCTGTGTGCCAGCGCGTCTGCCCCGAGGGGACATATGAATCCCTGAGAAGAGACTTCCAAATCGGTTGTGACGTGTAATATACATTAGGGGGATATTAGGCCTAATCTGTGAATGTGAATTAAGAATGTGTATATAACATGGTCAGTCTAAAGACCAACACAGCCTGATGCATAAAACACAAAAACAAAAACGGTCCAGAAATGAGAAATATAACTGGTGTTTCATGAGGATGATATGAAGTAGACTGTTTTGAATATTCATCTTTACCCTACAGCTAAACAACTCTGATAATGATATCTTAATAGCCATAGTGATCATGCTTTTTTAAATATTAAATGCTATTATTATGTCGAATAAATTATTACATTTTGAAACTAACCTAATTAAATGTATACTTACATTTTGGATACTGAGCAGCTCATGATTTCAAGGCACGTGTATAACTGGGGTTTAACAAAGTTAAAGAGAAAATGTGTTTGTTTTTTTACTGTGGGAATAAAACGTCTAGGTTACGTATGTAACCTCTGTTCCCTGATGGAGGGAATGAGACGTTGTATCGAAGAAGTGACACTAGGGGTCTCTCTTGAGTGCCGAATATGCCTCTGATCTATGAAAAAAGGCCAATGAGAAGTTGGCAGACAGTATTTGCATATCCCACCCCCGGACATACGGGTATGAAAGTGGGGAAATACGTTGAGTTCATTCAGAATTTTTCTAAGGAGCCGGAAATAGTCCGGCCACTACAGTGGCTCGGCTCAGCGACGTGGCCGGGAGGACACAACATCTCGTTCCCTCCATCAGGGAAAGGAGGTTACATACGTAACCTAGATGTTCCCCATCTGACGCTCACTTCGACGTTGTGTCGAAGAAGCAACACTAGGGGTCCAATTTAAATCACGCCATGCGCTGAGCCGTGTATGTGTACTGCTGACACAGGAGCGGGCTGGTATTTTACTTGCAGAGGCGACCAGCTATGTCAGACTGCATGTACCCTTCCCCAGTTCCCCAAAAAAGTTGTAGGGTCTAGCTACGCTGCTGATGCTAACTATTTATTTTTTATAAATAAACAAAAGCAATGGAAGCAACATCATTTCTAGATTCAGAAGTATTTATTAAATTAGTGTAGCATCAAAAATGTGTTCTAAGTACATGAACATGCTTATTTATTTATTTTACAAATTTATTTGTCAGGGACCATGACCAAAAACATTAATCTCTAAATTAGCTACTAGCTAATTTCCATCTGCAGTCCCTGGGCAGGTAAATAAAAAAATATAAACATAAAACACAACAAATATATGCACATAAATACACACACATACAACAGTAAAGTCTAACGTTGTACAAAATTAATGATGACAAGTTTGAATTCCTAATAGTCAATTTCTAACATTTCTGGAGAATGTATAAAAATCTAAACAAATTTTAAGATCATCAGGTAGTTTATTCCATTCTTTAATTGCCTTGTATAAAAAGTCAGATTGTGCAAATGCTGAAATTCTTTTAGGAATTCTGCAATCTCTCCGTGCAGTAGATCTAGAAACCCTTGACATCTGTTCTGAACAAAGATGTAAAAAAAATTTTAAAGGGGGAGGAGCAATGTTATTCACTATTTTAAAAACAAACTTTACATTTGAATAAACAATTAAATTTTCAAAGCTTAATAACCTGTATTTATTTAATATACTGCAATGATGATACTGCAAAGATCTCCTATCTAATACTTTTATGGCCTGTTTATAAAGTGATATAATTATCTATCTATATCTTGCAACCATCAAGAAATACAGTATTTAATATGAGAAAATATCATTGCATTCAAATAAACCCATGATGCTTCGTAATTAAGAGAATTTCTAATGTGTCAAAACCTCTATATTATATTTCAATGTATTAGTCATTTTTAACATGTTTTTTTAAAAGAAAGAGTTGAATCCAGAATAACCCCTAAATATTTCACTTCTTGTACATTGTTTAACTTCTGACCATCAACATAAACATACAGAAAAGCTCTTGGTTTACTCGTCTTATTAAAATATATGGTTACAGTTTTTTGAGTATTCAATATAAGATCTGAAGACTTATGCCAAATTGAAGCTTTTTGCATGATACATGAGAGCTTTGTTGCTACTTGATCAGCATTACTACATGTGCATATATGACAGTATCATCTGCATACATCAAAATACCTACATCATCATCACACACAGATGGAAGATCATTTATACACAGGCTAAATAACAGCGGCCCCAGTATTGATCCTTGAGGGACTCCCAGATTACATGATTTAAGTTGAGATAATGTATTGTTAACCTTAACACACTGAGTATGTTCCATCAGATAAGATTTTATCCAATTTAACACACTAAAAGATAATCCATAATTCAATAATTTAGTAAGAAGTATGGAATGGTTAACCGTATCAAAGGCCTTACACAGATCTAAAAACACTGCTCCCACTGTCCCTCCTTTATCTAATTTAGTCTTAATATTTTCTATAAAGTAACAACAAGCAGTTTCTGTAGAATAATTCATGTGAAAACCAAATTGCATTGGATGTAATAAATTAGCATTTTTTAGATGCTCTACAAGCTGCCCAACAATACATTTTTCCAACACTTTTGAGATTATCGGAGAATACTGATAGGTCTATAATTACATACTTCTAATCTATCACCTGCTTTAAATAATGGGGTTACGACAGCTGTTTTGAAAACTCTAGGGAATACACTCTCTTTCACTGACTGGTTTATAATATAAGTTGTAGGAGTAATTAAACTATCCATGTTTTTTTAATGACCTCGCTATTTATTCCCCAACTATCTTTTGCCTTCGAATTTGTTAATGATAAAATGATTTTATTAGCTGTTGTCTCATCATTTCCTTAAAATGTAACATTAAATTATCATTCAATATTCCTCTACTATTCCAATCCTCAGATATTTTAGATTCAGTGAGATTCCCACCTACTTTATTAGCAGACTCAATAAAATAATTATTAAAATTCTCTGCTATTATAGATTGATCATTTTGAAGCATCCCATCTATCTTAATCTCTGCATCTCCATTGTTTCGATGTCCTTTGCCTGTTAATTTATCTATAGATTGCCAAATCACTTTAGTATTACCCTTTGACTGTTCAATAATATCTAGATAAAATGTGGCTTTAGCCTTCCTAAGCTCCATTGTAACTTTATTTCTAAGACTCTTATATAATAAACGATCCATATTAAGACCAGATTTTAATGTTTTTTTTAGAGCTGCATCTCTAAATTTCATTAATTTCCACAAATCTTTATTCAACCAAGGTATAGACTGTGTACGTTTATTCTTCATATTTGTTACTTTAGAGTATTTATTTACAAGTTGCTGAAACACTTCACAGAATGTTTGACTTTTTTTTTACCTTGAATTACATCATTCCAATCGATTTGCTTCAAATTGTTATTAAATAATTCTAAATTTCTCTTTGATATATAAGGATTTTTTAAATTTCCATTTTTATTGCATAAGGTTTTGTACCGAGTTTTAGACAACTTTTTTACAACTAGTGTAAGATTGTAATCTGACAAACCTGTTAATAAATTATACGTTTTTACGTTGAAATGTTAGTACATAAACATATTTATTATACATGTTGCCTGTTTATAAGCTGTAAACAGATTTCACTTGCAAGTCCAAATACTATGTAATATGAAGCATAGATAGCATATTAAAATAATCTTGTATAAAATGTGACGCAACCTCAGATATCATTGTATCATCAAGGAACGCGGTCTCTGGTTAAAGTGGACCAATCATAGCTGTTGTGGTTACATTTACACAAAAATGACTCAAGATGGCGCCAAGTATGGCTGCTGTGTTGCGAGCTCTGACACAACACTGCAGGTTATTGTTTGTTTTGTTTACAGTTTTTTGTTTCTTTGTCTTGGATGTTGTCTGCCTTATTGTGTACGACAGACAAACGCTTTTAGACATTGGCTCTCCAATTACACACCGAAAACCGGACTTCAAATTCCTCAATGCCGACCCGCTGTTTACATACAACAACTCCATTTCATTGGCTCTGTACCTATACTCTGCACAATGACAATAAAGTTGAATCCTACATATATATTTATAAGAATTTAAATATAACTATTTAAAATTAATTAATCATTATATACTGAATGATATTTTTGACACAACGATTTTTGTGATTAATTTGATTAATTAATTGGTACATCATGTTATTAACCCTAAAAAATTAGGGAAAATGATGATTGCTTTAGTAAACCACACTAGATACAGTGGGACCAACTGTGACATAAAGACATAAACTAAAGGAAGCATTTTTGAAAACCTTTTAAGGCATGATATCTTCTATAAATCTAGAGGTAAGCATATTGCAGCTCAAGAGAACTCATTTCCGCTGGCATTTTGAAGCTGCACCAATTTCACGCACTGGCTATATTATATATATCTTCAGAGACAGATTCGATATACGGTAATCTAAATGAATGGTAGGAATTCATTGTCTTTCGTTGCTGCACGATATCACTTACTGTAACATGCTGAGTTCTACGCAGACTGTAATGGATTTTATAGACGTGAGGTTTCAGAGAGGAGTGTGAAATAAACAAAACGTTTTGTTTATCTGTTAGTGCAGCAGTACTAATTTTTATTGGAATACTTACAGCCTGATTCAGTATAATGTTCAGCCTTGAAGAAATTAGTCCCTCTCATTTGTGCCGGTGTCTGAAAGTTTTGAAAACAAGTTGGCATTTATATTTCATTGCACATGCAATTCATTGTTAATCATATATTTGCATCGTCTTTCAGTTTTCAAATCGTTTTACACCTCCTGTAAGCCCAGTTTTTGATACCTGTCAAACTGGATGGAATTACGAGAATACATCAGACTATCCATTTCTTTCTCATTAGTCAGGTCTGATCCATCAAGCAGAGGCCAACAGTGTGAACCAGAAGGGGAATCAAGTGAGACACTCCATTATTCTTATAGTGTCAGACACCCACTTGTCTGATTGTGAGCAGAAATGGCTTTTCAGATATGTGTGATAACAGCTCTAATGTTTCACATGATGAATGGAACTTTTAAGAATTCCATAAGGATGACTGTGCTCAGTTTGAGCTCCTGTGGGGTGCTGTGAATGATACTGTATAGATCTCACTAAGTGGAGGCAATCTGAGATGTTTTGGCAACTTCAGTTCTAACAGTAGGCATCACAGTAAGTGCCACTGTAAATCCACTTTGTAATCAGGCTCAACACAGAGAGTAAACGTAAACAAAAAATTATGTGTAATTTTACTCTGGAAACTTCACACATGTGTTGTGTTTGTATACTACGTTTTCCTGTTGCTCAACCAGTAGAGTGTGATGCTAGCAACACCAAAGTCATGGGTTTGATACCCAAGGATCACATATTAATGGATTAGGTGATCCTTGGGTTTGATACCAATACCCAAGGATCACCTAATCCATTAATATGTGTTTCTAAATTGCACAGTAAGTCCATTTGGATAAAAGCATCTGCTAAACGTAAATTATGAAAGTAATGATAGTAAAGTAACATTCATTGATATATTTCAGTTTTATGTGAGCTGATTTTTAATTTTATTAGATGCAGGATTTAGTCATTTGTTTGGAGAAACAAAATGCTATTACATTACTAGCAAAGGAGCACTATATTGAATTCCTCAAACACTGTTTATTCCCCACAAAGTACAATCTCCAAGTATAATTTTATTTGTAAACTGATTTTTAAAAGACATTTAATGGAATATTCTGGGTTCAGTATAATTAAGCCCATTCAACAGCATTTGTGTCATTATGTTGATTCCCCCAAAAATGATTTAATCCCCTTTTCTTTAAAAATCTGGGTTTCAGTGAGGCTCTTACAGTGGAAATTAATCACGGCCAATTTATGGCGGGTTTAAAGGCAGAAATGTAAATCTTATCATTTATAAAAGAGCATACATTAATTCTTTTGTCAAAACTTGTGTATTATTTGAGCTTTAAAGATGTTTATATTGTCATTTTTGCAGTCGTTGTAGGTTTTACGGCATTACATAGTCATGGCGATGAAGTTGTAAAATTGGCTATAACTTTTAAGCAGAAAAGATTTGACACTAAAGTCATGTGAAAACTCATATCTTTACGTCTTGTGACTCTAATTTTTAAACAATAAGTATTTTAACACGTACGGATTGGCCTCCTTCACTTCCATTGTAAGTGCCTGACTTTTACCCAGATTTTTGCTTTTTTTTTTTTTAAGAAAAGAGAAGTCAAAATGTAACCACTAACAATAAAGTAATCATAATATTTGCTTAGTGTGAATAGTGATTGGTCTTGTCTCCCTATTTAACCATTTATGGCTGCCTTTACACTACACTGAAAACAAAATGAATGTCAAGTATCATGACGACGGCAAATCAGCTCTGATGCAGCATTTTTTTTTTTACATAGAACCAAAACCTAAAAACTAAACTTGCCCTTAAATTCAACCTTAGTCTTTTGCTGCCTTGCAGGCACTGGTATTTCCTTCAGGAAATGCACATCTACATTTTAAGTAAAAAAAAAAAAAAAAGGATAGAACATTTATTTGTCTTCTTCGGTTGGAGTTTTAAATTGATAAATGAACTGCAGTGCAGTTAACAATGTTGGGCATTGCTATTATGGGATAGAGCTACATAATTATACCATACATTACTTATTCATTACTATGCTGACCTACATTTATATCTTGCTCTACCTCTATAAGGACAACTTCTGGGACAAGCTTCTGTACTTCTAACTATGGAGTCCTCTGACGCACTTATCCGAACAATTAAATAATCGTTTGTTGTTGTTTTTTTTTGTTTTTTGCTTTTTCTCAAATTGTGGTGCGATTGATTAAGATCTACAAAAAGGAAAAATAGAAAAAGAAAAAACAGCCTAAGCTGGTTTGCTGGTCTTAGCTGGGTTAAGCTGGTCTCCCAGTCTAGCCTAGCTAAGACCAGCAAACCTGCTTAGGCTGGTTTAAGATTGTTTTTCTCTGTCAGTTCTCTCGTTAATTGACTGTATACTGTAGGGATCAACAGGTGAAAAGTCCAGATTTGTAATCAGCTTAATTAGAGTTTAAACTGCTTGTGTTTTCAGGCTAATTATATCCCTTTTTCCTGGCTTTTTTAAGCTTCCTTATAACCTTTCTCCCTCTCTGCTTTCATTATCCTTATTATTATCCTTATTTCTCTCTTCATTCTTGCCTCCCCATTCTTTCCATGTTTCCTCCAAGGTAATATATAAACATATATATATATATACTGAATATACAACCCCAATTCCGAAAAGTTGGGACAGTATGAAAAATGCTAATAAAAACAAAAATTAGTGATTTGTAAATTATATTCACACTTTGCTATATTGAAAGCACCACAACTACACATTATATGATGTTTTACCTTGTGAATTTCAATGTTTTTAGAAATTGTGTAGTATTTTCAAATCAGACGATTGTAACATGCTCCAAAATTCAGACAGAGGCAATTTAAGGCTAATAACAATTTTATGAGTTGAAATAACAAGGCGATGTGAAATAGGAGATGTTAAACAGGTGAGGCAATCATGTCAAAGGGAGCCTCCAAAAACAGCCTAGTCCTTCAAGAGCAAGGATCATTCAAGACTTGTCAATTTTTCAACAGATGCTTCAGCAGATAATCCAGCACTTTGAGACCAATGATCGCCAAAGACAAATGGGAAGGATTTTGGGCTTTTCACCCTCTACAGTGCACAATATAGTTAAAAGATTCAAGGAATCTGATCAAAACTGGGTGCGTAAAAGGCAAGACGAAAACTAATTCTGAATGCGTGTGCTCTCTGATCCCTCAGACATCACCTTCTTAAATAATGGCATTCATCTGGAATGGATGTCATGAACATGGGTTTGGGATAACTTTAGTAAACCTTTGTCAGTCAACATCACTCACCGCTGCATCCACTGATGCAAGTTAAGACTTTACTATGCAAAGCAGAAGCCCTACATCAACACTGTCCAGAAACGCTGACAACTTCTCTGGGCTCGGTCTCATCTTAGATGGAAAGTAGATCAGTGGAACTGTGTTTTTTGGTTTGAAGAGTCCACATTTAAAAAAGTTGATGTGTTATCTGCGCCAAAGAGGAAAAAGACCATCCAAGCTGTTATCAGCATCAGGTCCAAAAGTCAGTGTATGTATGGGGCAGGGGTGTTTCAGTGCCCATGGCATGGGTAACTCGCACATCTGTGAGAATACCATGAATGCAGACAGATATGTACAAATTTTGCAGCACCATCTTTTCCAGGGAAGTCCCTGCATTTCCCAGCAGGAAAACTTCAAACCACATACTGGCCGAATAAGCAGAGAGTGCGGGTGCTAGATTGGCCTGCCTGCAGTCCTGACCCGTCTCCAATTGAGAATGTGTGACGCATTATGATGCACACCATACGGCAACAAAGACGATTTAGCTGTACGATTGTACAGCTAAATACCTACATAATGGATGAATGGGGGAAAATTACACTTCCTAAACTTAACAGACGTGTGTCTTCAGTGCCCAAATGCTTAATAAGTGTTATTAGAAAAAAGGTGATGTTTCACAGTGGTCAACGCTCGACTGTCTCAACTTTTGTGGAATGAGTTACAATCATCGGATTTAAAATTACTGTACATTTTCAAACAGCAAGGAAATTCACAAGGAAAAACAACATAGAGTGTGTAGTTGTAGAGCTTTCAATTTAGAAAAGGGTGAATATAATTTACAAATCACTCAAATCACAAATCACACACAGATACTTTCATACTGTTCCAACTTTTTCGGAATTGGGATTATATTTTTGCAAGCTCGGTATCTGAACATTTCCTGCCCTGTGTGTGGGGCCAAGCAGAATCTTGCTGACTGAATTGTTTATCTTTAATGTTGCACCTTTAGTGGTTTTCTGTCATGCTATGTGTGGGGGTGGCCTGCTAAACTATGTACAGATAACAGCAGACAGGCCCCTTAAATCACACTGTCACTTTAGTGTGGCTGGTAACATTGCCATGATAGTGCTGTTGACCTCTGAGCTGACACAAACAGGGTGCCAAGACTGCAGATATTACTGATAGTCTGAGGCTCATGTTGTGAACTGTTTTGTGTGTTGCTCCGTTTTTGCATCTGTTATATCTTATCTGTTATTATCGTATATCTGTTATAAATGCTTTACTATCACTTTATTACATTATATCATTCCTTTTGCTCTACTTTCCAACAATAAAAACATTGCCCTTTTAATATAAAACATATCCAAATGTACAAATGTGTAAGCAGAGATTATTTAGCAGAGATGGGCCACTTCTATTAAAATGAATGAGAGAAATTGGAACGCACAACCAAGTTGCTCTGGGCGCCCAATGGTCAACGGATGTAGAAAAGAAGTCCCGCCTTAGAGTTAAAAGAGCCAATCACTTTTATATACAGACATCACCTGTTAATCAACTTTTAGCTTAAAATGTGGTAAAGAATCACAATTTATGATTCCAGTATTGTACAATTTTATTGCTGATTTGAAATATGTTCTTTGATCGTACAGTAAGCTTGACCAACCGTTTTTGAGATTCCGGTCTTTCCCTATTAGATAGGAGCTGCACTGTCATGACTGGAAATAGCCTCCCCGAGAGCATTCCAAAGATAGCCGACGGTGGACTGACTTGCTAGAAAGATTTTAGTGTAAGTAAATGTAATTACGTTACAGCGATGTTTACACAGAGGTGCCTAAAAACCACTTAACCATCACTTTAAGTGGTTGGCTTATTACTTTCATAAAATGGACGCAACGGCAATTTAATAAAAGACATTCAGTGCTCAATAAATAGTTAAATTAAGCTGCACTATGTAAGATAAATTTTTTTTAAATGAACAAATTGCAATTATTGATTGAGTACATATACAATCAATGTTCAAAACAACGTCCTTGCCTTACCCTGATTTACAATGGTAAGCCTACAAAAATTATTTGTATTTTGAGCTGTCAGGTTTGATTTGGCGTGAAATCACTGGCTTATGACATTCATCTTTGTGTCATTAAGTCATGTCCGCACAAACAGGAAAGAAGTACCGGCTGTCTCATGTTCCGCCTGGAGAAACTAACAACGCTGTTCAGCTCAGTTGAGTAACACTCACAGTTCAGGACAGCACCGTTGCAGTCTAGATGGAAGTTTATCTGTTATTCATTTGGTGAAGTTGTTTACCTGCTATAATGCTTGGATATGTTTTCTGGTAGGGTTGATGAAGTTTACATTGCTTGTCTGTCATGCTTGTATGAATCAAACATTTCTTGTGCGTTAACCATTCGTGATATATCTACGTTGTCCTGTAAAGTTACTGTTCACTTACTGTTGCACTCATGTACACAGAAGTGTGACAATAAAGTGATTTGATTTGATTTGACATGTTTAATACGGATGACATCTGAAATTGATTTAAGCATATTATTTTTTACATTTAATAAAGTACATTTGATCTCCATCATTATTGAATCCTCGTTTTATGTTTTAGGTTATTGTGTGCATTGCATAGACATGCTATTGTAGTAAATGAGCCAGGACAGTATAGAATAAAAATAATAAAATCTTCTCGTATCAGCCATATCACGAGTTTATTAACCTTGTAAATTGTAAATTGTAATACAATTCAAACTTTTATAGTAGATAAAACACTTATTACACAATATTCTGGTGGTGGCTGAGGAGAGTCCCCTGTTCTCTATTTTAAAGTGCTTTAAGTGTAGTGAGTGTAATTCAGATATGTAAAGAAGAGTGTTGTTTATCTTCATCAAAGCAAGTAATATTTCCGTTTGAAAAGTTTAATTATAAAACATGAAAATAGCATGTTATGACTCCGGCTCCAGTCATGACCACACACAGGCGATGTCCAGATAAACTCTAATTTGGAGATTCATCCTCCAGGAGAGCAGTTCCAGAACACGACTGACGTAATGTATTCTTCTGCAAATTGCTTGCAATTTTAAGTTTCAACCACAGATGTCGCTTGAGAGCACAAAGTTAAGTAGTGCAGCTTTAAATGAATTCAGAACAATAATTACAGTAAACAATTCTTCTGCTATATAAGATATTTCTTAGCCTAACTGACCATTTAAGGTTGCCAGGGATTAAAGCGACCTTTAATTAAAGCGCATTAATGACGAACTATCCGTTTTATTAAATTAATTTTATTACATACTCTGCTGATAAAACAGATGTTCATACCTGAAAGTATGTTGCTGTCATCTATAGATTTGATTTAGCAGTGATACATATGACAGTGATACAGAGACTTTATAAATCATTCTCCAGAATCTTTGAGGTTTCGTAAATTTCATACTCAATTTACCAAGCTTAGAAGCAGCATACATTGATACATTCTCAAATAAACTTTGAATGACTGATTTAGTTTTTGCTTAGCCTGCAAATGTCATACAGGTTTCATACAGGTAACTTGTTAGCTCATTTAAATGTAGGCAGAAGCTATTTGCAATGGTGCAAATACTCTTTGTACCCTAATTAAATAGTTACATACTGTATAGGGGCATCACTGCAGTGTGTTTATTGTCCCATAGACACCCTACACCAGGAGTCGGGAACCTATGGCTTGTTCAAAATCAAATGGCTCACCGGTGTCGCACCTTTCACCAACACATGATCGTTTAAAACTTTCTAGAGATAATTTTCCAAGTGTGGGTGCGAACGCAATGCTTGAAGTCAATGACACTGTTTTGACTTCCTTTCTCCCAAATTTGTCTACAGGCTGCTAATGGCGAACAAGGTTTGAAATGAATGTCCGTTTTCATTGTTGATGGGTTTTCGAACTGGGGGGGGGGCGCCAAACTGGATCGCGCAAACCCAGGCATGGTTAACAACAATATTACTATAGTAAAGCCATGGTTAATTTTACTGTGATGAAATCTCACTGACATTTACCAGCTATATTACAGCCGCTTCAAAAGTGGCTCATTCAATCTGAATTTGTAGTCGTAACAGTCTGGTTCAATCTGCCCAGACAAAGTCTTATGGTTCTCATTAACAGTTGTCAAGTAGTCACAAAAAGTCATATGCCTAATTGAATCAGACCCTTTTACCCACTCTATTTACAAGTACACGTGCACATCACGTAATATAATGTGGAAAAATATCATCAGCGATAATTGGATCCGCTGACTATTAGGTTGGAATAAATATGAGTAAATACACTTTTTGTTGAAAAGCAATGAGAGGACAAAATGTAGTAATGATGAACGATTTAAGGTGCCAGCTCTAAAAATAAATCCTAGAGTAACTAAAAGAGTGTAGAGACGGTAGTGGGGAATTCACTAAGTATAAATAGCCCCTGCTGGTAGCGCAGTTTATTTGCATGCACATTGTTTTAGCACCTGATTCACTAAAGCAATGCAAATCAGGTAATAGTGCAAACGCAGCCAAAAATTTTGTGCTGAACATAATTTGCACAGCGCAGGTGGTCATCCTAAATACATTTTTAAAAAAAAGCTGCATCAGTTTAGCTGTCATTTTCCATGGCGTCCACGTCTCTAATGACTCAACAGTCAAAAGTTACAAAAGCATGAAGGCATCTTAAATACAATACCTATACATTTTCCTATTTCTTTCAGACATTACTTGAATTTCTTTACTTAAAGAGGACAAGAGCAGAATACAGCCAGGCTTGCCAACATTCAGAAATGTGCTTCATTAAAAAAAACATATGGTTCCACTGATGCATTTTTAAATCCAAGCTAATCAAGAGTAATTCATAGATTTAAACTTATCTGAAGCGTGATGATGTGCTTTCTCTCTTAGAGAGAAAGACTGCGTGTTCAAATGCTGCACTGCAGTTTGGTTTAAAATACCTTCAAAAGTCTGAAATCTACCATGCCAATAGCACTGACCCCTATTTCAACTCTAATCCCTTATATCATACTGGAACTGCAAAGGTATTCTTTTTGATTAGTTCTCCAGCTTACAGTTTTCATTTTGAATTCTCATAAAGGATTTTTTAGATGTTTTAATATATTTGTAAGTGTGCCTAGATGCACAAAATCACTCTGCATATTTCAGTTGTGTCTCAAATGATGGACTGTAAACTGTGTACTTACACTATATGCTATGAGCCACTATCAGCCATCTATAGTGTATGAATTTTCAAGGGGTAATGGAACAATGGAACAATAACCGTTTTTTCTGCAATGCAGAAGCATTCACTATTTTTCAGTTGAGGGAAACACTGTTTTAAATGCCTGTGATGTGTTACCGCTAGCTTTAGCTTACATCTCAAATTATGTACATATCTGCACAACACAGGGTGATGGTAAAGAATGTATCTCAAATCCATTCAACATTTGCCACGTCTGTTATTTTGACAATTTTATTGTCAGACCAACATTGCGAACCATTACCCCAACCATTCCACTATGCAAGGAAAGCTGCGGCCGTTGCATTTGTCCAGGCAAACACTACTACTCACAATAGTTATTCTACAAAATGCCATTTAATAGTGCAGAAGTATGGAAATTGTAATGTAGCTTTTATATATCCTCATTCCAAGGAACTATCTGACGTATTATGAGATGCTTATGTAGTTAATAAATCCATTTTCTCTTTCTTTGCAGCCCCTGTTATTTCAGTTCTTTTATAGAATTTGCCTGAATGTCAGAAAAATAGCAGAAATGACCTCCCATTATCCAGAGTTCCTCCTGAGGCACCTCCATTTGTGTATTCTTGGGCAAGTTCTGTAACATCAACTGCTTGTCAGGATAGATGGCTTTGTAGTCCATGAATTCAGGTGCTGCCTGAGGACCGTGTGAGTAAGGTGAGGGAATAAAAGTCCTAATGCATACCAATGGCCTCATCATTCATTGCCGATTATTGCAGAATTCTGGAGCCTTTGAAACTGACATTACCGAGATGGTATGTGAGCTGAATTCAAATATTTAAATTGTTCATTATTTTGCTCACTCAGAATCCTTCCCGCAGCAAATGCAACTACACCCAGATTAGATTTGTATTTCAACAAAGTCAATTTAACCCTTGCAAAACCGAATGCACAGTCATTTTAGAAACACAGAAATGCGACATGTGGAGATGCAAGCAAATTACACTCAAAAATGTATAAACATACTGTAGATGTAAATATTTCTTGTTCATTCAAATGCTGACAAATTAACTAAATGGTAAATCGTCTGCACTTATATAGCACCTTTTTAACCTTAACGGTATTCAAAGCGCTTTACACTGTGACACATTCACCCATTCATACACACATTCATACACAAGTGGCGGTAGAACTGCCATGCAAGGCACTAACCTGCCATTGGGAGCAACTTGGAGTTCAATGTCTTGCCCAAGGACACTTTGGAATGTTGAGTCATGTGACCCTGCGATTAGTGGCCAACCCGCTCTACCAACTGAGCCACAGCCGCCCTAACTAGAGTTAGATGTTATTATGTATCTTTCCCCATATGTTGCCTCTTTAGAAATAACAATGAGCTACAACACCTGTCTAAGTTCATTTATAAATTCATAAAGCATGCAGTGGTCAGTTTACAATATTAATCTTTCCAGCTATGATATAGTACCCTTCTCCTATTCTTATCTTTAAATCAATATAGGGGTGTTATTATTTTTTTAATGACAGTAAGCTTTGATGTACTGTATATTGATCTTGGAATCCCTTGATGCAAAATGTGCATACACATATAAAATGAATCTACTTAACTTCACAATAAATCAAATCAAATGCAGAGATATTTCTCATTGCTTTAAATGCACAAGCAGTCCTCAGATTAAGTGAAAGTGACATTAAAGATATTAGATCTGTTTGTTCTATTTCCAACCTTGAAATATTGTAAAATCATGCAATGCTGCTTCTGTGAGCAGATACAATCAGAGCATAAGGCTCGTCATTGATTAATTAATAATATTTGCTTAATTAGGGCCCAGTCACTTAATGTGCAGAGGAATTACAAAATTAGTTCATGGCTTTTGACTATATAATGTTTAGAATTTGGATTTCTCCATTCCATTTCAAAATAGCACTGAAACAGTCAAAATTGTGAGTGAAGAGAATAACATTTTAGGTCACCTTACTTTTGCAAGTATTTCTAGGTCATTCACTGTTAAGACTGATCAATCAGGATTCAAGAGTTCCTGAAAAGTACTCTGTGCAAAATGCACAAACAAAACTAATGCCTGCTTAGATTTCCTAAGGGAATTCGCTGATATTTCAAGCCAGGCTGTGATATGAAACCTACGGAATGTGCCATTCTGCTTCTGTGAAGTAGGAAGATTTGATGAATGCATCTCTTGCATGAGAGTTTCCCTTATGACAGGTGTTTTTCAGAGAGAAGTGGGTAAGAGTGGCACTTGTGTCGGAGCTGTTTCTTAGTGGTTAGTGCACAGGCTCCAGATGTGTTGAGCCGTAACACTTATGTGGGTTTGATTCCAGCCTTTGATGTGTCCTGACTCAAATCCCCTTTATCTGTCCATGATAGTTTCTTATCTTCTTTATTCTATCCATCAATATAAAGTGGCAATCCTGCTGAAAGAAAAGAAGATTAACCAGCCTAAATTGGCTTGCTGGTCTTAGCTGGTTTAAACTAGTTTTGCTGGTTTTCCAGTCTGGCCAAGCTGGTGTTAGGTGGGTGTAACTGGTCTTCAAGCCTAGTTAGCCTGGCGTTCAGATGGATTAGCTGGCCATCAGGCCTAGTAAATCTGGTTTTCAGATGGTTTAGCTGGTCTTTAATCATAGTCAATTAGGAATTCAACTGATTTAGCAGTTCCTCAAGCCTAGGCAATCTGGAGTTCAGATGGTTTAGGTTTTTAAGCCATCTGGTGCTGATGATGATGTTCTGGTGTTCAACTGGTTTATCATGTGTTCAAGCTTTGTCAATCTGGTGTTCTGCTAGTTTAGCTGGCCTTCAAGCCTAGTCAATCAGGAGTTTAACTGTTTTAGCTTGTGTTCAAGTCTAGTCAGTCTAATGTTTAGCTGTTTTAGCTGATCTTCAAGCTTAGTCAGTGTGATGTTCAGCTGGTTTAGCTGATGCTCAGGCCTATTCAATCTAGTGTTTAGCTAGTTAAGCTCACGTTTAATCATAGTCAGTCTGGCTGGTTTAGCCTGTCTTCAAGCCTTGTCAGTCTGGTGTTGATGATGATTTTCGGCACTCAAAAAATATATTTTTGCATGTTGTTCACATTAGTTATATAAAATTAACTAAAGCAACACAATTCTGTCTACATTTTGTCTTAACTTTAATTAGGTTAAATTAAATTACATTTGTAAAATTAAACTTAATCCATTTTTCCAAGGTTTACATTATTATAATTTTTTTGTAGCAGTGAGGAAACTGGCAAGGGCATTTCCATTTTCCAGCATGCTTTGCTTGGGACTGGATGGTGTGAACAGATGTTGAAACTAAGCGTTATTTAATGCATTTTAGCAAGATAAGAACAGAATGAGTTTTGTTCATGTTTACTGTTCTGTTTTATCATTTTTTAAAAGTAGTGTTAGTTTGGCTGGAGTTTGGGGGCTACCATTGTGAAGTCTGTTGCTTGTGCTTTGGTTGAGGATGGACTTACAATTTCAAGAAGTGTTTGATTTGGATGCTTCTTAGCTCTATAAGTAGTTGCTATCAATCTGACAGTGCTACAGTCTCACTGTCCTTACAGTTGCTCACCAAGCATATGATAAAAAAATAAAATAATAATAATAATAATAATTTGACTAAAGATAAGACAATTAATTAAATACAACTTTAAATTAAGTAAATTAAAAGTAAATTAATCAAATTAAGTTTGACCAACATAAAAAAATAAGTCTTAAGTCTTTAAGCCTAGGCTGTCTAATGTTCAGCTGGTTTAGCTGGTCTTCAAGTCTAGTCAATCTGATGTTCAGATGGTTTAGATGACCAAAACTCTAAAACCATCAAACTAGACCAGCTTGGCTGGTAGCCTGCTAAATCCAGTAGACTTTAAATTTAATAACTGTAATGTCAAACCTTTTCTTTTGTATTGATCACACACAAGAAAGCAATGACTGATGTGAAGTTTAAAATGGCATTTTAAAGAAGAGAGTGACAAAAACCCTTCACATTGACATGAAGACTAAAAACAGGTATGGCACCATTAGCTGTTAGTGGATACATTTGGAAAGTATTGTGCTGACCAGGCAAAACCACTTAAGAACAGGAGCCAGTGCACTTACTGGTGTCCCATCATTTACTAGAAACTGCTGACAGCCTTAAGGATATTTATAGTTCTTGCCGAAATGAAAGTAAACACAGCCTAAGCTTTGAGGAACTGTCTGTCTTCTTTAACGTGTCAGGTAATAATGGCCATACTTAGTTCCCTCACAAAGACAAATTGGTGCTGCCTGAGAGCGCTAGCCAACTCTATACCATTCGCCCCTGGCTAAATTAAGAACTCATCCCAAGGGAAGAAATAGTTTTAAAAAAATCTTAGGAAAGCAATGTTCTGTTGTATTAGTCAGCAGAACCTTACCATTAAACATTACCTGTCTAGTTTAATCAATTAGATAAAAAATATAGCTGTGCTTCCCTATTTGTGCAAGGTTGGTAAGCAATTCTATCACACTAGTCCGATTTTAAAATGCATATGAGGCTTTACTTGTGAAACAATGTTTATTCAATGCTTATTCAGGTGCAGTGCTTAGCAACACAGACTTCCTTTGTAAGTGGATCACTGTAAACATGATTTTTGCTTGTTTTTACAATTTAGGGGACAAGGTGAAATTATTTTCTGTGGTAATAGAGAGCATGCCACAAATGCTGTTTATTGAGAAATAAAAAATGTCCTGTCCTAACAACTACTCAATTAAGAGTAAAAAGTTGCTCATTTAAAAGTACTCATGAGCACTGCGTATTGAGTACTGAGTTGCAAAAATGATGCCCCAATATAATGAACACTGTATGCTGCAGTTTCAAAATGTAGAATAAACAGAAAGAATAAAGAAATAAAACATGTAGGTATTTTATAGGTGTTTTTGACTGCCAACTTTTAAAATACATCACTTAGGTATCAATGATTAACACTACATTAATCTGATTCCAAAAAAATAAAAGGGTGCCATGATTACAGAAATGAAAATATGAAAAAGTTATTTTCAATATCATAATGTATGAAACAATTACAGTAAAACCAGTTTATGTGTAGGGTCTACATTTCCCTTAATGATGACAGAGTGAATTATTGTTGTGCATAAAACATGTTCAAAACAATGCAAGGAATGCAAAAAATTATAATAATCAGGATCACTTGGCGCGTCATGTCCCGCATGATAGAGGAAATAGAGCAGACGTGGGAAAAGTTGTTTGGTACAGGGGCAACATCGGACTTTAAAGGAATAATTCAACCAAAAATGGAAATTCTCTCATCATTCACTCACAATCAATTCATCCCGGATGTGTATGGATTTCTTTCTTCAGCAGAACACAAATTAAGATTTTTAGAAGAATATTTTAGCTCTTTTGGTCCATACAGTGCAAGTGAATCGGTGCCAAAATTTGTATGCTCCACAAATCACATAAATCAGCATAAAAGTAGTCTAATCCATGTGACTCCAGTGGTTTAATCCATGTCTTCAGAAGTGATATGATAGGTGTGGGTGAGAAACAGATCAATATTTAATTCCTTTTTTACTATTAATTCTCCTCCCTGCTCAGTCAATCTCCACTTTAAATTTCACATTGTTCTTCTTGTGTTTTTGGTGATTCACATTCTTCATGCACATCGCCACCTGCTTCTTGGCAGAGAGAAGAATTTCTTGCAAAAATGGACTTAAATATGAGTTTCTCACCCACACCTGTAATATCACTTCAGACGTCACAGACTAAACAACTGGAGCCTTATGGATTACTTTTATGTGCTTTTTGGAGCGTCAAAATGTTGCCACTTTCACTTGCATTGTATGAACCTACAGAGCTTAAATATTCTTCTAAATATCTTAATTTGTGTTCTTCTGAAGATTTTGTTTTCTTTAAGTAGTACTTGGGGGACCACATTAAACTCCTTTTGAGATACAATGTTCTGCACTGATTTAGTTCTTGTATCTTTTAAGCCCAGCAATAGTTGTGTTTTCATTCTAATGCATGATGCACAATTTTCTGAAGTTTGTGACTGGTGGAATATTCTGCCTGAAGTATTGCTCTACAAATGTTGATACTTTTTATCTTTATAAAAGCTAAGCATAATTATGAATAATTGTATCATCTATACTTTCCTGGTAATTTATTATACCATATCATATATCAGGGGTTAGTATTGTTAATAAATGAACAATATTTAAAACATATATTATTATTAAAAATTAGGTTACACTTCAAGTCCGACATGTTGGTACAAATTCGCTTTTTGTCCCACTGTTTAAATTCACTTTAGACATAAACAACTGCATTTACATTAATGCCTCACCAAGACAGGCATTGGCGGAATTATGAAGTGTATTTGACTTATGAAGTGTAAAATCAGGACAGAAATGTAGCGAACACAGACGCAGGGAAAATGGCACAGTATAACAGTTACAGCACTTAAAATGTACAAAAGTAAAAGTATGCCATTTTTAAACTACTTAAAAAAGTACAATTCCTGGGAAAAACGGCTTAATTACAGTAACATGAGTATTTGTAATTCGTTACTATACACCACTGCAAGAGTTGAACAATGCACATTATCTATTATTCATTAATAATTTATTATTCAAAATAACAACACAATGTGTTTAAGTAACATGATGGTAAGTAATGGCAGAAGTAACATTTTTAAGGTAAACTATCACTTTAAATTTCTGCAGCTACTAGTGAAAGCATCATTACAAAAGCATTGTGTTCCATCAGCCAAATCATGTGATTTAGAGGTGAACAATGCCTCTGAAATTCAGTGTGAAAGGCAATTTAAACTTCCACAGAGTCAAGGTGGGGAGATAGTGGGGAGGGGAACTTTAAATTAATGCCTGTACTTTCAAAGCAAGTCTGCTCTTTCTGATGAAGCCCATGTTCTTTACAAAGCGCCAGGGAAATTGAGTTTTCCACAGGTGCCAATAGCTTCTCTAAATGGCCACATGTTCTAATATGTCTTCATGATTGACCGCCCTCCTGAGCCCGGCAGGGGAGGGTTTCACGGACCCAAGGTTGCTGTGAATATAAGAGTCTGGGATGAATGTGTTTGATGGAGCTATTGAGCCTGTGAAGGAGCTTGGCAAGGAAGCTCCACATGTGAAGCAGTGTGTATAGTGTGTGACATAGTACATTATTTACTTTGTGCACTGCTATGATTTTGTCTATTAACTTCACAGTGACTATACATTTTTTAGTTGTGCAGGTCCTGTATAGAACAGCTTCTAAAATCTTCTATCAGTCTAGCTGTCTACAGCATATCAGTAAGGTTGTATTGAATCGCCTATTTATGAGTCGTATTTTAGGTTGGTCGGCTGAATATACTATATATAGTAGGGGTACAACAGTTTAGAGTTTTTGTATTTGTTTTTTTTAAATAAATGCCCAATAAAGAAACATTATGCCATAGAATCCATTCATATTTATTAACCAAGGCAATATCTGTCTCACAATATCAGTATTCACTCAGTATCAGTTTTCATTCTATTATGACAAATCTAGGCTCAAACCACTGTGCTGTCATTCAAAGTGGCTTCAATTGCCTATCTATAAATATAATAATGAAGGTTAAGGCAATGGATTCACTTGTGAAGTGTTGAATCTGTGTTTATGATTTCCTTCTTGCTGAATCAAGCATATGTAAATGAGGTATGATGAAGGAAGAGTGCTGACATGATGATTTTGTGTTGGCAGGATTCAGTCGGGGTCATATCTGAGCACTGGTTGGTTCACACTCATTCTGGCCATGGACATGTGCAAGGAGATCCGAGTCTATGGCATGATCAATGACACCTACTGCAAGTAAGACTGATGCACAACCAAGAACTATAAAGTAGCTTTATTCACCCATTTGCTGAATGTTGTATGTATGACAATCTACAGAGCTGATAATAGTAACAAAGCTTCAGCAATAGACAACACCTCTCTCAGTCGAGTTTGTCTTGATGGGCTTGCCATTATGAAAAGTTTTCAGACTCAGAGCTATAAAATGTGTTTCGCTAATATTTTAGTGGTGATTGCTAAGGCAAGTATTACTATTCCTATTGCATTATTACTATTACCAGTGCTACTGCATTAAAAATTATATTATACTTTACACATAAAATTATATTTTTTCTTTTTCTGATTTGTGAAATAATAATTTTGGCACAGTGGAATAATTATTTAATCAGTCAAAATTCTATTCCTGTACAAAATAATAGTCCTGTGGCTCAACGAACTACAGATTCCCAGTGAATGCACATATGGGAAAAAAATTTAAATTATACAGGTGCTGGTCATATAATTAGAATATCATCAAAAAGTTGATTTATTTCAGTAATTCAAAAAGTGAAACTTGTATAATGTATACATTCATTCCACACAGACTGATATATTTCAAGTGTTCATTCCTTTTAATTTTGATGATTATAACTGACAACTATTGAAAACCCCAAAATCAGTATCTCAGAAAATTAGAATATTGTGAAAAGGTTCAATATTGAAGACACCTGGTGCCACACTCTAATCAGCTAATTAACTCAAAACACCTGCAAAGGCCTTTAAATGGTCTCTCAGTCTAGTTCTGTAGGCTACACAATCATGGGGAAGACTGCTTGGACAGCTGTCCAAAAGACGACCATTGACATCTTGCACAAGGCGGGCAAGACACAAGAGGTCATTGCTAAAGAGGCTGGCTGTTCACAGAGCTCTGTGTCCAAGCACATTAATAGAGAGGCGAAGGGAAGAAAAAGATGTGGTAGAAAAAAGTGTACAAGCAATAGGGATAACCGCACCCTGGAGAGGATTGTGAAACAAAACCCATTCAAAAATGTGGGGGAGATTCACAAAGAGTGGACTGCAGCTGGAGTCAGTGCTTCAAGAACCACCACACACAGACGTATGCAAGACATGGGTTTCAGCTGTCGCATTCCTTGTGTCAAGCCACTCTTGAACAAGACACAGCGTCAGAAAGTGTCTCGCCTGGGCTAAAGACAAAAAGGACTGGACTGCTGCTGAGTGGTCCAAAGTTATGTTCTCTGATGAAAGTAAATTTGGCATTTCCTTTGGAAATCAAGGTCCCAGAGTCTGGAGGATGAGAGGAGAGGCACAGAATCCACGTTGCTTGAAGTCCAGTGTAAAGTTTCCACAGTCAGTGATGGTTTGGGGTGCCATGTCATCTGCTGGTGTTGGTCCACTGTGTTTTCTGAGGTCCAAGGTCAACGCAGCTGTCTACCAGGAAGTTTTAGAGCACTTCATGCTTCCTGCTGCTGACCAATTTTATGGAGATGCAGATTTCATTTTCCAACAGGACTTGGCACCTGCACACAGTGCCAAAGCTACCAGTACCTGGTTTAAGGACCATGGTATCCCTGTTCTTAATTGGCCAGCAAACTCGCCTGACCTTAACCCTATAGAAAATCTATGGGGTATTGTGAAGAGGAAGAGGCGATACGCCAGACCCAACAATGCAGAAGAGCTGAAGGCCACTATCAGAGCAACCTGGGCTCTCATAACACCTGAGCAGTGCCACAGACTGATCGACTCCATGCCACGCCGCATTGCTGCAGTAATTCAGGCAAAAGGAGCCCCAACTAAGTATTGAGTGCTGTACATGCTCATACTTTTCATGTTCATACTTTTCAGTTGGCCAACATTTCTAAAAATCCTTTTTTTTTATTGGTCTTAAGTAATATTCAAATTTTCTGAGATATTGAATTTGGGATTTTCATTAGTTATCAGTTTTAATCATCACAATTAAATGAAATAAACATTTGAAATATATCAGTCTGTGTGTAATGAATGAATATAATATCCAAGTTTCACTTTTTGAATGGAATTACTGAAATAAATCAACTTTTTGATGATATTCTAATTATATGACCAGCACCTGTATATCTTGAATGCATTTTAAGTCACTTCGGATTAAAAAAAAAACCTCATTGCCTTGCGTGTCTGTAGTTGGCAGCATTCTAATCCCCTTTATCATGAATCGCACAGTCTGATTGCAGTTTAATAGTGTTCCCAACAACCTCATGCCCCCCTCCACCCACCCCTTGCTGTAGATAGACATGATAAGCAAAGCATGCGATGATGTGATTAGCTTGTTTATAAACTAGCTATTATCATATGTTTTCCCCAACCATTTATTCATTCCACTTTCATCTACAAAACAAAGAGCAATTTTCATTTCACAGCAATTCCCAGTCACCTGTAAAGACTGGGAAATGAGAGAACAGTAGCCACAACAAAGTAATTCTAAAGAAAGGCAGTTGAGCTGGGAAGGATCAATTTTAGCATAATGTGGTGAGCTGTTGTTGCAATTGACCTCTGTTAATCTCTTGCAAATTAATATTCAACAGGTGTTACCAGGAGAGAAAAATTGTATTACTTTAAAAGAAAATAGGCCTCCCGAGCTTCCATATCTCTAAGGGTATTCTCTTTAACAATTTAGAGTATTCAGGCTTTGAGGAAAAAGTAACAGTGAATCAGAGATTGAAAATCAAAACTTACCCTAAAACTTCTTAAAACACATTGAGAATATGAGCCATGAGAATAATATCACTCCAGTAAGTGAATTAATCATAACTCACTTATTAAAGCTAATTCCTTAAAGTAGAAATTGTGAGCTGATAGAATTAGATGTTGTATTATGAGTTCAATGGTGGAGAATCTATTAAGACAAATAATCTAGTTATTTGTTATTTTTCTAATTTATAAAGGTTGTCGAACGTGACTAATTCCGTTATACATTTCATTACCTAATAAGGACAGTTTAATTTAGTTCATAGCTCACGTATTTCAAGACCCTAAATTCCCTCCTAAATTTAGCATGCGTACAAATTACCCTACATACTGTATAATGGTGGTAAAATACACATTTTATCTGACCCCATCCACATCTCTAAATTATATATGTAATACACTACAATGGTTAAGGGTGCTTACACCCATATGATTGATTACAGCAGCAGCCAATCATGTGCTTGGCAATCATGTACCAACCAAGGCAGATCGCTTGATTGGTTACAGCTACTGCCAATTGTGCGCTTGGCTACAGCACCACATGTTGTTTGTTTAATTGAGCATTGGCATATGAGTCTACCTTGTTCATAACGGAGAGAAAAGGGCGGAAGAGCTATTAATGCGTAAAAGTCACTGATGTTTATACACATTGAGGGGCTTTCTCATGACTTGCATCAGCACTGACAAATACATTGGAGTTTATTAAGTGATGCATTAGCACACCCTCTGCTCCAACTTCACACCAAAAGTGTTTTCAAACAGGTTTTTGCCATACAAATGATGTCTTTGAGAGCACAAAGCTACAATAAATATTTCAAAACTGTCCAAATTTATGAAGAGATATCGAATGTCTCATAACTGATTTTAATTCATTATTATCGTATCGCTTACAATTATCCAGTGACCCCAGTTATTGAACTACAGTAATTGCATTCACCAAAAAAAAGCAAAAAAAACCCACTAAAACCCAAATATAAACAAGTCCTCTTTTTTTCTTTTTTTTCTTTTTTTTTTTTGCAATCAAAGCCATTTTCTTTTTTTTTTTCTCTTCCAAATACGTTTTCAATGTTTATTGTCCACACCTACTGCTTTCTTGCGTGGCAGGCTTCATTCTGGAATTGAATGCCCACATTTCATGATCCAGTCAGTTCCTGGTGGACAAAATCAAGTCCAGCTAGGAGCGGTTCTAGGGTCCGTGGATTTTTTTCTTTCTTTGCCAAGACCTCTGTGGATGCGTATGGGGCCATTATTTAACGAAATATCAGAATATATTATACTTAAGAATAAAAGTATAAATGTTACATCTCTGGTGTCGTTTATATAGTAAATCTTTAAATATTACTCAAACTATAATTGGAAGGTCCCACAAAACTTTGTGTCAGCCTCAGATATGCTCAAAGATGCAGGCTTTTAACTGTATGTACTTTAAAACGTGTTCTAAAAAACTCTATTTTTATCCTTTTCAGCTTACCCGCAGTTCAATGAACATTGTGAACAACTGACAGTTTTATAGCCTTTTATTGATTCATCAGGTGTTTTAAAGTTATTTTTGAAGATAGCAGCCTGAAATACTGTAAATGAAACAGGTGATTATGAGAGAGAAAAAAAATAGTTGCTAGATTTGCCAAACTTTGCTTAATGGGGTCATAGCATGCATTTTTAAAAATAATAATTTTAATATGTTCCTTGAGATTTACTTATAATATTAGTAAAGCCATATATTTATAAAACATCCTCATTCTGACCCTCAGTCAGATACGCTTGTTTGTTTGGTGCTGCTTCTCCTTTAAGTTAAGATTGCGTCATCCATGGGTTTTAGGTTGGTCAGCCTGACTGCTCGCACATACGTACATCCATATGGGCTCATTGCACTTTCCCCCCACATACTATACATTTATTGCACTAATTAACAAATACCTCACCCCATCCAAACTGCTGGAATACATTTTTGCACAATTCACCTTGTTGTTACAGCATACAATATTGTATATTGCTTGTATTTTAATTGTCTATAGTCTGTATATACTGTCGCTCATGTTTATTTATTTTCAGTGATGTAACGTGGTGCTACTGTGCTGCTGTAATTCTATAATGTTTGCACCAAGGTTTCCTGGAGAACTGTATTTTTTTTCTCTCTTTGCCCTGCAAAGGTTAAATGACAATAAACCTGACTTTGACTTTGATTTTGAGATTGACTTTTACTGGTGTTCATCGGCATATTAAATTTCGCTACGTGGCTAACCTGCACCGTGGCAGGTTTTTTGGGGGGTTACAGATTGCTAACAGATACTGGACCAATCAGCTGTGTGTAAAATGTCATCTCTGACACAATGAAGTCACTCTACCATGTCTCTTAAAGTGCAATTTACAGAAAAAAACCTTAGAAATCTATAAAATTGACTCTTCGTTATATATATTTTTAAAGTCTAAATATAAATTTTCAACAGATGGAGTCTTTTTTCTAGCCATAAAATAAAATAAAAATATCCATTAAAATATTAACAATATAATATTAAGCTATCTATAAAACAGCTAGTGAAATGGATTAATATAATACCTGCCAATAGTGATTGATTTTAATATTAAAAGCTTAATTGCTCCACAACATGGCGAAAGGGATGAATGCCTCCCAAACAAACAACAGTCGCTAGAATTTACTCTGAATGGTGTCAAATCAAAAAACATCCAGTGAACTGGTTAGAACTGACAAAATCTAAGGTAACTCAGATAACCACTCTGTACAATTGCGGTGAGAATGCTATTCTGAGATGTGGGTTGCTGCTGTTTTGGCGGCACGAGGGGGACCTAGACAATATTAGGCAGGTGGTTTTAATGTTGTCGCTGATCATTCTCATTTTTCATATTTTTATAACAGTCGCTTGTTGTGCAATTTAAATGCATTTCAGTTCTTAATATTTTCATAATGATTGGCCTTCAGCGGAAAGTTAAATTCCGCTAAATCTCGCAAGATATGAATCTGAATCATGCTCTCTCTCTGTGTTTCATGTGATTGACTGTTCACTGCAAACATCACTCATTCGTGTGCATCAAAGCCTGAGTTGACAGAGAAAGTTAATGAGCAGCATCATGGTACCAATTAAGCTTGATTGGGTTGGTTTGGTTTTGTCAACTCGAAACCAATCCTGAAACCCTGAGTTTGTTCAATGAACTTCATGGTATAGGCCCCTGCTCTATCCTTGCCATTGCTGCATCCCAATTTGCTTCTATAAAGTGTTCACTCTTTTTGTGATGGAAAAGTGTCTACTCTTTAGTGTGTAGCAAAAAAGGGTGCAAGTATTGGGACATACTATAACGTCATAAAATTGCATCATGAAACCAAAGACCCCTCAGTCGCTGTGGCATTGTTATGTGCATACTGTCACATTTGACTGACCTGTCAAACATCCTGTTATAGTGTCATGACATGCATGCTCCTCATTTGATTTTTCCTACTGTTCATTCATTATTCTTAATTGCATTTAATTTACTATAGCCTACAATGCTTACTACCATATTGGAGAAGACTAGTGTGTTGTTGAAGATCTGAATTGACCTATGTGGTGGTGATTTTGATTAATTTCAGTGACTCGATTCTTTTAATTCCATTTACCAATAACATTCATTCAGATTCGTTCACTGACCATTTCATCAAGTTATGCCTTTTCACCTGTGGATGGCACCAAATGGCCATCTTTTAAGTAATTGCATTCAACAAAAAGCAGTAATTCACGACCTGAACAAGTCTAATTATCTTTTATTAAAATTTGCTAAAATTGTCTACAATTCTTCTAAGTGACTTCAGCATAAACAATGTATTGTGTGTGTAACAAGGAATTTAGATGGGCAAGGAGGAGGCGAGAACCTGGTCTCAGACTGGTTCAGTTAAAGGGTTAGTTCACCCAAAAATCTAAATTCTCTCATTATTTACATACCTTTTAATATGTGTATGACTTTCCTTCTGCAGAACTGAAATAAAGATTACTTTTGATCATATAATGCATGTAAATGGGTGCCATCAGGCTGCTGGCTGTTTGACAGTCCAAAAGGAATATTAAGGCAGCATAAAAGTAATCCACATGTCTCCAGTTGGTCAATTAATGTCTTTTGAACCAAATCAATATGTTTGTGTATAAAATAAATAGATAATGAAAACTCTGCCAGCAGTCGACACATCGCGTGACCATCGCATTACGTAAGAGCAATGGTACATTCACGTAAGAATTAGGAAACACAGGCTTTGTTTACAACAGAGGAACGACTGTCATACAAGAGTTAGGTCATTTCAAACATCAAACCAGCGCTGGCCAGAAGCAACAATTTAAAGTTAAAAAGTTTTTTATCATCATTTTGTTTCTTAAACAAACCAATCGATTTGCTCCAGAAGACATTAATTGATCGAATGGAGTGTGGATTACTTGTATGCTGCCTAAATAGGCATTTTGGACCATCAAACAGCCAGCAGGCTGATGGCACCTATTTATTTACATTATATAGACAAACAGAGCTGAAATGGGCCAATAGAATTCTTAATTTCGGTTCTGCTGAAGAAGGAGAGTCATACACATTTGGAAATGCTTAAAGGTAAATAAATCATTAGAGAATTAAAAATTCTCTGATTTACTCACCCTTATGCCATCCCAGATGTGTCCCAGAGTTAGTTTCTTCTGCTGAACACAATCAAAGATTTTTAGAAGAATTTCTCAGCTCTTTTGGTCCATACAATGTTAATGAATGGGTGCCAACATTTTGAAGCTCCAAAATCCACATAAGGGCAAAATAAAAGTACTCTAGATGAAGCGATATATACTGTAGGTGTGGGTGAGAAATAGATCAATATTTAAGTTATTTACTTACTATAATTTCTCCTCCCTGCTCATTCAATTTCCACTTTACTTTCACTTTCTCATTCTCCTTCTGTTTTTGGTGATTCACATCCTTCTTGCATATCGCCACCTAATGGGCAGGGAGGAGAATTTATGACAAAAAATGACTTAAATATTGATTTGTTTCTCAACCACACCTATCATATCCTGTCTGAACACATTAATTTAACCACTGGAGGCATATGGATTACTTTTATGCTCCCATAATGTGGATTTTGGAATGTCAAAATTTCACTTGCATTGTGAGGATTTACAGAGCTGAAATATTCTTCTAAATATTTTAATTTGTGTTCTGCCGAAGAAAGAAAGTCATACACTGAGATGGCATGTATGAAGACACTTTAAAAATAGAGTTTAAACACCATAACCACAAATGGCAGGTTTATTTTTACAGATGGCTGGGAATAATTTTTTACCACGACAGAGTAAAAGTTCAAGAAAAGCTTGCATCAAAGCACAACATTTACATCCATAATTCATGTTAATTAACTGTATGTTTTCTGTCATTTTTGCATATTTATAAATTGAGGATCATGTTTTGTGCAAACCAATACACGTCTTAAGTGCATTTCACCACTTTCTCCTTGTTGAACACGATTGACTCACATGTGGAACTGAACATGCGACATGCCTCCACTCATTCAGTTGTTCAGCAGATCTTCATTCACGTTCGAGATGACTGAGTGAGTTTTTTTTTGTTCGCAAACGAGTTTACCATTACATTTAGTTACTTCATGAATGACACCTCATCTCGTTAAGACACAAATGACCAACTAATTCTAGTTCAGTGAAGGGGTCTATTCGTTCAGCGGGTCGAACCAATGATATGCTTCACAGCACTCACTCAAATGCTATTGGCTCATGCTATAGTCTTTACAGGCATGAGAAACCACCAAAGCAGTCACACACTTCAAACTAGAGCTCATTGGCTTCAAAAGGGAAAGACATCAGTAGACGAGAAATATGAGTCATTGTATTGAGGTGAACGAGAACGTTTCGTTCACTTAAAAGATTCATTCAAAAAGACAGATGTGTTCACAAATGAAACGTGTTTTGTAGATGAAATATAACACACATAATTATGTTATGTTAAAAAAGTAAAACCTTTTTTTATCCAAGCCCAACTTTCAAACTGTGATTTATGCTTTGGTAACATCTTGTTTAGATTATTGTAATTCTCTTTACTACGGTGTCTCTCAGTCTTCCCTCTCTTGTCTACAGCTGGTACAAAATGCTGCTGCCAGACTTTTCATGGGGACTCGCAAGTACGAGTCAGTTACACCTATTCTAATTGCTTTGCACTGTCTTCTTGTCAAGTACAGAATTGACTTCAAAGTTTTACTGTTTGTTTGCAAAGCACTACATAATTTGGCCCCTAAATATCTGTCAAACTTGCTTCAGCCATATACTGTACTCTTTCTAGAACTCTGAGATCTTCAGATTTTGGTTTATTCTCTTGACTAAAAAATTGTGGCAATCGAGCATTTGTAGTCACTGGACCGAAACTATGGAATAGTCTACCTCTACATATTAGATTAGCTCCCTTCACTTCAACATTCAAGTCTACTCTAAAGACATATTTTTTTCTCTTTGGCTATCAATACTCTTAATTTTTGTGACCTGTTTATTTATTTATTTATTTTATCTACTTTGTATGTTTTATTTTCTTGTAAATACCATTTAACCTTGTACAGCACTTTGGTCAACCATGGTTGTTTTTAAATGTGCTTTATAAATAAATATTGATTGATTGATTGTTTGATAAGTTATATTTAATGTTAAAAGTGTGATTTTATGATTCACCCTTAACTAAACTAAAAATAAAGGATTATCTATTTAACTTTAATGTTTTACCAAGAAAACTTTAATTACATTATTGAGAATCATTTAAATTATTTTCTTTGGCAGTGTCACATTAATTTTTACATTAATACAACAGTCCATAGAAAAAGAATCTGACCTGCTATATTTCAGTGATACAATAAATGAAAAAATTAAATGAGAACAGATAATTGTGTTAATTTGGTTAATTTTCTGTTTGTGATAATCCCGTTTTTAATCGATATGGTGCTAAAACTTTTCCTTAATGATTATTTTCAAGATAGACGCACTTAAGGTCACACAGCTGTACAAATACAGTAGATGGATATGAAAGAATGCATGATAGTTAAATTTTTTTGTTTTGTTTTGTTTTTAATTTTCTCCCAATTTGGAACTTACTTAGTAGGTCCTCATGGTGGTGCGGCTACTCACCAAATCCGGGTGGCGGAGGACAAGCCCCTGTTGCCTCCGCTTGTGATACGTCAATCCACGCATTTTATCACGTGGCTCGTTGTGAATGACACTGTGGAGACTCCGCTCATGCTACTCTCCGCAATCCACGCACAATTTACCATGCGCCCCATTGAGAGCTAGAACCACTAACCGCTCAAGGAGGACAGAAACCTCCTGTGGAGCAGAAGGGCAAAAGCTCGCTTGATCTTGATTTTCAGTATGAATACGGACTGTGAAAGTGGGGCCTCACAATCCTTCTGGCTTTTTGAGTTTTAAGCAGGAGGTGTCAGACAAGTTACCACAGGGATAACTGGCTTGTGGTGGCCAAGCATTCTTAGAGACGTCGCTTTTTGATCCTTTGATTTCGGCTCTTCCTATCGTTGTGAAGCAGAATTCACCAAGTGTTGGATTGTTCACCCACTTATCTTGAGGACCCCCATGAAAACGAGATGTTTCATCTCATGGGGCTGATCCTCTAATAAACGTTTATAAATAAATAAATAAATAAATAATAGGGAACGTGAGCTGGGTTTAGACCGTAGTGAGACAGGTTAGTTTTACCCTACTTATGATGTGTTGTTGCAATAGTAATCCTGCTCAGTACGAGAGGAACCGCAGGTTCAGACACTTGGTGTGTGTGCTTGGCTGAGGAGCCACTGGTGCGAAGCTACCATCTGTGGGATTATGACTGAATGCCCCTAAGTCAGAATCCCCCCTAAACATAATGATACCGCAGCGTCGCAAGACTCCGATTGGCCTGGGATAGCTTTCCTGCGAGGGCCCGTCGAGGTGAGCCGTTCGATACGGGCTTAGGGTGCAGTCGAATGAGTGCCGCCCCTCATCACGCACTGCAAGTTTGTGGAGAACCTGTGGAGAATCCTCCACGGTGGTCGTGCTGCTGGGGTTGAGACCGCTTCAGCACTGGCTTCAGACTCGAGTCCTGAGATGGGCATGGCGCCGCGGCACATACCGTGTGTTCATCACCCCCGCCTGCCGCCAGACTTTCAACCCCTGGACAGACTTCTGTTTTCTGCGGACAGGTGTCCCCCTACAGCAGGTGTCCTGATGCGTTCTGGTCACCACAGACGCCTCCAAATGGGATTAGGGCGCCGTGTGCAAGGGGCACGCAGCCACCAGCTCCTGGAAGGGACCCTGGCTGGGTTGGCACATCAACTGCCTAGAGTTGCTGTCTGTAATTATTGCCCTGCGGAGGTTTCTCCCACTAATACGGGGCAAGCATGTCTTGATCCATTCAGACAGTACCACCACGATAGCGTACATAAATCGTCATGGCTGCGCACTCTCGTCACATGTCGCAACTCGTGCGCCACTCATATCCCGGGCAACCTCAACATGGCAGCGGACATGCTGTCGTGACAGGCCATGCTCAGCAGAGAGTGGATGATCCACCCCCAGGCAGTCCAACTGATTTGGGAGCAGTTCGGCAAAGCACATTTAGACCTATTTGCTTCCCAGGAGACCTCCCACTGTCTGGTCTGGTACTCCCTAGCAGATGCTCCCCTAGCAGATGCGCTGGCACACAGCTGGCCCCAGGGGCTGCGCAAGTACGCATTTCCCCCAGTGAGCTTACTTGCATGGGTGCTGTGCAAGATCAGGGAGGACGAGAAACAAGTCACTCTAGTGGCCCCCTATTGGCCCACGCAGACTTGGTTCTTGGATCTCACGCTCCTCGCAACAGCCCCTCCCCGGCGAATTCCCCTGAAGAAGGACCTTCTTTCTCAGGGACTGGGCTTCAGGGTTCTCTGGAACCTCCACGTCTGGCCCCTGGACGGGATGTGGAAGATCTATGTGGTCTACCACCTGCTGTCGTAGACACAATCAACCAAGCCAGAGCTCCTTCTACCAGGCAACTTTACACCCTGAAGTGGCGCTTGTTCACAAACTGGTGTTCTTCCCAATCTGAAGACCCGCAGAGATGCACATTCGGGTTAGTGCTCTTGTTTCTGCAGGAGAGGCTGTAGGAGAGGCTGTCCCCCTGCACCTTGAAGGTTTATTTAGCTGCTATATTGGCTCACCATGATACAGTGGACGGTAAGTCCTTAGGAAAGCACGACCTGATCATCAGATTCCTTAGAGGTGCCCAGAGGCTGAACCCTCCCAGGCCATGCCTGTTCCCCTCATGGGATCTCTCCTTCATCCTTTCAGGCCTGCAAAGACCCCCATTTGAGCCACTAGAATCAGTCGAGCTCAGAGCCTTCTCCTTGAAGACAGCCCTCCCAATTGCGCTCGCTTCCATCAAGAGGGTTGGGGACCTGCAAGCGTTCTCTGTCAGAGACACTTGCCTGGAGTTCGGTCCGGCAGATGCCCATGTCGTCCTAAGACCTTGACCGGGCTACGTGACCAAGTTTCCTATTACCCCCTTTCAGGGACCAGGTAGTGAACCTGCAAGCACTGCCCCGGGAGGAGGCAGACCCAGCCTTATCGTTGCTGTGTCCGGTGCGTGCTTTGCATACCTATGTTGACCGCACACAGAGCTTTTGATGTTCTGAGCAGCTATTTGTCTGCTTTGGTGGACAGTGGAAAGGGAAAGATGTCTCCAAACAGAGGCTAGCCCACTGGGTTGTCGCCGCCATCGCTTTGGCCTATCACAGCCAGGCCATGGCCACCCCCTTGCGGGTTCGAGTACACTTGACGAGAAGTATGGCATCCTCGTGGGCACTGGCCAATGGCACCTCCCTAGCAGACATCTGCAGAGCGGCGTGCTGAGCAACAATCAATACCTTTATGAGATTTTTCAATCTCAGGCTTGAGTCGGTCTTGTCCCATGTTCTCTCAGGTCCGAGCACGTAGAACTCGGGAATACGGTACTTCTGACCGGGTGTTCCGCTTGCACATAGCACCCTTCCCCTCCACTGAGGTGATCATGTGCGCTCTTTCTCCCAGGAGAGTCGACTATACTCACGCTCCCTGGATGTCCTTCCTCCCTAGCCCTCTTGTCCACGAATTCAAAGGAGGAATTCCCCGACCAGACCCACTATTGGGACTAATTAATCTTTACTGGAATAGGTGCTCCAAAGGGTTGGCCTTCATTGATTAATCTCCCTGTGTGTATTTTCCATGGTACGGCCCCCCCTACCAGCAGACCCGCATCTCCCTTGTGCAGTCGCTGTGTTTGTAGCAATTCCTCCCTCTCAACAGGTAGGATCTACCACCATGCCAATTCCACATGTGGCCTGAAAACCCATGTGATGTATTCGCCACATTTAACCTCCCCCCAGCCTGGGGTCTCCATGTGGTCTTTTCCCCTGAAAGAATAGGAGTTGGAAAAGAACGCCTTCCCCTATGCGTGTGATAGCGTTAAATGGCCCCAGCCACTTTAACTCTATGCGAGAAACATAGAGAGAGAAAAGGAGCAGTTGGCGCGGCCTGCTCCCATGCTTGGCATGTCGCTTGTCTAGGTCTAGGTTAACCTCCGTTCCCAGATTGGAACGAGGGAACGAGGCGTTGTCTCCCCCCGGCCACTACACTGAACCGAGCTACTGTAATGGTCGAACCGTATTCTTGGCTCCTCAGTGCAAAACCTGAATGAACAGATTCACAATTCCCTACTTTTATACCTGTAGGCCTTCAAGAAAGTCCCCTAGTGTTGCTTCATTCGACACATGGTCTCGTTCCCTCCCTAACCTAGACATTTTCAGGGTTGTATACAGTACCTATATATTTGATACATACTTACTGCATCTGGATGCACCAACTCAAAAAAGTTGCCCACGAGTCCAGCCCTGCATTTTTTTCTTATTAAATATTCTGTGTCACTCGGAAATATGTCACATTATGTAAGTGAAATGGGTTGAGCTTGAATAAACAAGCTGTTTATTTTAATGTTGTACGTTGCATGTAATGAAATAACAAAATAACCTTTGCCTTTATGCCTCTTTTCCTCTTGTCATTCCCTTTAGGTCAGAGGACTACAGGAAGGTACCATACCACTACTATGAAGCAGGAAGCCGAGACGAATGTGCAGAGTATCTTTTGCATGAGAGTGCCCCGTATGGCGGACACCGTTTTATCACAGAGAAGGCAGTTTTTGCAAAGTGGGCCAAGACTCACCCCATCAAGTTTTTCAGTCCAGAGTGGCAGATGTTATGACCAATGGAAGATTCCCATTCCATCTGAATGTTCCCTACACTAATGCCTATTACCTTTCCATTTTAAATTAACAAAACTTAAGGAGAAGAATCCTTCTGATTGCAATTTCAAACAGGATTTGTTTGAGTGCAGCAAGTCACCTATCAAAACCATACTGAAAGGTCTCTATTGCACCTGCTGTTGAATCGTTGTGATCATCTAGTTTAGTGCATTTTGCTTGTTCTACTATTTGGGCAATCGAGTAGCTTCGTTTTTTCTTTCATCACCAGAGACAGAAAAGAGATTAAGAACTGCATGACTGAGAATCCTTTGCTTTGACAGATATCTCAGATCACATCAACTACTGATGCAGTCTGATATCAGCATTTATGGATCTTGGTTTCTGTAAATGAGTTCAAATCATACTATATTTATTGTCTCAAAGACACACATCGACCTGAAATCAACCTCAGAAAAAGTGATGCCACTGTCAAACCTTTTACTTTTTTACATGACCTACAAAAGTCATCTGCCCAAAACCTAAAATGTTTTGCTACGCCGCTCACATCTCTTTGGGGACACGTTACTTTGTATGCACCCTTTGAACAGCTTAATATTAGGTCATTCAAAAACTTTTGCATATAATTTTTTCATACTTGCATTTATTATGCAAGTTTCACGCTGTGAAAATAGGCTGTGGAATATACCGTACATTTATATTCTGTTGTTATGTGCCATGGCAAAAAAGTTGTTTTTTGATTTTTCATTGTTTGCCATATGTACCATAGGCAGGTGACATGAGAATTGTCCAGTGCATATTTTAGTGATTTCCAATGTCAAGATTGTGCCTGTGTTAAATGTATTGTACATTGAGTGCTGAAGCAACCTATTCATTACTTTCCTTATGCCTTATTTTCATATTTTAAAAAAATTATTGTCCTGTCCAAACACTGTCAGTATCCTAAAAGGAGTAGTTGACCCAAAAATGAAACATGAGGGTGAGTAAAATATGACTATTTTCATTTAGGTGTGAACCATTAAGATAATTTTACACTTTCCCGGTTGTCGGTTGAGCAGGCTAATTTGATCAGCTACTGTAGCTATGTGTTGTAGCATAACACAAACCAGCAGACCATGCAGCACTCCGGGGGCTCCCCCGCTGTGTCGAGATGTCCCCTGTGCATGTGGTTGTGGTTTTTCTCCATCAAAGCACAGCATAAATCTTTTTGAATTTATATCAAGGATAGTTTTGATAGTCTATGTTACATGTTTTCGATTCATCTTGTGATTATGACATCATCTGGCAGCTCAGCCAGGACAGCCTTTCTCTTCTAATGCACCACCACTCTGTGCATGTTTGACCAGCATTGCTGTAGCATCGCAACAACCTGTGAGCACCATGGCAGCGCCAGACATTTTCCCTGGAGAAAAAGACACAGCTAAATGGATTAGCTGTGTGAAGAGTGAATGGAGTCAATTTGGTATCAGAATATGAGACTGATACACAGAGAACAGGAAGGTGGTGCTTCTTCTGGAGCGGTTTTGTGATGAGATATTGCCCATGCTTCTAGCCAATAGGTTAACAATTGATACAAGGTCAATTTCTCAGAATTAGGGATGGGCAGTAACTCTTGTTTTCTTTTCGGTGGGATAGCATACGAGTACCAAGATTCGAGCAAGTATTGGCTATATTAGGATATCAAATTACCAATACTTAAATGTTTATTTCTTTAAACATTTCAACCTGGTCTTGTAGAATCACGTTACAATACCTACATTTTTGCGAAAGGATTTTTATGTAGCTTGTATGTATCAAAAATGAACACTTGAGGCACAATGATTTTTATTCCCTTTCAAACAAATCATGCAGATTATCAGTTCATAAACACTCAGTTGTTAGCTTGGCCGTTATTTCGTGAAATGAAACACCAGACTGATCACAGTGTGAATTTAGTAGCAGTAGATCAGTCGTTGCTTACTAAATTTGAATAACTGCCTCCCAGTGGCCGAAGCTAGAAGTGTTGTTAAATGTACAGTATGTGTACTTGTGAGCTCCAATTTCTGGGTGAAATGTCCACAGAGTGGCGCCAAAACAAGTTGTGTTTTTACTTGTAAATAACGTATTGCAGGAAATAGGAATGCATATTTTTTAAATCCTAACCCAAACCTCAACCCTAAACCTAAACATCAGTGGAGTGAAAATCTAATTTTTGTTGTTAACAATTTTTATTGATTCCATGCAGCAAATCACATAGACATAACAGAAAATGCTAAATCAAACCACATGAAATCTTAACTTCCCCCCCTCAGCATGACACAAACAAGCACTCCAGTGGTCAAAACCCATCTGACATAGACACACAAATAGACAATAAAACAGCAGAAAATATTTAGCGACATAAAATAAATGAATAAATAAAAATGCCATTCCCTCTCACTGCCCCTCTCCAAGAGCCCTCCAAAAATCCCAGATAGCCACCCCACTTCCTGATGTATATATCCAGGTTGCACAGCCTTCTATATACCAACTCCTCAAACGCCGCCACCCTGCCCAACTTCACGCACCACAATGAGGGTGCACCAGATGACCTCAATCCCCTGAGGATTACCGGCCTGCCAAGAAAATGTAATCTTAGTGGGAAAATGCAACCTTTGAGTCACGCTCACCATTGTTTATGTGAACGTAATTACCGAGACACGTAACCCGTGTCTCGGAGGTTGTTCACACAACAAGATTCAGTTGATTTCTGATGGGGATTCCACTTGCCAGTAAATTTGCTTGTGATCAGCTGTGATTTTTCATACTCTTATATTCAAGATACATTCTCTGAAAGCAATTCTTAATATTTGATATGTTCCTTCTAAAGAAAATGTTTCTTATTTTAAGGATATTTAAAAAAAATTACATGTGAAACAAGACAAAAGCACTTGATAACAATAGGATTTTTTGCAGTGAATTTTTACAGAATTAAACTTAATAAAAAGTATAATTATTTTTTTCATTTAGTGAATGTCATTTAGACATAAGTATTTTTAAAAGATGATTTTGTCCTCTTAATCGTTAATAAGCATGTTTAATACAACCTTTTAACTCTGGGAATAAACTGAACAGTCGGTTAAGAGCTAATGATTAATAGTTGTAATTATCGCCCGAATAGTCGAATAATCATTCTAATAATCGTTAGATTATCAAAATATTCTAATTTGATTATCAAAATAATTGTTAGTTGCAGCCCTTGTAATCAGCTAAATAATTTATGAAATCAGAAGCGTTAAAAACACTTAGGGTCAATCATTTAATGTGAGAATTAACCCTCTCGATACATCATCAATATTGGTATCAGTATATCAAGATCTGTACCCATCCCTAATCAGAGTGTTGACCCAAGATCATCATTTCCTATATCCGGCATCATTATGTATTGATTTTGTTAATTAAATGATGAAAAAAGACGTGCTTAGGTAAACAGCACATTTAAACTTGTAAATATTCTTGAATTTATCCCATCCCTGCTGTTCATGCCTCAGACCATAGTATACCAATGATATCCTCTGAACTGTGAGTGGAGAGATTGTGACTCTTGAAAAGCGTGCTGATCTAAATCTCATGATCTGCTAGCTGCAGTCCATGCCTTTTCATTGATCTGCAGCAGCATTAGCGCTTCTGCACTAGCATGGCAATATTGACTCATCACCCAGATGTTCGATCGTGACTTAATCCAGCACATTTTCCACTTTTTTTGTTTGTGAAAACACTAAACTGACTCCAGCATTGGGCTTGTCTTATTTTGTTTATTTTATCAAATGTCAAGTGCTTTTTTTTAACCTTTTAAAAAGGTGCTTGTTTGATGTGTACATTTCATCACTTTTTCTTTGCAGCATAAAGTGTCCTTTTTTATCTTTCACTCTGGTTATTGGATTTTATTTTATTTTTATTTGTTTGTATTTGTATGTTGTACCCTGATAAGGATTTCAGCCATTCACAGCAGACAAATGTAGGCTATCTATTTTTGCTGGTAAAGATTTTTGTGTGTTTTCCCCCATTCGTAGTGTAATCTAATATTCAAATATGCAGTGCCTTGCTAAAGTATATACAAGTCCCCTAACAAGGACACCTTTCAATTAGTCCCTATCTGTGAATCATTCAAATGACTTAAATTTTCTACAAAAAAAAAAAAAAACATTTAAGGGATCATTATTCAGATTGTGATTCAGAAGGCCTATTAGAAAACTAAAAGTTAGAGATAATGCAAAACAAGTGAACAGATTAGAAAAGGGTATAAACGTATATTACTATAACGTTATTTTATTTTTCTGAATATAATTATGAAGAGTGTTGGCCAATGCAAAACAAGCCACAATGATGCTGAGAGGTGTTGTTGATTGCAAGGCTGTTGCAAGGTGGTTCTTTACTGGCCCGAAGTCTCTATGATATTCTTTAGGCATCATTCCCTAGATATGGCTGAAGGCACTACTTTGTGTAAATATTATGTTACTAGCCACATCTAAAAATACCCCTTTTGAAGTATAATGGTGATAGTATCATTCTGTTGGACTACTTTTCAAATGGAGGGTCCATGCAGCTTCAAAAAAAGAATAATGGTGAAGGATGTAAAAAAGATTCAGCTCGATAATGATACCAAATACAAGGTCAGTTTAACAGTGGAGTGGACTAAGAGGTGAATTTCCCATCAGTGGCCCAGTAAATCTCCAGTTGCTATTTGAAAATCACAGTGCAAGGGTCACTGACTAACCTGAAATGGTACATACTTATTCCAAATTACTTGTCAAAAGAGCTGTCATTACTGCAAAGTGTGGCATTATTACATTATTGTAGTGTTGGATTTGCATACAGTTTTTATTATGATTATTTTATTATAATTTCTTATTTTAATTAAAAAGGGATTTGTTGCTCTGTAAAATTAGAGAATTAATTAGGGCGTGGATTCCTTTGCAAGGCACTGTACCATTTTGTGTTGTGATCTTGAGTGTTTTGAAATTGGTGTTGGAAAAAAGTGTATCTGTGAAAATGTTGTAAATCTTCTTTTAGTGAATTTTATTATGGTGCATACAAACAATGCTTTGTCTCACTGCAAAGGCCATGAAATGGATTCAAACTGTTTAGGCATCATCATAAATTTTCCTGTTACTGTATAATTACTTATATTTTTTATGTACAGGTCAGTCTACTTTATCTTGGTGTGCAGTCAAATAAGGAGCTGCTAGTTTATTTCTTGTTTTAATAATTCAAAAAAATCGACACAACAGTATATTTTTGAAAGCATTTGTGTTAAAACTTTTAACAGTTAAATTGAGGTTATTAGGTATAATTACTTTGTCTTGCCGATTCCTGTTCCAGCTTTTCCTGCTGTCAGTGAAGGTGTGAATAACACTGTAGCAATGAAAGGGATTGTTTTAGACTTCTGTTTTCATTGTTATTATATAACTGTGACAAGGAGGAGGGCAGGGCCAGGCCGTGTCTACAAAAGCCTGGCCCCCAATCAGGCTAATCAGCCGAGGAGAGGGATAAGTGTAGCGAATGCGGCAGTTCGGGAGATTAACAGCTCCAGTACCACCAGATTGACGACATCCATGGTCCCGTGGGTTCCCTCTGCCAGCAAACATTTCCGGGCAGCATCCCGGAGCTGTTGGGCAAAAGCGAACGGGCGGTCATGCATCCCGAAGCTCAGGGACCTGAAGAGTTGACGACTCTTTTCGGGGCTACGACCAACCTGATGCTGGATGGCTTTCCTCAGCTGTTGATAGTTAAGGAGGCTGGCGGCGGGAAGTTGTTGTGTCGCTAACTGTGCCTCCCCAGAGTGTTGGGACAATAAGCGGACCACCCACTGGTCGGGAGGCCACTTCCATACCTCGGCCGTCTTTTCATTGGGGGCCGGGTGTTCATAGTCACGCCCCGGCCCCACCCTCCTCCTCTTCACAAGAACATATTAAAGGGCACCCAAAGATGAATAAATGATGGCAGAATTTTCATTTTTGGGTTATCCTTTCTTCTGACACCCTATCTATCACAAATCTCCTCATTCCAACATACTGTCTCTTGTGGTTAAAGGGATTTTAAGAGTATAAGGACAGGCAAGGAGGAGGCGGGAACCGGCTGAACAGTTTAAAGATATAAATGAACTTAAAACAACATAAAACATAAACGAACAGACACACGTGCAGTGCAGACACATACATCTCTCTCTCATGAACTGGTACCTCCAGCTCGTCTTTATCCCCCTCCCGGCTGATTAGCCTAATTCAGGGCCTCATGGCTCAGTACTGCCCTCCTCCTTGGCACAGGGAATGTTCACCCAAAAATGTAAACTCTCATAATTTTCTCACCTCATGCCATCTCAGATGTTTATGACTTTCTTTCTTCTACAGACATAAACTAAGATTTTTAGAAGAATAGCTCTGTTCTGGAGGTCTATACAATGCAAGTGAATGGTGGCCAGACCTTTGAATCTCCAAAAATCACAACGTCATTATTATATATACACTGGGTAAATTCATGATTCAGAAGTGATATGATAGGTCTGGGTGAGAAACAAATGATTATTTAAGTCCTTTTTTACCATAAATCTGCAACTTTGACCAGCCCCGACCAGTAGGTGGTGATATGCATGAAGAATGCTAATAGCCAAAAAAAAAAAAAAAAAAAGAAGAGGAATGTGAAAGTGAATATTTATAGGAAAAATTTAGTTAAATATTGATCGGTTTCTTACTTCTTCAGAAGATATGGATTTAACCATTGGAGTCATATGGATTACTTTAACGCTGACTTTCTATGATTTTTGTAAACTCAAAGTTTTGGTCACCATTCACTTTCATTGTATGCACCTACAGAGCTGAGATATTCTTCTACAAATATATTTTTTTGTGTTCTGATGAAGAAAGAAAGTCATACAAATCTGGGATGGCATGAGTGAGAAAATGATGAGAATTTTCAATAGCACATAATTTCAGAGATTTTTCCGTATCAAATAGATACATTTTCCTGCTAAACATGATTTCTGCCGAACTGTGCTGATGCCCTTCATTGACCAGATGGTGTTGCCATATGCACTGAGCTACTGCCTAGGCCTCAACTCTCAGCTCACTACCACAATTTCAATGCTATCTGCAGAAGTCACAATGACTGTAGAAAACCATGTATGAAGAGACACCCGTGGAGTATCTGTCTACATCAGTGGTTCTGCTGGACATTGTTGTATTAAAAAATAAACTTTTGTGTATTTTTCAAATGATATATTTTGCCCACTATTTAGAGTGGGGAAATAGTCAGTGGTCCATCACACCGTTTTTAAGTTTACATTAGTATTGCTGTTGTGAAAGTGACTGATCACTTTATCTTCTTTAACATCTACTGTATACTATGTATGCCGCTTTGTCTACTTTCTTTCTTTTTATCCTTATTGTCCATTACACGGCAGTGTTTAAGGTTCTGAGAGGAAAAACATTTTTCGAGCAGTTATTCAATACTTTTCAAACAATCAGATTGTGTCACACTCATTTTTGTACTTGCTGTCTGGCTGTTTGTAATAAATTAAGTAAATTAATTAGTTATATGAGGGCTTCTATTTTTGGTTGTTCCATGAAACCAGCTGTTGCATTCCAATGATTCAATTAATACTTTAAACAATTAAGATACAAATAAACAGAAATTAGATGAAGGTTGATGTCACATTCATAACAACCATGCTGTTTAACAGTAAATGAAACAGGTACCCAGCTCACAATATAGTTTTAGATTTTCCTTTTACTGGTGAAAGACATCCATAAATGATGCTGAAAGCCAAAATCTTAAATGCCATGTATTAATATTTACTGACTTATCTGTTATTTTCTAGAGGGTGTCCAAAATGTCAATTTCTGTCTATGATTGAGAGCAAAACAGCAGGTCAAAAGTCTTTTACTCAGACTTCACTTGGACTCGAGCCTTTGGGACTCAGGATATTTTTCCAAGTCCAGCTGAGTCCATGATATTTGTGATGCAATGAAAAAAAAAAAAAAAACAGAAATTTATGAACACATCTCTGTCTGCATGCAGCAATATTAGCCCCTGAAGTCGTAGATGTAGCTAGAGTTGTTTCACTATGTTTAAGCAAACACATGCACACACACACATACGCATGTGCACAGGCACACTCTTCAGTCAATCAATAGGTTTGAATGTTACGACAGACACTACTGTATAAAATCGACTACCGAGGTGGCTAGCATGAGGAAATCATAAAAATGGGTACGTGTCCATTTGAATAGAAACTAAACAAGGCTGTTGTTTAGTTGACAACTAGTAAAATTGCGAGTGGTGTTTGTGCAGCAGAGACGGTTCTCGCATTGCAGTTCAATCGTGGTTAAAAACGTAAAATCAAGAACTTCATTGAGTCAAGTTACCCACATCATGTCTCTCACAGTTTACCCTATTAATATTGGATAGTTTTTTTAGGCATACTGTATCGTCTAGGTTACGTATGTAACCTCCATTCCCTGATGGAGGGAACGAGACTTTGTGTCAAAGAAGCGACACTAGGGGTCTCTCTTGAGCGCCGAATATGCCTCTGATCTATGAAAAAAGGCCAATGAGAAGTTGGCAGACAGTATTTGCATACCCTGCCCCTGGACATACGGGTATAAAGGCGGAGAAATATGACTAGTTCATTCAGGATTTTACTGAGGAGTCCGAAATGCTCCAGCCACAACAGTGGCTCAGCTCAGCGATGTGGCCGGGAGGACACAACGTCTCGTTCCCTCCATCAGGGAACGGAGGTTACATATGTAACTTAGGCGTTCCCCGTATGTCGCTCACTTTGACGTTGTGTCGAAGAAGTGACACTAGGGGTCCAATTAGTTAAGTTGGGGGCGGGTGGTCCAAGGGGGCGTACTCGGCGGAACCGCACCCACTGCCGTCCCCAGATCGCCTCCATTGCCTGCCACATCGTCCTCAATCCCGTGGGAAGAAGGAGCGACGAGGGGGGCGGCTGGAGTGGCGTTCTTTCGGATGAAGGAAAGCCGTGACCGCAACATTGCCATGGTCATGTTCTCGCAGTGAGAACATGAACCTTCCACAAACGCTGCTTCGGTGTGATCACAGACCAGACACACGAGACAACGCCTGTGGCCGTCTGAAGCGGAGAGCACTCCACCGCATCCAGGAACTACACAGGGGCGTAAGGGCATCTTTATAAAGACGCGTTCAACACCGCTGAAAAGGACTGAAAAGGACGTTCAACGCCGCTGTGTATTGCTCTTTTAGAGGAAAATACTCTTTTATTGAGAAAATCACTCTTTTAAGAATAAACTCTTTAAGTTTTTGCTGTCGGAGTGCCCGGGGCCAAACTGCACTACCGTGCAGAGAAGGAGAAAGCCGCTGAAGTTCACCGTAGATCCAACAGCAGAATCAGCTCAGAGGAAGAGGAACAGGTGTGTGACTCGCAGCTCACTGCATACACGACCATCAGCTCCAAAGAAAATTTCTGAATGAACTAGTCATATTTCCCCGCTTTTATATGCGTATGTTTGGGGGTGGGGTAGGCAAATACTGTCTGCTAACTTCTCATTGGCCTTTTTTCATAGATCAGAGGCATATTCGGCACTCAAGAGAGACCCCTAGTGTCGCTTCTTCAACACAACGTCGAAGTGAGCGACAGACTGGAAACTGACATAAACATTTTTTGGAGTAACCCTTGTGCTCCACATTAACTCATAACTAACAATCAGGGTTAGGGAGTAACAAAATACATGTAACGGGATTACGTATTTAAAAAAACTAAATATAAGTAACTGTATTCCACTACAGTTACAATTTAAATAATTGGTATTTAGAATACAGTTACATGCAAAAAGTATTTTGATTACAGAAGAGATTACTTTGCATTTTGTTGTCATTTGTTTCATTTAATATTTAGTCCTTTCAGATAGAAAACATTTATACATATAAATTATGTGATCCAAAGTGTATTTGAACAGCGGTGAAACACTTTCTTACGATGTGTACAAGCAGACACAGAAGTAAGTTTGAAGTAAATTTGGAGCAGAAGAAATAGAAATAAACCTTTTTTCTTGTAAAACCTTTGATATTAGGGCAAAAATCACATTCTTGATAAAAATGTTGTTTTATTTTTCCTGTAAAAATAACTACAAATCCTTAAAACAAGATCAATTTGATTGAAACAACAATACATAATATATATAGGTATTTCAGAGAATGTATTTTTAACATTTTGTATTTTGTACTTACTGTACTGGTAGAGTTTTTATAGTCAAAACTAGTGAAAAAAATCATCCAGTGCTGAAGAAGTAATCCAAAGTATTTAGAATATGTATTCTGTAATCTGTAGTGGAGTACATTTCAAAAGTAACCCTTCCAACCCTGCTAACAATGAATCTCTTTAAGCAATTAATGGATAGTTCCACAAAAGTGGTGTTGAGCGGGCTAAGAGAAGAAATAAAATGTAGCATATTTAATCAAATCAAATCAAATCACTTTATTGTCACACTACTGTGTACACGAGTGCAACAGCAGGTGAAATTCTTGTGTGCAGTTCCGAGCAACATTGCAGTAATGACAGTGACGAGACATAAACCACTTTACAATAAACAACATATTACACAAAACAATTTACATAAACTTACACAACAATTTACATAAATGTACACATACCTACACAACAATTTACATAACAAATGTACACAATACACACAATGTAGAATACACACACTAGAGAAGGGTATAAATATATATATATACACTGACTGAATTGGGAGCGAGAATATATTGACAGAGTGATGATTAATAAAGTGCAGTGCTGATTGTTGATCGTGAGGGATCAAGTGTTCAAAAGTCTTATTGCTTGTGGGAAGAAGCTGTCATGTAGTCGGGTGGTGCGGGTCCTGATGCTGCGATACCGCCTGCCTGATGGAAGCAGTGAGAGCAGCCCATGACTCGGGTGGCTGGAGTCTTTGATAATCCTCCGAGCTTTCTTCACACACCGTCTGTTATATATATCCTGGAGGGAGGGAAGCTCACCTCCGATGATGTTTCTGGCCGTTCGCACCATCCTTTGCAGGTCTTTGCAGTTGTGGGCAGTGCTATTGCCGTACCAGGCGGTGATGCAGCCAGTCAGGATGCTCTCTACAGTGCTGGTGTAGAACCGTGTGAGGATGTGTTGGTTCATTCCAAACTTCCTCAGCCGTCTCAGGAAGAAGAGGCGCTGGTGAGCCTTCTTCACAACGGCCTCAGTGTGGACGGACCATGTGAGTTCCTCAGTAATGTGGACACCGAGGAACTTGAAGCTGCTGACTCTCTCCACCGGTGCTCCATTAATGGTGATGGGGCTGTGTTCTCTGTCTTTCTTCCTGAAGTCCACCACAAGCTCCTTGGTTTTACTGACGTTGAGGGAGAGTTTGTGCTCCTGACACCAGCGCGTCAGAGTGTGCACCTCCTCTCTGTAGGCTGTTTCATCATTGTCAGTGATCAGACCTACAACCATCGTATCGCCAGCAAACTTAATGATGGCATTGGAGCTATGTGTCGCCACACAGTCATGTGTGTACATGGAATACAGGAGTGGGCTGAGAACACAGCCCTGCGGGGCTCCAGTGTTGAGGGTCAGTGATGAGGAGATGTTGCTGCCCATTCTAACCACCTGACGTCTGCCTGACAGGAAATCCAGGATCCAGCTGCACAGCGAGCTGTTTAAGCCCAGAGCCCGGAGTTTCACATCAAGCTTGGAGGGCACTATGGTGTTAAATGCTGAGCTGTAGTCTACAAACAGCATTCTCACATATGTGTTCCTTTTTTCCAGGTGGGAGAGAGCAGTGTGTATTGTAGATGCAATAGCATCATCAGTGGAGCGGTTGTTACGGTAGGCAAACTGCAATAGGTCCAAAGAGGTGGGCAGAACAGAGCAGATGTGATCTCTGATCAACCTCTCAAAGCATTTGCTGATGATGGGGGTGAGGGCAACAGGACGCCAGTCATTTAAACAAGTGATTTTGGCTTGCTTCGGTACAGGCACAATGGTTGATGTTTTGAAGCATGTGGGGACTACAGACAGGGAGAGGGACAGGTTGAAAATGTCCGTAAAAACACCAGCCAGTTGGTTCGCGCATGCTCTGATGACGCGGCCCGGAATGCCGTCTGGAAGGATCGGGTTACATCCGCAACAGAGACGGAGAGTGAACCATCATCTGTAGTATCGGCCGCGAGTGCTCTCTCCGCGAGGGCGGTGTTGTTGTCCTCGAAACGAGCATAAAATGTATTAAGCTCGTCCGGGAGAGAGGCAACGGTGTTCATGGCGGAGTTTTTATTCTGTTTATAGTCCGTGATGATGTTAATTCCCTTCCACATACTTCTGGAGTCAGTGGTGTTGAACTGACCTTCAATTTTGTGCCTGTACTGGCGTTTGGCTGTGCTGATGGATTTACGGAGGGCATAACTGGCTTGTTTACGCTCCTCCGCGTTCCCGGAATTAAAAGCGGTGGTCCGCGCAGTAAGTGCCGCGCGAACATCGCCGTTAACCCAGGGTTTCTGGTTGGGGTAGATCCGTATGTTTTTCGTCGGAACAACGTCCTCTACGCACTTCCTGATGAAACACGTTACGCTATCAGCGTAAACCTCGATGTCGTCATCGGAGGCAGACCGGAACATCTCCCAGTCCGCGTGATCAAAACAGTCCTGTAGCGCAGAGTCTGATTGGTCCGACCAGCACTGGATCATTCTGAGGGCGGGTGATTCCCGTTTCAGTTTCTGCCTGTAAGCGGGCAGAAGCAGAACGGAAGAGTGGTCAGATTTGCCAAATGGTGGGCGGGGGAGGGATTTGTAGCCATCCCGGAAAGGAGAATAGCAATGATCCAAAACCCGGTCCCCTCGTGTGTTAAAGCTGATGTGTTGGTGGTATTTTGGTGCTATTGTTTTGAAGTTGGCTTTGTTGAAGTCCCCGGTAACAATGAACGCGGCCTCAGGGTGCGCGGTTTCCTGCTGACTTATACTCCCATACAGTTCCCTAAGTGCCCGGTCTGTGTCGGCTTATGGGGGGATGTACACAGCTGTGATAATGACCGCTGTGAATTCCCTCGGTAGCCAGAATGGTCGACACAGAAGCATGAGAAATTCCAGATCAGGAGAGCAGAAAGACCTGATAAAATGTATATTCCTCTGATCACACCATGATCTGTTGATCATAAAACATACACCTCCACCTCTGCTTTTACCTGAGAGGTCTTTCGCTCTGTCCGCTCGGTGCACGGAGAAACCCGTGGGTTCGATGGCCGAGTCTGGAATCTCCGCGGACAACCAGGTTTCCGTAAGACAGATAACACAGCAATCTCTCGTCTCTCGTTGGAAAGAGATCCGCGCTCTCAGCTCGCAGAGCTTGTTGTCCAGAGACTGAACATTTGCCAGTAGTATACTGGGTAGCGGGGGGCGATTTGCGCGACGTCTTAATCTGATGAGAACGCCGGCTCTTTTTCCTCTTTTCCTTCTGTGTTTCCGCGGCCGGGCAGCCCAAACAAAGGGCTCCGCTGGTGTGTTTGTAAACCGCGGGTCGGCATTGAGGAATGTGAAGTCCGGTTTTCCGCCATTTTTTAAGGGGCATTACTTGGTTCCCTTTTCTGTTGACTGAGTTTTTTTCACTGAGTGTTGTGGCCAGTCTCTAAATAATTTTGTTTTAATTCAAGGTTTCCTTGGCAGGGGACTTGAATCGCATCAGCTGCCTTATTTCCTGCCACAACCCAATTAACTACAGCTCCCCGCCTACTGCAACAGATTGCATCAAAGACACTCTGGAACAGACTCTGTTCAATCACATTCTCCCACAGAAAGTTTACAGTACATGAATTCCTTCCCATTAAACGTGTCATATCTTTTCATTTACCAGCCTGAGATTTTTTGTTTTCTTATTTAAAGATATAACTGCTTGAGCCAAATGGATAAATTATAAGCTGAATAGACTTTCTCAACGCCAAAGCCTCTGGCTTTAGTGCTGCTGTGGTGGTCTGTACTAAGTTGATAAACGGTCTGATTTGTACCCGCAGTTGGCAGAGTAAAGTCATATTGCTTCTGGCAATGATGATGACCATAAGATGTACATACACATCTTCCAGAGAAAATGCTATAATTACGCTTCTGCTTCTGCACACCTAACACTAAGGCACTAAACACTAAATATTAATATAGAGTCCAATTAAATTCTAAAACCAATCATTATTTCCAAAACACATTAAAGTTATATGTTAGAGTATAAGTGTTTTGATATCATAACATAGCAGGATGTGAATTATAGAGTAAAAAATAAGTGTTTATAAAGTCATAAACAGCCGTTGTACTTGTGATTTGTGTAAAATTAAATAAAACACACTGTTTTGTAGAGCATCTAGTGTTAAAATCACAGGAAACTGCAGTAAAACAGAATTCAGCCTGTAAAAGTCAGTTAGTAGACATTTTGTAATGGTAACATGCATTATATAATACTAGGTTGCAAAGCTAGATGTTAGTTGTATTGACTACCTTACTGTGTTTTAATGGTATATGACAGCCCCTGGTCCCCATCCACTTTCATTGTACATAACAGAGCAGTGTGAACATTTTTCAAAGCATCTCCTTTTGTGTTCCACAGAAGATAGAAAGTCATATGGGTTTGGAAGGTCATGAGGGTGAGTAAATTAAGACAGAATTAAACATTTTGGGTGAACTATCCCTTTAAGATATCAGTTTACCTTGTTGTGGTATTATGTTCAGCTCAAGTCTTGAGGTTTTAAAAAACTTTGGAATATTGACCGTATTTTTATGGTGTAATTGATAATTGATATTTTAATCAGATTTCTTAGCTTAAATGAATTGTTATTAACCTCAGCATGACAGAAGTTAAACATGTTTCTGCATGAGTGCCAATTTAAGTTATGGAGGCTATTAAATGGTGGAGATCTTATCATACTAATACCTTTTTTCCACAATCTCAATCAACTCGGCTCTCTCTGAAGTAAAAGAGCAAAGCGCCTCCAATCAAATTTAAATGAGGAACACGCTGGCAGACTGAGGCTAGCTGGAGAATTGGCAACGGTTCAAAGCAACACTCAGATAACATCATATTTTGTTATTTTTCGGCACTTTTCAAGTCACAAGCTCTTTGACATTTGTCACTGTTTCTTGAAGTCATGGATAGATGAAATATGAAATTCAGCTGATGGGAAAAACAACATGGTGGAATCGGTTGACAAGGATGTTTTCCTGACAAGGAATGGTTCCTGAAAACAATAGGTTAATTTGAATTAAGCATTTATTAGTCACAACCACTACTGCTCATACTGCTCATAGTGTTATCTTAAGTATTCAACTTAAAGGTGCACTCAGTCATTTTTTTGTTTATGTCATCTTGGATTTACACTAACACCAAGGGGCAGCATGACTTAAACGCAAAAGTTGTCAGTTACTAATGCCATTATTGAAAATCAATATTCACAGTCAGCCATGATTAATTTAATCCATCAAAACTTTTTTAAGGAGGAAAAGAGTGCACCTTTTACGCTAAAACAAATAAAAAAATCGAATAGACTTACATTGAATGAGGGACCTGAGTCATATCTAGATACCAGTATATCATAGAGACTCAGAGGTGGGAACTTTTGACATGGGCCAGTAAGAAACCACCAACAACACATCAGCAACCACATATCACATTGCAATCCAGCACGTTAGCAACCACATAGCAACACTCTGGTAACCACCCACAACACCTTAGTCAAAGGAGCCCACCCCAATGATAATTGTATGGATATCCATACTGTAATTTCAGATTTCACCTTAAATCAGTTTGGGGTAAGTTACTCTAAAAAAGTAATTAATTACTAACTACTAATTACATCTTCTACAGTGTAATTAAATTACTGTGTCTGAAATGTAATTGCATTACTTATTACTAATTACTTTCTAAAAACCCTCATCTACCTTGACCAGATAAAAAATACAAGTATAGACATGAAACTGTTCTTTTAATTATAAATCATATAAAATCAAATAAATTAGTCATGAATTTAACGGGGCATAGTGATTGATGAGCTTTCCTGATGTGGTAACGATTAGATCTGATGTAGCTGTGATATGCGTCTGAGGACCAATGACTGAGAGATTGAATTTGTTGTTCTGATAAACCTTTTTTGAGTAGCTGTGGTTGCTGCGCCGATACGGAATGAATGACTGGAATAAAATTTGGTCGGTATGCTAGATTGGAGGAGGACTGATTTAAGGTGCTTTTGGAACCAGAATCTTGAAGCTGCATGATTATTATCATCGGTGAATGGCAGATCAAGAGGGGAATTAATGTGGGAATATCTATAAGCGAGAAATGATGCATGAGATTGGTAAGGTTGGTGGTGGGCAGGTTGAAAATGTAAATCAAATGAACCTTTTTAACCTTATCTGTTTTGCTTTGTTTTATGAAGAGTCTGATTGTTTCATTGTCTATGATTTGCAGGTTTGTGAAGATGGGATGGATGTTGGGATTGAATTGTATATTGACAGTATTGACATTTCGGAGCAATGCAGAAAGCCGAAGAAGGCTAGGCAAGCATCGAGCATGCAAGCTATGTTTATTGAATGGTAACCAAGGCAGAGGGTTGTTAAGATATCAATGGTTAGAGGCATTCTGGTGCCTAAGCATTTAATGAGCAGAGAAATTTGAGGGTTATTGATTGCTGGGGCGGACTTGCCGAATATTGACTTATGGAAAAAGGGCACCGCTCAGATAGCCTTTGGTGGTATCTGGTTGGATGATTTTGAATTGGTTTAGGAATTAAACATATGGTGAAATGGATAATATGCTGTAGTAGAACCAGTATTAAGTGCAATATATATAACCCCCAAAATTGAGTGAAGGAATCACCAAATAGAAGGCAGACAGAAGTACTAGATTGTGGTAAACTGCATTGGAACAGATGGCTTTTAGAGGCCTCACTCAAAAATCTACCCAGAGGCAGGGAAATATGGTGCTTGAAAAGAACAAGGAGAGGTGGTGAACACCATCTCCAGCAATGCTAGTTGCAGCTGCTGAGAAGTGAAGACAAAGAGCTTCAGGTAAAGCATGGTAAAATGCTGCTGCGGCTGTAGAGTAAGAGGGCCTCCTGCAGGAGCCGAGTTTAAAGTGCTGTTGCTGCAGCGGATTGAGTATTTGGGGGCATGGTATAGGGGTTCCTGTGGGAGCACTTCTGTGTTTCCATTGCTGTAGATGGTCATCTATAACTATATGGAACTTTGGAATTGAAAGTGCCTGTGGAGAAAATAGAAATAAATCTGTGTACAAACCTGTTAGGGAAGCGAAAGGTTAGTTAGGAAAACCTAGCCATTATATTTATACACACCTGCAAGGGAAGCCAAAGGTTAGTAAAAATTAACATGATGATTACGTTTGTACACGCATGTAGGGGAGGCAAGTTGTTAGATAGGAATACATAGCTTGATTACATTTGGCATGGGCGGGGCACTGTTGCTGTGGTATCATGTAGGGCACAAATGACTTTATTAAATTTATTAACACCTATAAGTGAAGCAAAGGTTAGTTTGTTAGTTAGGAATACGTAAATGTATTACCTTTATAAACGTCTTTAAGGGAAGCAAAAAGTTAGTTATGTATACAACTTTATTACTTTTGTCATGGCATTTGCGATGTTTGCAGGGATTAAGTCGCAGTTGTTGCACCTGTACAGTATGTTTGCGCTTCTTTGCGGTGTCGGGGGAGTTTGTTGTATGGTCCGATAGACGCCGAGACAAATGGACAGCCCATTTGTGCTGTTTTGGGATGTTTTGAGCCAATAGTAGGAGCATCGCAGTTGTGCTTTCCAGCAACTGAAATGTTTGCTGTCTTTGGCTCCTTGGAAGGTAACGGTAAAATCTTGGAAATATACCTAGATGGAAAAAATGTAAGAGGAAAATCTGTGAACAATGCTGTGGAAGGAATTTTAGGTGGGCTCTTGTAGAGACATGCTGGAAGTAATATTGGTGAAACCCTTGCAGATGGTGCACTTTCAGGCGTTTCTGTAGAAACAACAAAATATTCATATTTAGGTGAAACTTATACACATTTCAAAACCCTAAGAAATCTTTGGAAAGTTAGATCCATGTCCACTGGAGCGGTAACCTCAGACTGTTAATGCTTATTAGAGGGGAAATGCAGTCAATGTTTCGGGGACATGAGTCTCAAGAGAAGAGATAATAAACATTCGTTATATTTAGAAACAATAATGAATTTAAATTATTTAGGAATAAAGAGAGTTGCAGCTCTGCACTGCATACGGAAATGCAGTAGAAATGTGTTGGGAAATACATCTTAATAAACAATGTGGTAAAACAAATGTAATTTTTTATTTTTTTTCTCCCCTTTTCTCCACGTAAAGGCCCAATCCGGGTGGAAGGTTTAGATTAAAGGACCTGTGTATGGTCATAGGGAGTTGTACCATAGATATACTGTCAGATCGGCTGTCTTGCGGAGGTCTAGCCTCACTCAAAAATCTACTCAGAGGCAGGGAAATATGGTGCTTGAAAAGAACAAGGGGAGGTGGTGAACACCATCTCCAGCAATGCTTGTTGCAGCTGCTGAGAAGTGAAGACAAAGGGCTTCAGCGGAAGCATGGTAAAATGCTGCTGCGGCTGTAGAGTAAATGGTCCTCCTGCAGGAGCTGATTTTAAAGTACTGTTGCTGCAGTGGATTGAGTATTTGGGCATGGTATAGGGGCTCCTGTGGGAGCACTGCCGTGTTTCCATTGCTGTAGATGGGCATCTATACATTTATGGAACTTTGGAATTCCACAATTCCAGTTCCTTTTCTCCACAATTTGGAATGTCCAATTACCCCTCTCCAAGTCCTTGTGGTGGTGAAGTGGTGAATCGCCTCAATCCAGGTGGCGGAGGACAAACCTCAGTTGCCTCCACTTCTGAGACCGTCAAACCGCACATCTTATCACATGGCTTGTTGATCGCATTAATGCGGAGACATAGCATGTGTGAGGGCTTCACGTTATTCTCCAGCCTTGCGACGGGAGTTGGGAGGAGAGTGAGAAGAGGTGCATAATTAATAAGCCTCATTCTGACACTGGTAAATGAAGCACACCTGTTTTTAAAAAGCAGAGCGCACCTCTATTTGGGGAGCCAGCTTCAAATCTCCATGTGTGCACACTGGCATCCTCGCACGGCCAGGACCAGAGATGGGAGGGTTCAGACGAGTTGATGTGTCACCGGACCTGCTCCTCGGTCGCCGGGGGAGAACTGCACACGTCGCTGCCGATGGGCTAGAGTCCGGGCCGCCTTCCCCTTTCACCTGCCATGGGCCTGGGAAGACAGGCTGCCAAGGACGCCACTGCCCCTTGCACCGTGGACCCTGGAGGGGAGCGTGTGCGAATGACGGAACCAGCTCATGCCTGGGCCATTCCATGGACATTACCCCACCATTCACAGAGCCCCATCTCATACTAGGATGCCATATTCCCCCTTTGTTATGAACATTATTCCCCATGGACACTTTATTATCCCTCTTTATGTTATTTTTATCATTAGTTCCAATAAATGCCTCTCTGAGGTTTGACGCCACACCCACTGTGTCTGTCTCTTGCTCACGCCGCCACACCCATATGACTACCCTCCCTAGCAACTGGGCCAATTTGGTTGCTTAGGAGACCTGGCTGGCATGCCCTGGATTTGAACTCGTGACTCCAGGGATGGTAGTCAGCGGCTTTACTTGCTGAGCTACCAAGGCCTGACTTGAAATAATTATTGATGGATTCACTTGTGGCCATTCACTCCTAAGAAGTATGACTGCCCCCTGCAATACGATACACGTTTTGCATGGTAATGCATCACAGGGCAATAGATTTGTGAGGAGGAAGTACTCCACTCGATCCCTGGAGAATCAGAGACCAGGCTTCAGCTGGCGCTGCAAGTTCAGCTCCCTCAGCTTTCACACTGGGCTCTTCAAGCTCCAGCGCGTGAGGAGTTGAGAGAGTTGAGAGAGTCGAGAGTGAGAGAGGAGACAGCAGAAGAGCTACAATTAAGCTAAGAGGAACCACCTGTGCACTAGAACAGGAATAAAACAGTCAGGCACGTGGGAATTAATACGGAGAGTTACGATGAAAGGACCTGAGCACGGCCTTAAGAAACAGCACTTGTATACGGTGAAGAAGTGGCCGGTCATGCGGAGGCAGCTTCGACAGAATTAGATCTTCTATGGCAAGTTATAGTTTGAAAGGGAGACAGGCAGAGTAGAAAAACCACCTACTGCGCTAAAGTGTCAGCCGCCATATTACGATGTCTGAAAATAGTGAGATTAAATGGTAACTTCCTATGACCAATGTAATGATTGTGATATAATGGCTTATCTGATGAGGAGGTTGAATACTTCAAGCGGAGTAATAGGATGTTGTATGGTTCTGTTGTGGATGCGTGGGGCCAATGCCAGAAACACTGTCATGTCAAGAGAATTGTCACAGAAAGCAGGTAAGCAGCAGCTTATATACTCCTACTCACGGGCCGTGATTTGTCCGATTAAAATTAACATTCTCCTCCCGAACCTCTGTTAATTAACTCCATTTAACACAGTTACATCAGAATTAACTGTAATTCAAGTACTGAAAAATTATGAGTAATCCATTACTTAACTTTTTTTAAATGAAAAAGTAATTTAATTACAGTAATTAAATACTTAGTAATGCATTACACCCAACACTGCCTTTAATGTATGTCCAAATGATTTTTTTGCCTGTTTTATTGTCCAGGTAAAAAATGTGTTTTATCTCTTAGAAAAGTAAAAGCACACATCTCCACAACAGGTTGCATAACTTATAGTATCATTTGTGTCCGTAGTACAAATGGCACAGAACGTTAAGCACTATAGCACCTGAGTTAAGTATTTGTTTGAATTACTATCCCTACATATGATCAATAGTAATAGTGAGACTTGCCTTGCCACTAATTAAGAATTGTGTATAAGTTGAGGAACTGTTAAAACCGCTGCCTCCTGTTTACCCCCAGATCATGAAAGTGTATTGCTGTGCAGGCCAATTATTAAAAAAAAAAAAAAAAACAGTGAAAAGAAAACAAGGTGTAGTTGCTTTTTCCATTTGTGTCGTGAATTAGGGCAAAAAGTGCTGGTGTGTATAAGTCAGCCAGGCAGAAGAGCTGGAGTCTCACAGCACATGTAGTGTAGTCACCCCTGAAACTAGATTGCAGCTCCATCATGCCCCAGGGAGCAATTTAATTAAAGCTCTGCTCTGAGCTCAGGACAATCATCAGCTCTAACCAAACTGAGAGAGGAACAAGTGTTAAGAAGAAGAACATCTTGCTGGACATTGCTTTCCCCTTACCAGGATACAACATTTTGAAACCATAAGAAATATATCTAAGTTTACTGTTTTTTTGTTTTGTTTTTGTTTTTTAGATGAATAGCAGCATTAGAGAAATTGAGCCAGACCTCATACTTAAAAAACAGATATATCTCACAGTGAAATCGGAAACATAGGTTGACATTTCTTTTTTATTTAATAATTTTTTAAAAATTAAATCTTATAATAACAAGAAAAGTAAAACACACACACACACACACACACACACACACATATATATATATATATATATATATATATATATATATATATATATATATATATACACACACATAATAATCATACTCACTTAAAACTATACTACAGTACTCTCTCCACAACCCACCTGAGAGCCCCTCAAAAATTCCAAATATCTACCCCATTTCCAGACAAACAAATCTAAATCACCCCGTCTCCGCAATGACACTTCCTCATAAGCCGCTACCCTCCCAATCTCCATGCACCACTTCGGATATGAAGGCACACCAGCTGACATCCAACCCCTCAAAATAACCTGGCTGGCGGTCATCACACAGGTCAGAACCCATTTCTCTATATGACCATCCCCCTCATCGATGACCACCCTATCGCCCAGAACACAAAGTCTGGGGCAAAACGAAACCTGAGTGCCCACCACGTCACACACAAAATTCTGAACCTTTGACCAGGCCTATACAGTCTAGAGGGGGTCCAATAAAATCTATGCCAAATTTTGAATTGTATAAGATGCACCCTTCCATCTCTAGATGCAGACTTAATGTTTTTAAGAATCTTAGCCCACACTCCTTCCTCCAATGCCAAGTTGAAATCTTTCTCCCATACTCTCTTGAGAGAAGTTAAGGCTCCGTCCTCCAGACTCTGAATCAACAGGGAGTAGTACAATGATGCCTCATTTTTCCAAAAGCTGCAATCACCTCTCCCAAAGCATCTGCCCCATTAGGGGGGGGGTGTGCTACTCCCAAAAATAGTACAAAGCAGGTGGCAGAGTTGTAAATACCTATAAAACTGAGGTCTGGGGATCCCAAAATGTTGGACCAAATTTTCAAATGATCTCAACACTCCACTCTCATATACTGTAGGTCACAGAGTGTAGTGGATTGTGAGGGGTCACAATCCACTCTGACCAGCAGAAAGATGACTTGCCAATTCACAATCTTGAGTTATGCCATATGCTCAAGGCAACTTTTAAATAAGTCTCCGATTTAAACAATCTGGCCACATCAGTACATACTGAGTGTAAATGCGAAATAACGGGGTGTAACTTAACTTTTCCGATTAGTTTGATAGAGAGGCATTGCAATGGCAAAATAGGGGCAAGAACTGCCTGTTCAATAACAAACCAGGGAGAGGACATGCAAGCTTCATTTTCAGGGTGAAATGTCCACAGAGGGGTGCCTAAAAATTTTACATTAGAGGGGAAAATACAACCTCTGATTTGTGCTAGTCAGTGATTATACGATCATAATTACACTTTACCTTCAACGCAGGGTCCAAACGCAGGTCAGCGCGTCTGCCGTGACGCACTTCCAGTCGTGCCACAAGGGAAGGTAAATGCGCTAGAGCCGATGCATAAAATGTCAGATAGGAGATGCCGTTTGATTTACCATCAGTGACTCAGCATAATGTGGCCGATCCATGTTACTGGAAATTTTCGGTTACAACATGCCAACTTCTCGTGTGATCTTGTTGTAAAAAATCAACCTGGTACTTTTTTGTCTTGGAGGTTGACAGCCCATGGTCACTATGAACTGTAATTTTATGGAAAAGATCTATGTGAAGATTTCTCAAAATTCTTCTTTTGTGTTCCACGTACAAAAACTAAGATCATAGAGGTTTGGAACAATGTGAGGAAATAATTACAGAATTTTATTATTTTTGTGTGAACTGTTCCTTTAAAACTAACACAAAATGCATTTTTATCACTGCAACAATATTACCAATGAATGAACACATTTTTATACCATAGAGAAATCTGCTGAAGTACAGCAATGGCTTGCCAAATGAGCTCATTACACCAACTAAAGAATGACTACATGTCATTCACCTCACTAGCAAGATGATTGCATCCCTGATGGTAATGAGCATCTTCATACGTTTCTTTTTTACACAATGTCTAATTTTCTTCATCAGCCACAGTTCTTCCTGCTGTAGCGCTGAGACCTTGAGTTGCAGCTTTGGCTGGCTCTTTGTCCTATATATAATTTGCAAGTATTTCCAGTCCACCTCGTTCATTACCCAAATGCTGGTGACAAATGAGAGGGAGGCCTATTTTCACTCCAGTATCTGTTCCCTGCAGAAATATGGCACTTCTGAGAGGAACACATTAAGGTGATGGAAGACACTGTGTTGTCATATATTAGAGTGAGCAACAGAAGTTCCGTTAAGGATATTTTTTATATATATTTTTTACATTAAATACTGTAGTCTTTATATATTTTTAAAGAAATATTCTTAACAGTCTGCTTTATATTGTGTTTATCATCTGTGTGTTAGATGCTCTAAAGCATGAAGGTGTGAATGCATTTAACTACAGTTCCAGTTTTGGCCACTTGGGGTAGTCTGGAAATTCAGAAAGCACAGACCAATATTAGCTGACAAAAAATGTTACCTTTAATCGCCGAATTCTCACAAGATACACCTTGAGATTTTCAGATAACCCAGCAGACTGGGTTACTCATTTAAATCAAATGGTTACTGATATTGTGCTGTAGTTGTTCCCCGTCTGTCGCTCGAAGAAGCGACACTAGGGGTCTCTCTTTAGCACCGAATATGCCTCTGATGCATGAAAAAAGGCCAATGAGAAGTTGGCAGACAGTATTTGCATACCCCGCCTCCGGACATACGAGTATAAAGGCGAAGAAATACTATGAGTTCATTCAGAAATTTTCTTCGGAGCCTTGGTCGTGTTAGCAGTCAGCTGCGAGTTACACGCCTGTTCCTGTTCCTCTGACGCTTTGCTTGCTGTTGGATCTACGGCGCACATCAGCGGCTTTTCTCCTTCTCTGCACGGCAGTGCAGTTTGCCCCTGGGTGCTTTGACAGCGCAAATTTGAAAGAGATTTAAATTCTTAAAAGAGTGATTTTCTCTGTAAAAGAGTATTTTCCTCTAAAAGAGCAATACACAGCGGCATTGAACGTCCTTTTCAGGACGCGTCTTTATAAAGATGCCATTCCGCCCCTGTGTAATTCCTGGATTCGGTAGAGTGCTCTCCGCTTCAGACAGCCACAGGCGTTGTCTCGTGTGTCTAGGTTGTGAAGCCACTCCAGCCGCCCCCCGCATCGCTCCTTCTTCCCACTGGATTGAGGACGATGCCGCTGGTGCTGGAGGCGATCTGGGGACGGCAGCGGTGCAGCTCCGCCGTGTATGCCCCCTTGGACCACCCGCCCCCCCGGCATGCTCGTTGACTCCTGCAGTGCTTGAGGCAAAAGCGGCTAGCCTTACTGCCAGCCTGCCTATCCTCTAGAACTAGAAGTGAATGAGCTTGCTGCTGCATTGGAGAGCGCGGTGTCTGACGCAGACGACTCCCCTGGGCTGTCGCCTTCTGGCAAGCACGCCCAGGCTGAGGCGGATGCGCAGATGTCCGATATGCTTGCCTGGGCCGCCGCTAGCGTGGGGCTGGACTGGAACCCTCCGTCCTCCCCACAGCCATCGCGGCTGGATGATTGGTTCCTGGGAACACCGCGCCGCTCACAGCTGCGCACACCCCTGGTCCCATTTTTCCCGGAAGTGCATGATGAGCTGATATCTACGTGGAGAGCGCCACTCTCCACTCGTCATGCCACCCGCTCATCCGCTCTCGCTATCCTCTACGGCGGAGCGGCCCATGGGTACACGGCGATTCCCCAGGTGGATAGGGCTGTTGCGCTCCACCTGTGCCCCGGAAACCCAACCACCTGGCGGGGTCGCCCTGTGCTCCCCTCCAAGGCCTGTAGGACAATGTCTACACTGACTGCTAAAGCCTACAGTGCTGCCGAATATGCCGCTTCCCGATGTGCTGGAGGAACTGCGCTCAGCGACCGACCTCGCCCTCAGGGCCACGAAGGTCACAGCGCAGTCACTCGGGCAGGTGATGGCCACACTCGTGGTCCAGGAACGTCATCAATGGCTGAACTTGTTCGAGATGTGTGAAACCGACAAGACTCGCTTTCTCAATGCCCCTGTCTCCCAGTTCAGCCTTTTCGGCGACACCATCGAGGACTTTACTCAGCAGTTCTCCGTGGTGAAGTAACGAGGCGATCTCTCACATCCTGCCCCGCCGCAAGCCTGCCTACTCAATTACCTCGATGACTGGCTCATCCTGGCCCACTCCTGAGTGTTATTATGCGCTCACAGAGACCAGGTGCTCAGGCACCTCAGCCGTTTGGGGCTTCAGGTCAACTGGGAAAAGAGCAAGCTCACCCCAGTTCAGAGCATCTCTTTTCTCGGCATGGAGTTAGACTCGGTTTTAATGTCGGCACGACTCACCAACAAGCATGCTCAGTCAGTGTCGAAATACCTTGCCTCCTTCAGGCCGGGTGCAGCGGTTCCCTTAAAACTTTTCCAGGGGCTCCTGGGGTATATGGCATCCACCGTGGCGGTCGCACCGCTGGGGTTGATGCACAAGAGACTGCTTCACTCACATCCCGGCAACCTCAATGTGGCAGCGGACGCGCTGTCACAACAACGCTTGCCTGGCGGAGAGTGGAGGCTCCACCCCCAGGCGATACAGCTGATTTGGGATCGGTTCGGCACTGCCCTCCCACTGCCCGCTCTGGTATGCCCGAACAGAGGCTCCCCTTGGGGCAGATGCACTGGCACACAGCTGGTCCTCGGGGCTGCGCAAGTACACATTTCCCCCAGTGAGCCTTCTTGCACAGATGCTGTGAAAGGTCAGGGAGGATGAGGAACAAGTCATCCTAGTGGCTCCTTACTGGCCCACCCGGGCCTGGTTCTCAGACCTTGTACTCCTCGCGACAGCCCCTCCCTGGCGAATTCCCCTGAGGAAGGACCTTCTTTCTCAGGGATGGGGCACGCTCTGGCATCCACGCCCAGACCTCTGGAACCTCCACGTCTGGCCCCTGGACGGGATGTGGAAGATCTAGCTGGTCTACCACCTACCATCGTAGACACGATCAACCAAGCCAGGGCCCCTTCTGCCAGGCAACTTTATGCCCTAAAGTGGTGCCTGTTTGCAAATTGGTGTTCTTCCCGGACTGAAGACCCACAGAGGTGCGCAGTTAGGTCAGTGCTCTTATTCCTACAGGAGAAGTTGGAAGGGAGGCTGTCCCTTTCCACCTTAAAGGTGTGTTGCCGCTATCGCAGCTCACCATGACCCAGTAGACGGCAAGTCTCTGGGTAAGCACGACTTAGTCATCACGTTCCTAAGAGGCGCCCGGAGGTTAAATCCCTCCCGGCCAAGCCTGATCCCCTCCTGTGATCTCTCGGTGGTCCTCACCGGTCTTCAGAGATCCCTCTTCAAGCCGCTAGAATCAGCCGGACTCAGGGCCCTCTCCCTAAAGACGGCCCTGCTGATCGCGCTCGCCTCCATCAAGAGGGTCGGGGACCTGCAAGCATTCTCTGTCAGCAACACTTGCCTGGAGTTCGGTCCGGCAGACACACATGTGACCCTAAGACCGCGAACGGGCTATGTGCCCAAGGTTCCTACCACACCCTTTAGAGACCAGGTAGTGAACCTGCAAGCGTTGCCCCGGGAGGTACATGCCTTACGCACCTACATGGACCGCACGCACGACTTCAGGCGCTCTGAGCAGCTCTTTGTCTGCTTTGGCGGCAGCGGAAAGGGAACGCTGTCTCCAAACAGAAGCTCTCCCACTTGCTGGTGGACGCCATCCTGTTGGCCTACCACACCCAGGCCATGCCCCCCCTCCCCTTGCGGGTCCGAGCACACTCAACAAGGAGTGCTGCATCCTCGTGGGCACTGGCTAGGGGCGCCTCTCTGGCAGACATATGCAGAGCTGTGGGTTGGGCAACACCCAATATCTTTGCGAGGTTTTACAACCTCAAGGTTGAGTCAGTCTCGTCCCGTGCTTTCTCGGGTCCGAGCCGGTAGAACTCGGTACACGCTGATGGTCTGACCGGGTGAATCGCTTGTGCCCAGCGCCCTTTCCCTCGGCCAAGGTAAAATAGTGCGCTTTTCCCTCCCAGGAGATTCCACTCACTCGGCTCCCTGGATGACTCATCCCTAGCCCTGTGGGTCCACAATTCAGACCTCCTACGTGGACTCCTCCTGTGTGTATTTTCCACGGTACAGTCCCCTTACGAGCGGACCCATGTCTTCCTTAGGTAGTTCCCGCTGCCCTCCGGTTGCCGTGTTGTAGCAACTCCCCCCTCCTCGAGGCTGGATCTACCACCGCGCCATTCTTTCCCACATGTAACCGAAGAGGCCCACGTGATGTATTTTGCGACATTTCCTCCCCTTCCTGGTCAGGTGTGGTCTCTGCAGGGTCTTTTCCCCCTGAAAGAATAGGAAAATGGGTAAGACCCCCTTCCTCCGATGCGGTAAGGGCCCCAGCCTTTGGCTCTATGAGAGAAACATAGAGAGAAAAGAGGCCCGGCTAGGCTTGGCCCATCCCAGGTTGACAAGCATCGTCTTGTTCCCCTGCTTGGGTAACTAAAAGGATTCCGACGTCTTTTATGGGGCATTGGGGAAGGGTACGTGTAGTCTGACATAGCTGGTTGTCCTGGCACGGGGAATACCCGCCCGCTCCTGTGTCAGCAGTACACGTACACGGCTCAGTGCATGGTGTGATTTGAAGTGGACCCCTAGTGTCGCTTCTTCGACACGACGTCGAAGTGAGTGACAGACGGGGAACATCTAGGTTACGTATGTAACCTCCGTTCCCTGTTGTGTCCTACCGGCCATGTCGCTGAGCCGAGCCACTGAGGTGGCCTGACACTCCCGGCTCCTCAGAAAAATCCTGAATGAACTCATAGTATTTCCTAGCCTTTATACCCGTATGTCCGGGGGCGGGGTATGCAAATACTGTCTGCCAACTTCTCATTGGCCTTTTTTCATGCATCAGAGGCATATTCGGCGCTCAAGAGAGACCCCTAGTGTCGCTTCTTCGACACAATGTCTCGTCCCCTCCATCAGTGAACGGAGGTTACATACGTAACCTAGACGCTTACCTCATAATAATGGTTGTTTTCATATTTCTTAAATCAAAATCTGCAAAATGTGACTATGAATAGAAAAACATTAAATAGACTGTTTAGACCTATACAAAAATACACTCAAAATTTAGACAGTTTAGATAAATAATTTTTATTCTAAGGCAATTAAGAACAAATTCATTAAAATCCATAAAATAATAAAATATTATTAAAAATGTCAGAAAACAAGGCACATTTAAAAAAAAAGAAAAAAAAAAAGCCCTTGATGTAGATATAATTTATGTTAAAAAAGAATATTCTTGATACTTTCATTTTGAGTTATGATGAACGGATAATTATAAGAGGATGAGCACTTTTAGCTCTGTCATATGTAAAGGCTAATTAGCATTTTTGCATTTCTGTGTATATAATCAAGTTCCATGAGGATGCTAATTAACTCTATTCATTTGTGGATGTTTTTAGGTCGAAGTGAGAACATATGAAGCCAAAATTACAGGTAGTTTTACATAATTACCTTATTTCACATGAATCTGGCTCTCAGTTTAATGCTTTCATAATACAAGAAGATAAAGCCATTGATGTGAACAATTTAGGCTCTACTGATCCCTAATGTCTGTATGATTTTGCAAGCCAGCCCTTTTTGTAGCATGTGGTTATCATTTGATTCTTTCCCTTTAATGGACCATAAAAAGGCTCATCAGTGATTATTTGTCAGAAATGGTCCATACTGTAATACTATCTATAATACCGGTACAGTCTAAGTTTTTAAAACCTCTCATAGATAGATGTCAACATATGCTCTTTGTTGCAAAGAGGCTTTTTGAATCTCAGATCTGACACCTTTGAGAGGTCTTGATTGATTTCTTAGCACACGCTGTGCTTTATAAGCTAAGTCACATGTCCCACCCTGTTTCTTGGTAACACATTTCGTGATTACCATTTCCAGGAAAGCTCCTAAGCAATGGACATTTCTTTAATGAAAAAATCATATGAAACATAAATAATCGCCTTTGTCTCACATTTCCCATTTTGATTTTATTGCCTAGGTGCCCCTGTCACCATGGTATCATTAGTTACTTTCCAGTTTCATGTTCTCCAATTTGATTCTCTTTAATATTTCATGGATATGTGCAAGCTTAAACCACCTGTCTGTCATTGAGTTGTCAAAAAATCTGTGGTGTTGGCTCAAACCACCTGTCTGATGATTACTTTCCTTGAAGCTGTGTGAGGCACAAAACTATTATGGAAAAATGATCTATATTTGGCTCTTTTTTTATTATTATTATTATTATAAACCATTCCCTAACAAATTGTCTTGAAACTGGGTCATGATTTGATTAGTGTGGTTGACAAATTTATCAAATTTCTTTCTTATTCAAGCTATATATATTTAAGCTTTGATTATTTTTTGTGTTTGTGTTGTTACTTTAATGTGCTCTTTTTTGCTGTGAAGGGCCGTTCATATAGAAAACATTATATTTACATCCATGTGAGCTGTTTCTTTGAAGCTGAGCTGACTTTTTTTCTATGTAAACTAAATGTGCAGTAGATGGATGTTTTTGACCATTGATGCATTGCGCTATTTTTTAGCATCTCATGCAGGAGTGCCATGTTTTTAAGATGCTAAAAGTGTCCCAGATGACACACTATACACTATGCACTTAGTGTTTGTATTTTCAAAGTGTAGTACTGTCCCAAATGGAACACTTAATGTTTTTTTATTACACAGAAGCATTCACAGTTTAATAGCTGACAAAAGTGACATTTCATGTGCACATGATGTGTTGCCACTAGCTTTAGTGCATTAGCCAACCTCAGTTCAACACTTGTATATTAAGCATCTTACATATTCACACACTGTGGGGTGATGGTAAAGCATTCAACTCACATTTGTAAGGCACTGTCTTCACTGAAGTTTTGCTAGTTCCCACATTCTCTATTATTTAGAGTTGTTTTGTCAGACCAGCATTGCAGCCAGGTAACTCCACCCCTTCTGCTACTTGCAGCAAGCCACGAGCTCTGAGTGCATAAAGTGTCAAACGTTCCACGCACCATTTTGATGGTTGAAAAAGTACATCATCCGGGTACATGTAGTACACTTCTTTTTGTTGCATTTTTGTTGTAAACATACTAATAGCGCTACTTACATGACATATTTACGTTGAATAGTGCAGAAGTTTGTAATATGGGATGCAACTGCAGTTTCAAGTTAAAAGAACTTTGCACCCCGAGACACCTGCATTCTGTTTCATTCAGTGTGTTGTATCTGGCTTTTTTAATGCAAAAGCATGTTTGCTCTTAACTGCCACTATTTTGCACAGTAAAATCCTCTCTGAGAAATTGTGTCGTTAAAGTGTAACCGTGGTTACATCTGCAGCCGGAGATGTTAATTTTCTATTGTGGGTTCACTCGACATTGTGTCAAATGCTATGGGGAACTGAGTCCCATCACGCCACATTACATAACATCATATGCCCAGAGGGACCTACCAGAGGATAAACACTTGAAAAATAATATGTATAGGAAGTCAGAGGCCTACAGGACAGTGACTTATTAAAGACCTGCCTTCAAGTGTATAGATTAATGAATTACCCCACATGGTGAAAACCAGACGATAAGTAATCTCAGCCTGGGAATCTGTATGAACCATATAAATACACACAGTATAAACTTAACCCCTTCACAACCAGAGGTTGGGAAAGAAGGTTTTATATTATTTCCCATTGGAAGTGCTTGTGACTTCTGTGTGTGCATGTCCTGCAAGGCCTCTAGTTGAATGCACTTTCACACCAATAGGGTATCTCACACCCTGTGATTCATAAACGAGGTCGATCGCATCAACGATCCAGTGAGGAGCCTTTGCTTGGAGACGGACATGCCTTTTGTGTGTCCTCCCTAACAAACAAAGAGCTGATCTGACAGCCTAAACTGGCAGGTGCACTCCAAATATGTGTGTAATGCCCGCACAGGGCATAACAAATGCATCAACTGCACCTCATCCGAATTAAACGGTGGGAGAATGAAGGCTTGTAGGCAGACCACATGAGCATTGAAGGGGGTGGATAGCACCTTAGGTACATAGACCTTTCTGAGTTTGATAGTGGTTTTTGAAAGACCCAGCCTGTATTCTAGACATGAGCTGTCTACCGACAGTGCCTGCATATCACCCACCCATTCAACTGAGGCCAGAACCAACAGGAGTGCGGTCTTTAGAAAAAGCACATGCAACTCAACAGAGTCCAAGGATTCTAATTGGGGGCTTGTGAGCGCATTCTACACCAGGTTTAAATCTCAAGTTGGGACTGGAGCAGGACGATGGGGGTTTCAGCACCTCCCCTAAGGATCTTTTTGACTAGATCATGTCTGCCTATAGAAGAGCCAGCCTCTGGGGTGTGATATGCCAAAATAGACCTTAATCATTTACAGGGTAAAACCTGCATCCAGCCACTCTTGAAGGAATGTAAGGATCTCAGCTATGGAACAATTCACTAGGTTCTTGCCAAGTGAAGAGCACCAATTTGCAAATATATGCCATTTCAGTGCATAGAGGTATCTCATGGACGGTGCTCTAGCCTGCAAGATGGTGTTCATTACTGACTGAGCCAGTTCTGGCATGTTTGATGCACTCTGTTCAGGGGCCACATGTGTAGATTCCACAGCTCTGGCTGGGGATGCCAGGGCATGCCCTGTGCTTGAGAGAGGAGGGCCCTTCTCAGCAGTATTTCCCATGGAGGGCCATCCAGTATCTCCATCATCTCCGGAAACCAAGACTGACTGGGCCATTTTGGCACAACCAACAGAAATGTTTCCTTGTCCTCTCTGACTTTGCAGGTGACAGAATGGAGGAGGCATACTGGGGGAAATGCGTAGTTGCATTTCGCAGGCCATCTGTGGGCCATGGCATCTACCCCCAGCAGGGCTTGGAACATGGGGTACCAGAGGGGACAATGGCCATTCTCTGTGGAGGCAAATACTTCCACCTTGCCAAATACTTCCCAAATCCTCTGGACAATCTGAGGATGAAGTCTCCATTGCTACGGCAGACAGAAGATCTGCTTTGCAGTCTATGTGGCCCAGCACACATGTCGCACACAGGGAGAGGAGATGGTGCCTGCTCAAGAGGAGGAGGCACTGCGCCAGGCTCATAATTGGCAGCTATTGAGTTTCGCCCTGGTGATTTATGTATGCCATTACTGTCATAATGTCACTATGTCGGAATGAAGTCTTCAAGGCTAGGAAGGATGATGTGCCGTGCCCACTTCGTACCAGTCCAGGAGCCAAAAGCTGGGTGTCCATCATACAACACACCACAGCCTGTGTTGTATGCATCCGTGGTCACCCCCTTTCACCTGAAAACCTGACCCAACATAACACCCTGCTGGTAAAAGGCTGGAGCTGTCCATGGTTCTTGAGTAGCCAGTCAGCAGCGAGTTACACCAATGCCAGGTGTGCCGTGGTAAACGATGCTTGAGCCAGAACTGGAGAGGCCTCATGCATAAAATACCTAAAGGCATGATGGCGGATGCTGCCACCATAAAACCCAGCTTATTTTTAAATGACTTCAGTGGAAATGAACGGCGTGCACATTTTGAATTACCTTGCTTTTTCCAGTTTGAACTGAGACAGACACTGAAGAATGGTCTGAACATGCTCACTTGTGAGGTGCGCACGTATGCTCTCAGAGTTGAGTCGGACCCCCAAAAAGGAGATCTGTTAGCTGGGAGAAAGTTTTTTTTTTGCCCAATTACCATTGAGATCATGCTGTTCAAATGTAAGTCTCTGTACTTACACAGCAGAGCCTCTGATCGGGCAAGTATTAGGCAATCAGCGAGTGCCGCACCTATAGATTTCGTGAACTGAAAGGAAGGACTTTGAATTGATACACAGTTCCCTTGAACGTGAATCTCAAAAACAGCCTGTGATGAGGTGCAGTTTTTTTTAATGTACGCATCCTTCAGATCTATTGACACAAACCAGTCCTGAGGGCACATGTGCAATAAGATCTGTTTCTGAGTTATTATTTTAAATGGGTGCTTTGCAAGCGTACGATTCAAATGTCAGATCAAGAATGGGCCAAAGCTTGCCATCATTTTTCGGAATGAGAATATAGCGGGTGTAAAAACCTTTGTGGGAGGGGCAGTTCGCAATAATCTCTATCATGTTCTTTGCATGAAGATTGTGAATTTCTGCCCATAACAGTGCCACATCTTGTGACAGAATCATAGTAGACAGAATGCTGTTGAAGCGAGGTGGCCGGCATACAAACTGGAATGTACAGCCATGTTTGATCGTTTTAGCACACAATCGGTCACACCCTTGAGGGCCCGCCGAGAAGAACATAAGGTTCTGATACTCTTCAATTGGCTTGACCCATCAGAAGTGCTTCTGAAGCCTGGGGGTTTCTGCCAGTTTGGTGTTCGTGCTGAGGCAGCTGAGGTTTTTGTTTGGGCTATGGTTTCCATGGTTTCACTGATGGCTCAGTTGCAACCTTTGGTCTTGCTGGAGCGGTGAGAGTGGGGTTCTTTGTCGGGTGCTGACCCAAAGTAGAGCAGGAGCAGGCCGGTTGAAAGGAAGAGCTGCTTCACTTCAGTACTTTGCAAAGTCTTTCATGCCATTGCCAAACAGACTAGCATTCTCTGCGTCACGCATCTCGTGAGAGTCAGCCAGACGGGTTAATCCAGAACCAGCAGGTTACTCATCACCTTTCCAATGGCCTGTGCATTAAATTTCAAGAACACTGCGTTGGAAGATCAGGGGATTTGCAGGGCTTGAGCCGGCATTAGATCGTCCTCAAATTCATCCATCTCAACCTTGCGTCACCGCCGTGCCTCCTCATGTTGTCCCTCGGGATCTATCACAGAGGAGGAGGGAGCCTGAAGCAGAATGAGGGCGATCCTTGAGTGGAGCTTCCAGAGACGCATGCCCTCGCAGTGAGGGTGTGAACGCAGCTCCCATGTTCATCAGATGGCAGGATGTGCCACTCACAAATGGAACACTTGCAGAACGACATCTTTAAAAAGACGCATTGTACTCAAGCAGCTCTTTTAGTATAATATTGTATATTTATATGATTCTATAGCTGCTGCTGGAATAATGCAGGGAAGCAAGTCAGATTCTTGCTGAGGCGCTGCATTGTCAATGGCGACTGAAACGAAGAACCTGTTCACCAGTGAAGTGTCTTCAACAACGAGGTGGAGAGAATCTTTGCTGGAACACTGCAGGGTAGTGGGTGAGTATTCTCGATGCTGGTGCTGAGTAGTCCAGGAGATGAGTCATCCTGTCCTCATCTGCAGAGAAGGTCCCGTTCGCTGAAGAAATGTATCTCAACAGTGAAGCAAAGAGGGCTGTCAAAACGAGAGATAATATCACTGTCTTGACGGAAGAAAATTCTGAAGAAATGGTGATTTCAAACCCGTTATGTAGGCCAACTGCGCACCTAAAGGGGCGGGGCTCAAACACCACTGCCAATCACAGGGTTGGCGTTATTGAACAAGGGCTTCAACTAAGTAGTCAGAGAAGGAATTCCCCATAGAGAAACGCAATGTCTAGTGAACCAATCAAAGGGAACCATTGTTAATTTTTCCCAGATCAAACATTTCTCTAAACAACCTGATCTTCACAGTGACCAAACCACTTTGAGAAAATCAACCTTAATATTCATTTTTAATTATTCTTATAAGTAGTATTAAAGGAAAAAGAAAGAGTGGAGACAAGAATACATGATTGGGAAAAGTGGGGCAAAAGGGTGAATCCTTACACACTTTGCCATTGAAGCAACACTTGAGGCACAGTTTGTTTTTCATTTCCATAAAATGTTTCATTAATTTTGTTTCCACCAGACTATTTGAGTGCAAATAGCCACACTGTGTGGCAGGAGCAAATAGTCACCCTGTTAAATTAATCTCCTTTAAAGCATCGTATTCTGTGCTATTTTTTTAGCATTTTACCACCAAATGTTGCATTTTTGTAAGGCATGTTCATGGCTGTTCAATATGATGCCTTGATGCCGGCACAGAATACAAAATGGTAATTCAGACTTTTTATTCTCCTAATTGCAAGATATAAAGTTGAAATTGCAAGAAAAGTAGTTGCAATTGTGATATATAAAGTCAGAATTATCTCTTTTTTTCCATGGCAGGATCCCGCTTCCACTCAAAACAACCCCTTAAAATTGTCACTTTTAAAAATAGGCCTCAATACCCTGTGCATTCTGTTCTGATTGGGGTCAGGTATGTCCAAAATCAGCCTAACAGGTCTTCCCTAAGACTTCTTAGTTGATTGGTCATTCAGGCAACCCACTAACTATTCAATGAAACTTATTTGTTTTGCACATACCTAATTTAAATAGCATATGAGAAATATTTATCTCTGTCTCCTCTAAAATGTAACATCTTCTCAATTATGTCTATATATAGGTAAAGGCTAAATAATTCAATTAAACTTGTTAGTGTGAAGCACAAGTGTGAGTGTTTATTCAAACTCAAATATAAGCATAAAATAGCACAGAACAGCAAAGTTGCATCTCTCTTTACCTTGAGCGACTTATTTTGTAAAGTATTTTGTTTTCAAAAAGTTGAACATTTATTGCCAATGAAAATATACCAAATGTAAAATGGCCCTTTAATATGTGTATTCTGATGTAGACCATGCTATGGTTAAATATGCTTGTATAATAATGTTATATCCCAAATGTTAAAATCGGAATGTGTTGGTCCTCATGGTATAATGATGTGCGTGTGTCCCCACCAGGCTTCTTTACTAGCTTAACCAGCAAAATGTACTTGGTCTACCAGCTTCACCAGAAAGATCATCCTGTTTGACCAGCATTTTTTGCAGGTGAAAAACATGGTTACGCTAGTCCATCTTCTAGATCAGCATAAATCAGCCTGAGCCTTCTGGTCTAAGCTGGTCTTTTTTAGCAGCTGTGAAGTGTTGCTTTTCAGATTTATTTATTTATTACTTATTTATTAACACTAAATGTTACAGTGTATGCAAAGGCAGGTTTATCGTACACCAAGACACATGGGCATATTTGGGTTGATTGTGTTGTGTGCCATTTACATAGTTTTCTAAAATGCGTGGCTAAATGTGATGGCTTTGTATGTTTCATCTCTTTTCAAAGGCAATTAAAATATAAAGCAGTATATAATATACACGATCTTATGCAGTGGATGATGTATACCAAATCAGTCACTGGTTTCTCTCTAATCACACACTTTCTCCTTCTGTGGCTGTCATAGCAACATCCACACATGTGCCTTTTGGCAGCAAATGTAATGAGGTGAGCACACACAGTGTGTATGGGGGGGGGGGGGGGGGGGGGGGGGGTGCATTGGCATAGTGGTCCTCTCACAAATGAATATCAGTGAGGTGGATCTAAGGCAAACTGTCTTGCACACACCTCTTAATTTTAGCGTCAGACAATCTAGAGGACCAACATGACCTTCTGTTGCAAGCTTTGAAACCACAATAGTAGGCTACACATCATGTACTGTATTTGTCCCTTAACAGAAGCTAAGATGGAGCTTCAGCAGCAGTAAGTAGCCTAGTGTTAAGCACTATGCTTAAAGGAAAGGGATCATTGCATTCTATCAGTGGAACTTAGAACTCATTGGCAGTTTTGCAAAACTAGACTTTTGGCTATTGGCATAAAGTCTGATTCTCTTTGCAACTTATTCTGGTCATGAGATGACCCTACCCATGTAGAATAAACTAGATTTTATAAGGTTTCTGCTATGACTGGAGTCTTCATCTCATGTGAGTGTTCATGATTTTATAAAAATGTATTGCAATTTATGTCTTTAGAAGTAAAACTTTCTCATTAAATTAAAACTTAAATTAGGAAGAAATTACTGAGTGCACCTTTAAGATAGCCTATCTATTGTGATTTCCGTAGTGGCCACAATTAAAAAAAATAATTCTGCAATTTGCTTGAAGTGCTCTGTAGGAGGGCAAGAAGTCCATTTGAATTAGACATCACACTAAAAACAGAATGATCTTTAGGACCGTGGGGTGTCACATTGGCCTATCTCTGCTCGCTGCTCTATGCTCTCAGTCTGTGTGAATTCCACGATAAGAATGGGTTCAGTCCGCGCGCACACACACTGTAATCTCACACTGCGCGAGCGGCGCACGGCAATTTAATGACGGCATAATCTGATGAAGTAGCAACAATCAGGGGAAAAACTGGATCTTCATGCGCACATTCGCGGGAATACTCCAGCTGGCTTCAGGATGAAGACACCGATGGTAATTGTTGTAAAAACAGTTTTTAGCGGATCTCTTCTCCTGTGCAGCATTGTTCCTGAAGTACTGCGGCTCTCTGTTGCTTTCCACTGCACATGCTGAATGAAAGATTAAAGAACAAAACAACCCAAAAAAAAATTTAATCCCCATTTCCTGACATATAAGTACTTTGTCGGAAATTACATTTTGGGGACAGAAGGCTTTGCCTTATGGAAAAAGAGTTTTTTTTTTTTTTTTTTTTTTTTTTGTATTGTTATTTTATATGCATTCTAAAACAATGCATGCATTCATTTATTTGAGTATGGCACTGTTCAATAAATAATATTCTTTCAAATAAAACAGATTTTAATAACGGTGCAGTTTATATGATGCTTCTAACAAATAAGTGGTTATTTAGTTTATTGTGGTTGCATTAATGCATGTTCTGACGCGTTAGTTTTTAGTCATCATAATTTATAGGACATTAGTTGGTTATGATTTTCGACCTTGCGCTCTGATCAGTCTGTGATATAAAGTGGTGGATGTTAACTTTTGCCCTCGTGTTTTCCAGCGACATGGAGTAGCCGTGTTTCTCGCGATCACCATGTGCACCAGTCTGTTCTTCGTGTACAGCGTCAGCTATAACAATAGTACAACATCCAGCGCGTCCAAAGGTGCGTCGGATGACAAAGTGGAGCCCACCGATGCGCCCGTCAAGACGCACCGAGCACCGCCACTGCAGGGATACAGCAGCATCATTGACCACAAGGTAAATCCAGACTGTTGTGTATTGTAAAGAAAGCTATTCAAGTGAAGTTTGTTGTCTGTAACCATATGGCAAGCCGATTTAGCTTTTAAAGCTCCCAGCAGTACTTCTAATTGCATTTTTACTAGGAATATTTTAATTATATAGAGCTCTACAATATATTTTCTACTAGTAAGAATTCAAATTACAGAGCTCTGTATTTGCATTTTTACTAGCAAGAATGCAACTGCAGAGCTCTACAATCGAAATTTGTTTTTTACAAGTAATAATTCCAGTTAGAGAGCTCTACAGTCATTTTTGGTGAGGAGTGCTGCTGTTTAGGGGGGCGATGTGGGCATCAGAGAACCATGTATCTCCCTGGGGTTCATGTCTACCACCGTACACCAGGGCTAGTCAACTGGCGGCCACAGGCCAAATCCGGTCCGCCAATCATCTTTGCCTGGCCCTCCGACTGACTTTTGATAAAATTGTCTCGCCATCTGAAATACCAGAGCACCCTCTGTGCAAAACTGAACGTTCATACACTTGGGCCTCAGGAATCAGCGGTGAGTTTAACAACGCTCATTGGCGCATGCAACAGCATTCAGCCGTCATCAGTCGCGCACGTTTAAGCTTTTCTGGCGATAGTATAGTTACACTGCTTTGCTAAACATGGATCACACCGTTTAGGTGAGCATTTGATTGCATCTTTTTCAATCAAATGTATTTTTATAAAATTGCGTAGTTGTGTGGAGTGCGGTCAAATGTACAGATATAAAAAATTATCACCGCTGTTGTGACAGAAATGTTGTCAGCACATATGCAAATTATGCAACAAAAGCAATCGATTATGAAAACTGAACATTCAAACAAAATTAGCTGAAAAGTTTGCTTTTATTCACTATTCTTGAAGTGTCAAATGATTGTGTCTCATCTGTTCAGGGTCTGTAGTGCTCGGAAAAAAATTATAACGTGAAACTGAATCTGCAAATATCCTGATTATATTTGGTTCTATACAGCTGAGTCAGCCCGCTCAATCACAAATAGCATTAACTCAGTTTGTTCTTCTTTTCCCAGTGATTACCTACACAATATCTGTCTCCAGCACTGGCTATTGTGTGCAAATTCACATAATTTGCAGGACAATTTTTTCCTCACTCAATAGGATGATACTTTATAGAGAAAGTGGAAGAATAGACATTTTATCTCTTTTTTTCCCCAAAAAGAAAATTACATTTAAATTCATTCTTAAGTAAACATGACATTTTTATATGACCATTGTTCCCTATCTGTCACTCACTCGACGTTGTGTCAATGCTTTGACACTAGGGTTCACCCTTTGGAGCACAGACATCTCTGATCTTTGAGAAAAGGCCAATGATAATTGGCGTGTGGAATTTGCATGCCACTCCCCCGGACATATGGGTATGAAAGGAGTGCCCCTTCGATCACACACTCAGATTTCTTATTCGAAGCTGAGCAGACACACTCACTGAGCTGAATCCTTCCTGCTGTTCCATTCATCTCTCCCTCTCGCTAAAGCTGCTGGATCTACGGCGATTACAGTGGTTCTCCCCCCGCACACTTTGGTTGTGTCGAGCAACATCCTTGGGTGCTTCGGCAGTACAGCAGAGCCTCCTATATATATATATATATATATATATAAATCACAAAAGAGTATATATTTTCTCTAAAAGAGTGGCACAAATGAAAGGTTTTTTTTCTGACAGCCACGATCGCCGACTTAAGCGCTTGGGTGCTACCCACGCAGAGTCAACGTTCATGGATGGTTCATGTCCTCATTGCGAGGACATGACCATGGCTACGTTGAAGTCGCGTCTCGCCTTCGTAAGAGGGCAAGCCACCCCAGCGGGTCCTTCTACCTACGGGTATGAGGCGGGGTCGGTTAGCACTGGGGGCTATATGGGGACATCAATGGGAGCTTCTCTGCCGGGTATTCCCCCACAGGCATCCCATTCCCCATCACGCTTGTATGCTCCGACTAAGCTCTGAAGCGAGGTTGCCAGTCCATCTCAAGGCGGGCCCCGATCTCGTTCGGAGCTCATGATGAAGATGAGTTATCAATCGAGGCATCATAGAGCAGGCTTGTCATGTCTGATGCTGAGGACTCGGCTTGACATCCAACCTCGGGAGTGGCAGCTCAGTCGCAGGCCGACGTGGAGCTGACAGCCATGCTTGCCCGGGCAGCTACAAGTGTTGGGCTGGAGTGGAACCCTCCACTCCCCCCTGAACCCTTGCGGCTCGATGATTAGGTCCTGGGGCCGGAGTGCCACTTATGGCCATGCTCCGCCCCCGTACCTTTCTTACAGACAAAATGGCTAAAGTCTACATAGCTGCTGGACACTCCTGCAGGTGCACCAAGCCAAGGTATTTAGAGAACTGAATGAGGGTAGTCCTGACCCAGGACTAATGCAGGAGCTGCGCTCGGCGACCGACTTCGCCCTCCAAGCGACAAAGGTCACAGCACGCGCACAGTCACAGTTCGCCCCCATCTCCCAGGTTGTGCTGTTTGGCGACACCGTCGAAGACTTCGCCCGGCAGTTTTCAACGTTAAGAAAGCAGACGGAGGCCATACAGCATATCCTGCCCCGGCGGAGCCACAGACCCCACACTCCGTCTGCTCGATGCCCTGGGCGTCCTCCTGTGGCAGCAACACCAGCTCTGCCACAGCCTGCCCATCGGGGCCGGCCACGGCATGAAGCTACCCACAGGCCCCCGATGCCACCAGCCTTATGAAAAGAGCTTGAGTTTTTTTATTGTTATTTTATATGCATTCTAAAACAATGCATGCATTAATTTATTTGAGTATGGCACTGTTCAATAAATAATATTCTTTCAAATAAAACAGATTTTAATAACGGTGCAGTTTATATGATGCTTCTAACAAAAAAGTGGTTATTTTATAGTAAGATTGTATTTAGTTTATTGTGGTTCCATTAATGCATGATCAGACGCGTTAGTTTTTAGGCATCATCATTTAGCAAGAACATGCTCATAATTTCAGTTCTTATAATCTTAAAATCTCAGTCTAAGAATAGATTTATTATTCACCAGAGGGTCGGGGTGGAGAATCCTTGGTTTCATTTGACTTTTGTTTTGCTGCACGCCCAACGGGCTGCGGTACCCACATTTTCAATAATTGAACAGTTTCCTCATTCCCTGGGCCCTATTTCCAGTCTCCCCGGCCACTGGCCACCGGTTCTCTTTGGCAGGTATGGCGTCCCAGGACCAGGCCTCCCACTTCTGCATGCCCAGCCATGGCACAAACCCGCCCCCAATGTGATGGTCTCCACGGGCAATGAGGATGAAGATCTTCCTCCCCCATCCCAGGCTGTTCCGGGAGCGGGCACAAGGAGCCAGATAAGTGCTTTGATATCGCTAAACTCAGCACCTAGGCACTTGCGCGCCGACATCGCCTCCCTTCTGCGCTCTTTCCTAGTTGCGTTCGCAAAAGAGTGAATCCTGGACTTTCTTCCTCCTTAGCCTAGTGGCCGATGAGTCTTCGGAGAGGCCGTCCCAGTACATGCATCACTTAGGCCCCTGTACTGAGGTAAGTACTCCACATGTGCTGGTTGTCTCCTTAGGTAACCCTGTGTGATGTATATTCCGCAAAATGGTTTCCCCATTGGTAAACCGCGTCTTCCTTTGGCAGAGGGCCCTCTCTCCATTGTCACCATGTTTGTAGTAACTCCTCCCCTCCTTGGGTAGGACCTACCTTGGCACCACTCTGCATGACGTGCTTCAACTTCGACCCGGTAAGACCGTGTGCTGTATTCCACTTAGAAGTCCCCCGCCCTCTCGGGTCCGGGTGTGGTCTCTGCGGTGTCCTCATCTTTGGAGGGATACCCCCTAACATAAACCTTATATGGCCCCCAGCTGAACGATTTTGTTCCTTTTTTCAGGGAACAAAATCGCTTCGTGCCTACCAGTTTGTTGGGGGTAGTTATGCGACGGCTTGCTGCACTGGCTACGAGGCACACAGAGTTCTGCCCATCTCGCAGTCTGTGTAACTCTGTTCAGCTCTTGTGCCATTTTTCAATGGGACCCCTAGTGTCAACTCATCAACATAATGTTGAGCAATAGGGAACGTTACTGATGTAACCTCCGTTCCCTGATGGAGGGTACGAGACGATGTGTCCCTCTTGCCACAACGCTGAATCAACTGTTGAAATGGCCGGGTCTTTGGCTCGGCTCCTCAGTGTGAAACCTGAGTGGGTGTTTGCAAATGGCACTCCTTTTATACCCGTATGTCCAGGGGAGTGGCATGCAAATTCCACACGCCAATTCTCATTGGCCTTTTCTCAAAGATCAGAGATATCTGGGCTTCCAAGGGTGACCCCTAGTGTCAACTCGTCTCGTTCCCTCCATCAGGAAACGGAGGTTACATCAGTAACCATGACGTTTCCATATGTGGGTTGATAGTTTGAGAGGGTTTAAGCAGGTCTAAATGTTTCTCCTCCATTTTAATCATTTGTAAGCAATAACCTTAAAATGTTATAATTACATTTCTTTTTTATAGTAAAGTTGATAAAAACAATTTTGACAGATCTTATGAAGGAATTTATGGCCAGACCTTAAAAAAATTATAATTCAAAATAGAGTTTACCCTGTGACTATTTTAATATAAATAAATGCACTGTATTAAAGGAGTTTTTAAGTAATATGTTACTTGTGATGAAAGTGTTAGCTAAGATAAATATGGAAAAATTTTTGCCCCTGCCATATTTTTACCTGGATAATCTGGCCCCCACAAGAAAGTAGTTCAAGAGCCCTGTCATACACACACACACACACACACACACACACACACACACACACGCACACACACGCAAAATGCAATGGAATGTTTTCACCAGCAATTAAGTCATTCAATAAGCCAGCTAAGGCATTAGTATTATTATTCTAAACCGTTGTCGTGACAGTGTGAATGAGAAAAAACATAAAACACATTCAAAAAAGCTATTAAAATGAACCCATATGCTAATATATTACGCTATTATTAAGTGCCCTAGTTGATGATATTAGGGAGACAGTCCATTGCTCAGCTGAGGTTTTAGCATCAATGTCTAGTATCTAGCACAACGACTCTCTTCGGTGAGCCTGGTGAACCCTGCCCACAAGCATGACAAATATCTCAGAAACGGGAAGTGATTTTTATGTACACTGGAGACCAAAAGTTTGGAATGATGTACAGATTTTGCTGTTTCGGAAGGAAACAAAAGTATAGTCAGGACATTACTAATGTAAAAAAATAGCAGCATAAATATTTGAAAAAAGTCATTTTTTATCAAATCTAGACAGGCCCCATTTCCAGCAGCCATCACTCCAACCCCTTATCCTTGAACATGCTAAATTGCTAATTTGGTACTAGAAAATCACTTTCCATTGTATCAAACACAGTTGAAAGCTATCTGATTCATTAAATGAAGCTTAACATTGTCTTTGTGTTTGTTTTTGAGTTGCCACAGTTTCCAATAGACTGGCATGTCTTAAGGTCAATATTAGGTAAAAAAATGGCACAAAAAAAAAAGAAACGTTTTCTCTAGAAACTCCTCAGTCAATCATTGTTTTGAGGAATGAAGGCTATACAATGCTTGAAATTGCCAAAGGTGTACACTACAGTCTTCAAAGACAAAGGACAAGGGCTCTAACAAGGACAGAAAGAGATGTGGAAGGTCAGATGTACAACTAAACAAGAGGATAAGTACATCAGAGTCTCTAGTTTGAGAAATTGATGCCTCACATGTCCTCAGCTGACAGCTTCATTGAATTCTACCCACTCAACACCAGTTTCATGTACAACAGTAAAGAAAAAAACAGAATAACAAAAAGAAAAGTTTAGAGTGGGCAAAGAAACACAGACATTGGATAACAGATGATTGAAAAAGAGTGTTATGGATCTTAACCCCATTGAGCTTTTGTGGGATCAGCTAGACTGTAAGCTGCGTGAGAAATGTCCGACAAGACAGTCACATCTATGGCAAGTGCTACAGGAAGTGTGGGGTGAAATGTCACCTGAGTATCTGGCCAAAGGACAGCTAGAATTGCAAAGATCTGCAAAGCTGTCATTGCTGCATGTGGAGGATTTTTTCTGAGAACATTTTGAAGTAGTTTAAGAAGTTCTGAATTTTTTTTAAACTGTAAATAGTAATTTTTCACATTATCAATGTCCTGACTATACATTGTTATCAGTTGAATGCCATTTTAGTCAATAAAAGTACCAATTTCTTTGCATAATAGCAACATCTGTACATTATTCCAAGCTTTTGACCACCAGTGAATGACAGATATACTGAAAGTGAAATTTGTATTGTATTGTATATACTGCATAATTACAATGAAATACAGGAAATCTCATTGATACTGTTTTCTAGTCTTACTCATTAAGTGGTGCTCTATAATATATTTGCTACTACTAAAATTATAAATACAAAACTCTATAGTAGATTTTTTACTAGTAAGAATTAAAAAAGATGTGTATGACTTTCTCTCTTCACCAGAACAAAAATGGAAAAATGTCTTGGCTCAGGGATTTCTCTTTTGAAGGTCCAAAAATCACAGACAGTCAGCATAAACATCATCCATACAACACCAGCTGTTAAATGAATGTCTGCTAAAGTAATATGATCACTTTTGGTGCGAAAAAAGATCAATACTTAAGTACTTTTTAACTATGATCCAACGCTTCAGGAGAGGGTGGAGTCCAAGCGGTCTCTCATGTGACATATTCGCATTGCCATGATACCGACGTAATCTCACGTTCTCCACTCGGTTGAGACATCCAGGATAAGCACACAAATGCACCATTGTGAGTAAAAACCTCCTTCTCACTTGTAAACAGTGCTGCTCTTCCGGCTGTGACTCACGTGTGCCAGTTCATTCGTGTTTCAAATGCCAACGCGATTATGTCAAATGGGGTGTACTGCTGCAGACAGAAAGCATGATTTAGAGTTAAAAAAAATACTTAAATATTTATCTTTTTCACACCAAAAGTGATTGTGTCGCTTTACAAAACATTCATTTAACAGGTGGTGTCGTATGGATGATGTTTATGCTATCTTTCTGTGATTTTTGGACCTTTACATTGAAATCTCCTGAGACATTTTTTATTTTTCTTTAAATTTGTTCTGGTGAAGAGAGAAAGTAATACACACCTGGTATAGCATGAGGGTGAGTAAATAATGAGAGAATTTTTGGGTGAACTATTCCTTTAACAGAGCTGTCTATTTGTATTTATTTACTAGTAAGAATGCAGTTGCAGAGCTTTACAATTGACTTTTTTATTAGGAATATTTCAATTAGAGAGCTCTATGATAGATTCTTAACTAGTTAGAATTTGTTAGAACAGAGCTCTCTATTTACATATAAGGTTTTGAATCAAAAGTCCAATTACACAAATGCCTGTTTTATTTTTATTGTATTTTTTTTGCAGTGTTTCTGTATGTTTGTTTCAAAGACCTTGTTCAAAACTGTCAATAATTAGGACATTTGTGGGTGAAATCCCAAACAAGCATTCCAATAGCATCAAATGTAGCAAAGGCTTTTGAGTAAAAGAGTAAGTAAAGACAATAAAACTGCACTTGCATACATTTAAGCAAGGGTCAACTATATAATGACATTAGAATATAACCAAATGGTTCAACTGTATTCTTAGGACAAGGGTTTTACCATATTGTAAATGTCAGGTTGGGATTTTTTGGCCAAGATAATAGTTTGATATTTTTAAACTTTTAAAAAATAATTAGCTTCACATTTCTCCCTTTAAACTGTATAAAAATTGTCCCCATTCTCTGGATTGTAATTGCCTCACTGTAAAGCTGATAATTGCTTTTTATTAAGATTTGTGTTGTTGTTGTTGTTGATTAAGAAAAGTAGGGATGAGTTGAAATGATTTGAAAAACAATAAGTGTTACAATCTTGGAAGACAATGTTGTTAAAAATTTAATTGTGACATTTAAAATGGATAAACAACCACAGTAGAGGTCTGCAACTCAACCTGGGTTTGGGTCAGTTTTTCAAGTTTTTATTAATTAATGAAAAACTAAACAGGCTTACCGTACTTGTTTCACGCACACGCACACGCTCTCACTCACAGATACGTGCGAATGGACGAGTTAGGGGCCGTTCACACTGAATGTGTTTTTGCGTGCATCTTTTCTGTTTTCCCCTTATTTTCCTATGTGAACACATGCTGGACGTATGTCTTTGACATTTGCACTGTGTCTCGTACAGGACCGGCACATTTTAAACACCATATCAATTTAAAAAGAACTTCAAATGTTCAAATACGCATGTTGAGACACCTGCATTCTGTTTCATTCTTTGCGCTGCGTCTAGATTGTTTTTTGCATAGTTGTCTCAAAGATTAAACGTTCTGAACAAGTTCAGGCTGCATGGAGGGGACTGTTGCACAATTTCATTTTATTCCAGATCGTTCTGTACCAAGTGAAGTTTCATTAAATAAATGGTAATCAATGCTTTTTTCCCCCTTTTGCTCTAGTGAACTAAGGGGCTGCTCTGCCTTGTTAAAACTGTGTATGTTTACTGTTTCAGTACTGTTACGAATGTTGCCTATATGCTTACATAAAATACAGCCTATTGCAACAGTACCTGCTAGGAGAAGAAATTAGATAGTAAGCGATTTAGGGTTCAGGTAAAATCTGACAGTATCGTTCGGGCCGGGTTGAGTCGGGCCACACGGTCTCGGGAACAGGTCGGGTTCGGGTTTTATTTTAAGGCCCGTGCAGATCTCTATACTACAGTCTACACCAGGGGTGACCAACCCTGCCCCTGGAGAGCTAACTTCCTGCAGAGTTTAGATCCAACCCTTATCAAACACACCTGAACCAGCTTATCAAGGTCTTTAGAAGAACTTGAAAATGACAGGCAGGTGCGTTGGAGCTAAACTCTGCAGGAAGGTAGCTCTCCAGGAGAAGGGTTGGTCAACCCTGGTCTACACAGACAGACTAGCTTTTTTCCAGGCTTTTGAAGCTAAATTCAGCAGAAGCTGCTTAAGCCATTCTGTCAGATTTAAAGCTTATTCATTTGCTGACACTGCTAATCAATAAATCAGATTAGTATAGAAAATAATATTATTATTGGTAAACACAATCATTTAGCAGTTTGGGTGCAAAAAGAAGGTGCACATACATTAGTAAATTAATTTCTACTATTCTCATTGATTCACTTGCATGGGGCTGAACAGAGTAAAGAGTTTAGCTTAGGGGAAGAGTCAGATTGCAGGCACTCACACACAGTTCTTTGAAACACTTTCCTGCATCTCCCATTAATCACTATTTACCCTTGGCTCAGGCAAACGGACCGTTCAATACTCACCTGCCGTAAGCAATATCAGCTTCAACTCAAGCGAAATCCCTCACTGCCCTCTTCTATCTGTTATTGATAAACCCAAAGCAATTTTTCTGCTGTGAGATCTGACACCACTTGTCTCACGCCACCACCAATGACTAACATTGCTGTTCACATAAGGGCTGATAGAAAATGCACTGTTATGGTAGTTGCTGAGCGCTTGAGGTCACAGAAGAGCTGTTGACAAAGCCAAATGACTCTGGTATCGATCACTGAGCTACTTTGATGGTTCTCTGTGGGTTGATTATTAGGCACCCAGGTTTATTGGGGAGGTCCCTAATGGCTGGGGTTGGCATTGTTAGATGCTTTAATTTAGTTGTGACATTAGTTTTAATTCATGAATATTAATTCATGGCATAACCATATTGCAAAAACAGCATTGTAAAAACAATCACAGTTCCCTGTCTGATGTTGTGACGAGTGAAGCGACACTAGGGGACTTTCTTGAAGGCCTCGGTTACCTCTGAACTTGAGAAAAGGCCAATGAGTATTTGGCAGACAGAATTTCCATGTCCCTCCCTCGGACATACGGGTATAAAGGGAGGGAATCATTCAGATTTCTTCTTCGGAGCCAAGCGTTTGTACGATCAGTGAGCTGAGATCACTTGCTGTTCCACTCACCTCTGCAGAGCTTATGCGGCACATATCAGCGGCTTTCTCCTTCTCTGCACAGCAGTGCAGCTTTGCCCCTGGGCACTTCGACAGTACTGCTAAAAGAGAGTATTTTCCTGAAATAGTTTTATTTTCTCTAAAAGAGCAATACACAGCTGGCATTGAACGTCCTTTTCAGGACATGTCTTTATAAAGATGCCATTCCGCCACTGTGTAGTTCCTGGATGCGGTCGATTTCTCTCCGCTCCTGAAGGTCACAGACGCTGCCTCGTCAACACAGAGGTGGCATTTGTTGATGGTTCGTGTTCTCACTATAAGAACCTAACAATGGCAACGTTGCAGTCGCGGCTTCCCTTCTTAAAGAGGAAAGTGAGTGCGGCTCGCCTCACGGCCAGGCTGTTTACGTCCTTGAGCCCCCCAAGCTGGATGACGAGTTCGCCGCTGCATCGGAGAGCGTTCCGGCATTTGACGTGGACATCTGACCACAGGCTGCCAGAAGCGTGGGGTTGGACTGAAACCCCCCCCCCCCAGTTCCTTTCTTCTTGGAGGTGCATGTTGAGCTGACGAGGCCGTGGAGGGCTCCTTTCACTGCCCGCAACCGACCTCCTCGCTCACCCCAACCTGCCGCCAGACTTTCAACCCCTGGAAAGGCCTCTGTTTTCTGCAGACAGGCATCCCCCTACAGCAGGTGTCCCTACACGTTCTGGTCACCACAGACACCCCCTTGCGGGTTCGAGCACACTCGATGAGAAGTGTGGCAACCTCGTGGGCACTGGCCAACGGCACCTCTCTAGCAGACATCTGCAGAGCAGCAGGCTGGGAAACCCCCAATACCTTTACGAGATTTTACAATCTGTGTTGAGTTGGTCTCGTCCCATGTTCTCTCAGGTCCGAGCGCGTAGAACTCGGGAATGCGGAACGTCTGACTGGGTGTTCTGCTTGCACATAGCGCCCTTCCCCTCCACTGAGGCGATCATGTGCACTCTTTTCCCCCAGGAGAGTCCACTAGAGTCACGCTCTCTGGATGTTCTTCCTCCCTAGCCCAAGGAATTACCCGACCAGACCCACTATGGGTACTAAGATTACTCTGTACTGGAATAGGTGCTCCATAGGATGGGCCCTTGTGGATTAATCCCCATGTGTGTATTTTCCACAGTACGGTCCCCCTGTGGGCGGACCAGTGTCTCCCTTGGGCAGTCCCCACTGCCCCCTGGTTGCCGTGTTTGTAGCAACTCCTCCCTCTCAGCAGGTAGATTTCCACATGTGGCCTGAAAACCCATGTGACACATTTCGCCACTCTTTACCTCCCCCCAGCCTGGGCAGGTCAAGTCAAGTCAAGTCAATTTTATTTGTATAGCGCCTTTCACAACACACATCGTTTCAAAGCAGCTTTACAGAAGTTCAGCATTAACAGACGATAAAAATGTAATGTCTATAAAGTCGATAAATCATCATCCTTGTGCAGGGCTCCAAACTGCGACTAAAAATGGTCGCATTTGTGACCAAATAAATTTATTTGTGAGTGTAATTTCTGTCAAGGTCGCCATTGGCGACAGTAAAAATTTACTCCCTTTGATTTTAAAATTTGCATTACATTTCCCGAGATACATTACAAAAGTTTATATCAAAGAAATAGCGGGGAAAACAGAGTTCATTGCAGGAACTAACCATTTCAAAAAAGAGACTGTTAGAAAACACGGTGACAGTAACAAGCATAAAAAAATGCACGTGATCACATAATTGCGAAGAATGCTCCACAGACTACACTGTTAGCGAGCTGCGGGACGAAAAGGAATGGAAGGAGTTAAAAATGAAAATATTTGGCGCCTGTTTTTCCCCCTATAGGAGCCAATGGCTCCTTAATTGATTTTTTGTTTGGAGCCCTGTTGTGGAATTAGATAAGATATGATTCTTTATCGTGTTTAAAAATAATTAAATAATAATTGTATTAATAACCCCAGTGAGCAAGCCGAAGGTGACTGTGGCAAGGAACACAAAACTCCAAAAGATGATGGTTAATGGAGAAACTAACCTTGGGAGAAACCAGACTCACTGTGGGGGGCCAGTTCCCCTCTGGCTAACATCATGAATAATGTAAATAAGAATTATTTATAGTTAAAAAACATGATTAAAAAAATTATTAAACTTATTAAGTGCTAAGGGTCAGTATTTAGACAGTGATTGTGTTTGAACTGCAAGATTAGTGGCCAGTGTCTTTGAAGTCCATCCTTGATTAAATTCCAGAAGTTCACTTAGATGGAATTGTCCTTGTTTGGCTGATGAAGGCTTTTGTTGGCAATAGTTAGTCTATGTATCCCATTTCAAGATCGTAGTCCATGGTGATGGGGCATCTGAAGTCTCCGTGAGAGGCTGGATACAAACTGGAGCTGACGAACGCTATTTACCTCGGGACTGGCATCCCGAGATAACAGCAGAAAAGCAGATGGGAAAAAATTAGCATAGCTGATGTTCATAATATTAATGCATTATAACTGATTCAGCAGTAGTATAAAAAGTAAGCATTATGTGAATGCTTGGTTAAAGAGATGCGTCTTTAATCTAGTTTTAAACTGGGACAGCGAGTCTGAGCCTCGAACAATATCAGGAAGGTTATTCCAGAGTTTAGGAGCTAAATGTGAGAACGCCCTCCCTCCATTAGTGGACTTAGATATCCTAGGTATGACCAGAAGCCTCGAATTTAGTGATCTTAAAGAGCGCGATGGATTGTATGGTGATAGAAGATCCGTTAAATACACAGGAGCTAAACCATTTAGGGCTTTATAGGTCAGTAGTAATACTTTGTAATTGATACGGAACTTAATAGGTAACCAGTGTAGAGATGATAAAATCGGTGTTATATGATCATATTTTCTTGACCTAGTAAGAACTCTAGCAGCTGCATTTTGGACTAACTGTAGCTTGTTTATTGAGGATGCAGGGCAACCAGCTAATAAAGCATTACAGTAATCTAGTCTCGAGGTCATGAATGCATGAACTAACTTTTCTGCATCAGAAACAGATAGCATGTTACGTAGCTTAGCAATGTTTCTAAGGTGGAAAAAGGCTGTTCTCGTAACAGATGAAATATGATTTTCGAAAGTCAAGTTGCGGTCTAGTATAACACCCAGGTCTTTTACTGTAGTGGATAATGTAACAGGACATCCTTCTAAATTAAAGTTGTATTGTAAGGGATTTTGTGGGTAGTTTTTTGGACCAATAAGTAATACCTCCGTTTTATCGGAATTTAATAACAGGAAATTACGCGTCATCCAGCATTTTATATCTTTAAGACACTCTGTCAAGTTAGATAAGTTAGTGTTTTCATCTGGTCGTGATGAGATATATAATTGAGTGTCATCAGCATAACAGTGGAAATTAATTCCATGTTTTCTTATAATTTTACCAAGTGGCAGCATATATATTGAGAATAATAGAGGGCCTTACAGATCCTTGTGGCACTCCATAGTCTACTGACGTTATTTTCGATTTTTCCCCATTTAAACAGACAAAATGGTAACGGTCTGATAAGTACGATCTAAACCAGCTTAATGCCTGTCCCTGAACACCAGTGTAGTTTTGTAGTCGATCCAAGAGTATTTTATGATCTATAGTGTCGAATGCAGCGCTAAGATCGAGTAGAACTAATATTGAGATGCAGCCTTGGTCAGAAGCTAAAAGTAAATCATTTGTAATTTTAACTAGCGCAGTTTCTGTGCTATGATGCGGTCTGAATCCTGACTGAAATTTTTCATAGATATCATTTTCTTGCAAGAAAGAGCACAATTGAGCGGACACAACTTTTTCTAATATTTTAGACATAGATGGAAGATTTGAGATGGGTCTGTAATTTGCTAGGTTATTTGGATCTAATTGTGGTTTCTTAATGAGAGGTTTTATAACTGCCAGCTTAAATATTCTTGGAACATGACCTAAAAATAAAGACGAGTTAATAATATTGAGAAGAGGCTCTTCCACTACAGGTAACACTTCTTTCAGTAGTTTAGTGGGTATTGGATCTAATAAACATGTTGTTGTTTTAGATGCAATGATAAGTTTATTTAGCTCTTCCTGTCCTATAGTTGTAAAGCGGTGTAGTTGTTCTTGAGGGGCGATAATTGAGGCTGAATCATAAGACACCATAAAAGATTGTACATTAACAGTTGTGTTTACAATTGTGTTTCTGATGTTTTCTATTTTCTCAGTGAAGAAATTCATAAAATCATTACTACTAAACTGTAACGGAATATTTTGCTCAGGTGATCTCTGTTTATTTGTTAGTCTAGCCACGGTGTTAAATAAGAACCTTGGATTATTTTGGTTATTTTCTATTAGTATGCGGAGGTGCTCAGCCCTGGCTGTTTTTAGAGCCTTTTTGTAACGTGACATACTGTCTTTCCATGCGATTCTAAAGACCTCTAAATTAGTTTGTTTCCATTTACGCTTCAAGTTACGAGTTTCTCTCTTGATAGCATGCGTAGCACTGTTGTACGATGGTGCTCTAGTTTTTTCTCTAAACTTTTTTAATCTAATTGGTGCAACAATTTCTAATGTACCAGAGAAAATGGTGCTCAAACTGCTAGTCATTTCCTCTAGTTCATCTGTTTGTTTGGGTTCACTGAGCAGCTGAGATAGATCAGGTAAGCTATTTGAGAATCTATCTATTGTGGTTGGAAGGATTGTTCTGCTTGGTCGATAACGTGGCGCAATATGACAGATTTCAGTGGTACGTAGTATGCAAGTTACCATGTAATGATCAGTGACATCATCATTTTGCGGTATAATATCTATATCGGTTGGATTGGTTCCATATGATATAATTAAATCTAGCGTATGATTTAGGCGATGAGTGGGACCACTGACGTTTTGCGTGACCCCGAAGGAGTTTAACAAATCTGTAAACGCAGCCCCTAACGCATCATTTGTGTTATCTACGTGTATGTTAAAATCTCCAACAATTATTGCTTTATCGACATTGACCAATAGATCTGATAGAAAGTCTGCAAACTCTTTTAGGAAATCAGCGTAAGGCCCTGGAGGTCTATATACGGTAGCCAAGGCTAGAGATAATAGGGATTTTTTTCTTACATCTGAGAGTGTAACATTTAGCACAAGTACTTCAAACGAATTAAACCTGTGACCTATTTTCTGAGTAACATTAAGAATATCTCTATAGATTGTTGCAACACCGCCGCCACGACCAATCAGACGGGGCTCATGCTTATAACAGTATCCTGGTGGAGTAGACTCATTTAGACCGAAATAATCATTTGGTTTAAGCCAGGTTTCAATAAGGCAAAATACATCAAAACTATTATCGGAGACCATTTCATTTACAATAACCGCCTTAGGTGTGAGCGATCTAATGTTTAGAAGACCTAGCTTTAGAAATTGTTTTTGTTCACTGATATTGAGATTTTCTGGTTTAATTACAATTAGATTTTTCCTAGATCCTACAGTAGATGTATTGTTTGGCTTTACTAAACGAGGAATAGACACAGTTTCTATATAATGTTCTACATTGGTACTTATATCAATTAAGTTGGGACAGCAAATACTGTGATTTGGACTTTGACTTACTAGTCATATGGTGTGTAGCGTCTTGGAGATGTTGTCCGACAGAACAGCCGCTCCGACTCTGCTGGGGTGAAGGCCATCAGCACGGAAGAGCCTAGGTCGCTCCCAAAACAGATTCCAATTATTAACAAAGAGCAGTCTCTGTTCATTACACCATGACATTAACCATTCATTTAGAGCAAATAATCTACTGAACCTTTCTTGTCCTAGTCGGTACGTGGGAAGCGGTCCAGACACGACAATCGTTGTTTCTGGCGAAGTGCTGCGTACCGTCTCGATCAGGCTCCTGTAGTCCTTCTTCAGTACCTCCGACTTCCGCAGCCTGGTGTCGTTCGTTCCCACGTGCAGCACGACAGCTCCGACGCGCTCGTCACCATTCAGGATCTCGGGAACCTGCGTAGAGACATCAAGAACACGAGCACCAGGAAAGCAGTGAGTGCGCACCTTACCTTTGCCAGAGATAGTGCGGACATGACGGACGGTGGAATCGCCGATGATCACGGCGTCGGCGGCTCCGACTCGCGAAGAGGTGAGAAGCGGTTCCGGGTGGAGATCTCGAAAGCCGGGAGGGGCGGGGAGGTCCTTGGTCTGGTCCTGGCTCGCATCTTCTGCCGTGGAATCACCCAGGGTCCGTGGTGTTGTGTCGGTGCCGGAGTGAATGAAGGCAGGGATGATCGCGTCCTGGTTGCTCGGGACCTGTGCAGAGAAACACACGGAGTAGACAAGGTCGGAAGTCAAAAAATTATTAACCACTGACCTGTGAGCATCGGCGCGTGATGTTTCAAGCGCGGACCGCCGATCTCGCAGCTCGGCCTGTCTCTCTAGCAGGTCGTGGATCTGCCTCTCGACGGATTCGAGCTCCAACTGCACCAAATATAGTTCAAAGGTGTCTTCACCTGCACACAGAGGTAGCGTTAGACACACATCCGCTATATTCGCCATTATAGCAGATGTGCTATAATGGCGAATTATAGCTTTCAGTTATACAGGTGTAAGTAAGACGATCGATAGGCGAGAGACCACGCGTGCAGTGCTAGCGGGCTAAGAATAGTAGCGGAAGTTCGGAAAGTTGGATATAAGTAGCGATATCAAAGAAATCTGATTGTTTTTTATAAAGACTAGTATCGGAGATATGTTCACACGTTTGTAAAGTTTAAAATTTAGGTTTATGAACAAATGTGAAAGAAGAAAATCAAGGATTGGGGATCAATTCGACGGAGTTATCCCAGTAAGCTTTTGTGAAGGTTTACGCATGTGCAAATGTTAAATAGACGGTGCTTGCTCTGTGGTTTTCCCAGGTGGTGGTCTCCGTGGGGTCTTTTCTTTCTGAAAGAATAGGAGTTGGAAAGGAACGCCTTCCTTGGTGCATGTGATAGTGTTAAGATGGCCCCAGCCTCTTTAACTCTATGCGAGAAACATAGAGAGAGAAAATGCGCGGCTGGCGCGGCCAGCTCCCATGCTTTGCAGGTTGATTTGTTCCCCCCTTCGGGATGCTGGGAACCTTGCCGGCGACGATTTTATGGGCCATTGGGGAAGGGTACTTGCAGTCTGACGCAGCCTGTTGTTTTGCACGCAACTGCCTGCCCGCACCTGCACCAGCAGCGCACGTGCATGGTTCACTGAATAGGGACCCCTAGTGTCGCTTCACTCGACACAACGTCGAAGTGAGCGACAGACGGTGAACGTCTTGGTTACTGTTGTAACCTCCATTCCCTGATGGAGGGAACGACACGTTGTGTCCCCCTAGCCACGACTCTGAACCGAGCCACTGCAATGGTCGAAACTTATTCTCGGCTCGTCAGCGCAAAACCTGAATGAACAGTCATGATTCCCTCCCTTTATACATGTATGTCCGGGGGAGGGAAATGCAAATTCTGTCTTCCAAATTCTCATTGGCCTTTTCTCAAGTTCAGATGTAACAGAGGCCTTCAAGAAAGTCCCCTAGTGTTGCTTCACTCAACAGGTCTCGTTCCCTCATCAGGGAACGGAGGTTGCAACAGTAACCTAGACATTTTCAATCAGTTTTCCCGATCACTCTTCCATCGGTCAGAAAAACAGATAGTACCGCACAAAACTCATACTATTGGTTGAGCCAATGTTGCTATTTCGGGTTGGATGGAATAATCAAACAAACAGAGCAATGTTTTGAGAGTGCCACAGAGCAACAGTGTCTACAGTTGCAGACAGCATTTGTTTTGAAATCTTTAAGTTTTTTTTTTTTTAGTGTGTTAACATTTAGTGAAATATATTTTACAGATACTGTATATTATGAATTAATTGTTTGCATAATATTGTTAGTAAAATATGTGCAGTGCAAGCAAATTCAGCCTATGTAAACATATTTGAAACTTCCAATAAATCTTATTATATTAAAGGGTTAGTTCACCCAAAAAACTCACCCTCATGCCATCCCAGATGTATGACTTTCTTCTGCAGAACACAAACAGATTTTTAAAAGAATATCTCAGATTTGTTTGGTCCATACAGTGCAAGGGAATGGTGACCAAAACTGTGAAGCTCCAAAAAGCACATATAGGCAGCATAAAAGTAATACATTTGACTCCAAATGGTTAATTCAGTCGTCTCAAGAGCTCCAATAGGTTTTGGGTAAGTGTGGCAGGGTGGAGGGCGGGGCTGGGTCATGAGTCTACACACCCGGTCCCTTGTTAGGCTAATCAAGCCTCAGAGGGGGATAAAGGCCGACTGTGGAGGATGGTGTGGGAGAGAGAGATTGTTTACGGACATGTACATGTGTGTGTTTTGTCTTTTGTTTAAGTTTATCATTAAAATATTATTTAAATTGTCAAGCCGGTTCTCGCCTCTTCCTTTTCATTGAACTGCGTTACAGTAAGAAAATGTTAATCTTCTTTTTTCACTGTACATCTTGCCATTGCAGTCTCTAGGCACGATTATGTTTTCAAACTCGATTGGACATCCTAGTGATGACGCATGTGCAAATAGCTTAAAATCACGATTTTGATTTACAATTTGTTAAATTTTTTTCCGTTCTCTCCCAGAATCAATTGGATCCCTTCAGAAGACATGGGTTAAACCATTGGTTTTATGTGGACTTTATTTGCTTTTTGGAGCTTGAAATGGTTGATCACCATTCACATTGGACCTACAGAGCTGAGATATTCTTCTAAAAAATCTTTGTTCATGTTATGCAGAAGAAAGAAAGTCATACACATATGGGATGGCATGAGGGTGAATAAATGATGCGTGAACTATCCTACAAAATAAATGAGGGGGCGACTATTACAGTGATTAGTATTATATGTAACTTATTCAAGTAAAAATTATATGCCCTTTTCCTTTAATGCACATTTGGCCTTGACTCTATGAATCAAGTGCAGTTGTTCAGAATTATTTTCTTTTTAAGTACTGTTAAAGTGTCTGAGCCTGAATAGATGTCTGGGTGTCTTGTCTCTTTCAGCATATCTGAATTTACTGGGTTTCTGCATTAGATGAATTAATGTCAGTGCTAAAGGGATTTATGATTTTAACATTTGTGCTTTGTTTGTGACAGTAAGTTCAAACGTGAGAGAAAAAACATGAAGATCAGCTTAAAAGTACTAAAGCAGTCAGTGGTACAGCTGATGGTGGAGTGCACATGCAATGCTATATGCTGCTTTAAGACCTACAAATGGGCAGCGGTTTAATCTCTAAAGTAGATGCCAAGTGCTGCTCATTGTTTTGTTTGCCATGGGATTATATGGGTGGATTAGGAAATCCACAATTTTTGTTAGCAATCTCTAGCTAACATATAGAAGAATGCATATTATATGCTGCTCCAAATTCAGACTTGCCAGTTCAAAGGAAGAAATTCTCCAGAGCATGTAAGAGAATGTAGAGCTAATGCAGTTTGAAAATGCAGGAATAGCTCCGTTTGGAAGGCACATGGACGCAAATAGAATTATGAAGTATTCTTTCAACTGCTTTAAAACTCCACCACATTCTTTGAAATGCTAAGAAGTTAGGTGTAAACAGACCTTAAGATGTTCCAAAGCGGGCATTTATGCTGCTATCAAGTTGCTAGTGTGTTCTGGGTGGTTGCAAGAGCATTGCTCGGTAGTTTCAAGGGTGTTCTTGGTGGTTATTAGGTGGTTGCTTGCTGGTCTAAGGCAACAGAGCACACCTCCAATGATATTCTGGATAATCTAGATATGACTAATTTTTCATCAGTACCTTAAGGAGCTTCTTTTTTTTTTTTTACTTGAATAAAACCAGTGAATTTAGATGTTATCACATTAAACCTATTTTTATTATAGTTTTTACAGTGTAGGGTTAGAGGTTTGAAGGGATTTAAAGGTCCTTAAAGGGATAGTGTGGCAGGGCGGAGGGCGGCGCGGGGCCGGGTCGTGATGATACACACCCGGTCCCGTATCAGGCTAATCAAGCCTCCGAGAGGGATAAAGGCCGATGGCAGACGGTGGTGCGATGAGAGAGAGAGAGAGAGAGATCATTTATGGACATGTCTGTCATATGTGTGTTTGTGTCTTTTAAGTTTATCATTAATATATTATTTATATTGTCAAGCCGGTTCTCGCCTCCTCCTTTCCCTTGAAATACCTTTACAGATAGTTCACCCAAAAATGAAAATTATTTGATTATTTACTCACCCTCATGCCATCCCTGATGTGTATGACTTACACAAACAAAGATTTTTAGAAGGAAATTTCAGCTCTGTAGCTCCATTCATTGCAAGTGAATGGAGGCCAGAACTTTGAATCTTTGACTCAAAAACCTGAAAACTCATCTCTAATAGTCCCACATTATATAGCACATTTCTTAGTAATGTGTGAAGGTTTGTTCTAGGGCTGCACGATTTGGGGAAAATGTCATATTGCGATTATTGAGGCTAATATTGCGATATGCGATTGCGATATAATAAACAAATGGTATCATTTACAAATAGATTACTGATAATGCTGAAATGTGTATTTCACAACTCAAACATACAAACTAGCAACAACAACTATAAATGCACAGTGTTTTCAAATTAAAATATTTTTACAAAATTAAATATCTTTGCATTACTGCAAACTTGTTATTTTTTCAATGTTACACTTAAATAAAATAGAACAATAAATAAGAACATACAACTTTTCATTAAAAGAAGATTGTCCAAACAAACAGGGACATTTAAGCAGGATGTAACATGTACTTTCTGTAAACTCTTTTGAAAAGTGTGGTTCACTCAAACCACTAAAACGGTTGTTAATGTTGTTGTTTTTTAAATGACAACTCCTCCAAATCCTCTTTCTAAAAAGATCTACTTATCTCTGGTATCTCTTGTCCAGTGTATGGATCATTTTCTGAAATCTCACTTTTCTACTTTTCTCTGTGCTGTTTCAGATGCTGATATAAATTTGTTGGGTTGCCACATGATTTAGCACTTTAATTTTGCACAGTACCTCTCTCTGCTCAGTGTCGGTTAATTTAAAGCCAAAATATCGCCTTATAACCAGGGTTTTTCTTGGCTCAAAATGAAGCGGATGTGGTACCATACTGATCAAAAAAGAGACGTTAAAAACACGTAAACGTTGTCTTTGCATTAATACACTCCTAATGACCTGGCAACTGAATACTAGTGTTAATTCTGTCAGCTGTTTTTTAATTTAATCTTAGTCTTAATCCTGTGTCAGATGTCCTTTTTAGTTTTTATCATAGTTAACCTTATCCTATTTCTATATATTGTTTTTAGTCGTTTTGTTTGACAAAGTATGATGCCATTTTACGTGTAGTTTTAGTCAAAACTAAAACTTGACATTTTAGTTGACGTTTTAGTCATATTTTAGTCACATTTAGTCATATTGATATTTTAGCCACTGAACACTGTAAACATTTTAGCCATAAGAGTATTAATGATAAGCATTTGTCAATCTTGTCTATTGATTGTGCGCATCAGTGCGCATCAGCCGGCGGAACTTTAAATCTCTCCCGTTCTCGACTCCCGCTCAGATTGAGTCTCTTCCGCAACTGGTTGAAGCAGCTCTGACCGCACAGAGAATGACAGTTTTGGAGTGTGTGTTTATTTACATGGCACGCTCCCTTATTATTTGAAGCTTAATTAAGGATGAAATAATGATATATCGCCAAGCTGTGATCTGTGTTTCTATCAAAGACTCGAGCTGCAGTGCTCCTCTCGTCTCGTGTGTCATCATTATAGACTGGTCATCTTATTATTAGCTGTGTAGAAAATGGGCAAACAGCTCTGAGAGAGAATGGGTCACGTCCATACATGCACTTATTTATTTTATAAAATCGCAGCATTTTGCCGTCATATAATCGCACAGGCTGACATCGTGATTGCGATTGCAATATGATTAATCGTGCAGCACTAGTTTGTTCCTATATGTCCTTTGAGTGTCCAGTAATGAGAGGATTTAAATAGATCTAATGATAAGAGACAAGCTAGAGATAGATGCATGTGGGCATCAAAGAATCTTTAAAGCAAACTATTAGCATTTCCTGCTCATTAACCTCAGGCTGTGATTTTGGATGATTATACAAGCAAGCCACTAGCATCATACATAAGATGGAAACTATGTTTGTTTAAAATTTTGTCGAGCCATGGTAATGTTGAAACTGTCCGGTCAAATATTTGATTTGATTTTTTTCAAGTGTCATTTAATTCTCTTGATCCCATAGCAATTCGGAAAGGGGTCTCCCCCCCCCCCCCCTCCCCCAGCCTGTTCAATTAATGGCTTCCTAAAGGTGTATGGTGATAGGATTGGTCCCCCCTCTCTCATCGGCTCCCTGCATTTCATTTGCTGGATGACTGCTCCTTTGAATCCACTTAGTGTGGGGCGAGATGAGTGTCAGTTCTTCTGCCGTCTGTGGAGAGGAAAAGAGGATGAGATAGAGACAATCGAGAGCGAGAGAGAGAGAGAGAGAGAGAGAGAGAGAGAGAGAGAGAGAGAGAGATCCCAGTGGTCTTCGCTCTGCTCACCAACCCAGGCTGATTTATCCAGTGAGGGTGGATTTGCACACACTCTGCTCTGGGCTGAAAACCTCCAATCTGTTTGCTCTGAAAGCACATTATCTGTGGACCTAACCAGTAGGGGAGCTTTGAAGATGCACTGATACATTGCTTCAATCTCAGGTATTCAGTTTACAGCAGCGGTTTCTTAACTGGTTGAGCTTCAGGAAGCAGATTTGACATTGGACATCAAGTGGCAACCCAACACAGTACCAAAACAGCATAACGTACAAAAGTAAACAAAAAGGGTTTTAAAGTCAAACACTAATTTATTATTAATATTATTATTTAATAATTAGCCACACAAAAAACATTGTGGTCAACAGAGAAACCCTTAACCCAGCCTATTTATTTTTCTATCCTAATTATGAACAGTTATTTAGATTTTAGAGTTATTTAGATTTGCATTTCACTTTGTTTTCCATGCTTTCCTTATCAGAACAGTCCTGTGACCCAATTTTGGGTCCCACCAGTGGAGAGGGATATGAGAGTCAATCCCCATCTTCCCTTTTATTTCTTTGTTTGCCAATATGATTTATCTGTGCTGCATCATCTCCTCGAGTACATTGAGAATCTGCTAATGCAGTTGTTACAGCTAATACATACCTGAAACTTCATTTCCATTTGGTGCTAAAAGCATCATGAGAGCTAGTGATTTCAGATTTAACTTTTAGAAGAGACTATTTCCATTATTATTGCTTATACTTTGGGTTAGGGATTTGAATAAACCCTTTACCTTAAGCATTAAACTTTGGCTTGATAATTCTGGCATCGGTTGTGCTATGGACATGAATGACGCCTCAAATTGTGCACCTTATTGAAGAAAGGCATGCTATCACTTTCTATGTGGTCAGAAAAACAAATGAGCAAAAAATGACTTCTTGATGGCTAATGAGGTATTTATAAGTAATTTTCAGTTGTAGGAGGGAATTTAATTACCATCTAAGCTCAAGAATGTCAAATTACGCATGAGCAAAAGGTAGCAGGAAATACGACATTACGTACAGGCATAGAAGAGTTGTTATTACGCCCGGCTCTACAGGTGGGCCCGGTCTACCCAATCATGAACTTGAACCACCTTGAGAACTACACCTACACCCACCCATGCAACTGTTTGGCCCACCCTGCGGGTCCTATGGTCCACCTTACATCTTAGAGCTGGAGCCAGGCCTGTAATATTTAGAATAATTTCAGATTTAAATTAATCATTAAACATTAAGTGTGAATTTAGCCATAATGACTTCAAACTGGGCTCTTTAGACTTGGGCCAGTTAGCAACCTTTTAGCAACTACCCAGAACACCCTAGCAACTACCTTGCAATGACCTAACAACCACAAAGAAGCAAAAGGCTAAAACCCACTCAGAACACCTTAGTAGCTGCATAGCACCACCCTGGCAACCACTTTTGCATTTTACATGGACAAGCAATCACTTTCTTCAAAAATGTGAACATTTTGTATATCCCATAAATTATTAGTCATTATGTTGCACCCGAGACCATCCTGGACAGCCCTGTGTGATTATGCTAGATTGGCCCCGTAACCCCCTCTAAAACCAACAAATCAGACCAGGCTGCTAGATCGGCCAAGACCAGCCAGCCATTTTCTCTGGGTTCAAATATTTATTCATTTATTTTACGGCAGGGCATTCCTTCATCAACATAATACTGTGTACAGGGCCATTTGGGTATTCTAGGTCAGGAAACTGCTTCTGGGTGTTTCAGCGCAGTGCAGAATATATGGGGATGTTGAAGGCACTTATCTGTGCAGAATGCCGATTTCATGCTTTTCATGTTTAACCTCTTGTTCTCTGTGATCCATCAGCTTGAGGGGAGGATATTTGCCAGTTGAGTCTCAACAGGCATTTCACAAACCATAAACACTTGCGCAATGATACTTTCTTGCTGTACTTAACACATTAATTGATTTTCCTTCTCCTGTTAAGAAATGTAGAGGGCAGATGAATTGCAGATATTAATGATTTTTTGGTTTGTTTTTTTGTTTTTTGCCCATACAGCTCAAGAAGCCCAAGGCATTACAGTATGCAGCTATTTAGATGTGATTGATGAGGTTGTCGTTCACCCCCAGAAGAGAGCTATCAAGCTATTATTTGTGTGTTCCATGTAATCTGGACTTGATAAGTTGGTATGTCTAGAACATTTCCCGGGAGATTTGCAACATATTGTGTTTACCACATGGAGCAATTAATTACAGCTCCACTAAATCAAATCATTGCTCTGAAGTCGCTCCAAATAATCTTTCATACTTGAAAAAAAGAATGTAAAGGTGTAATACTTTTTAAAAATGACTCACTTGACTGGTGAAGTATTTATTCAATGCCAGCTTAATATGCTGAGACAGCTTTTAGGAATTTGTAGACAGATTCCCCCGAAAAGCGTAAAGACTGTTGCTCTGTGGTGCTTTCAAAACATTGCTATAAGTGTTTTGAGTATCCAAACCTGCCTGACAAAGCAATATTGACTCAACGAATAGCGTTGGGGGTGGAGCTATCTATTTTACCAACCAATGTTAGGTGGGGGGGGGGGGGGGGTTTGAAAATGGTGAGGTTATCCAAAACAACATAATCGACAAGTTGGTGGGTCTTTACTCTATATACATTTGTGCAAACTGACTTTTACGTGCCACTTTCTACATTTAACTAGAGGCACTACAACAACTGTTCGTTTTATTCTTTGTCACAAACCACAAGTGCAATTGCTGATTATTAATTTATATACTTATTTTTCACTCTATTACTCTCCCAGCTCAACTCAGTTATTATATCAAAACACTTTTACTTTAACGCATGATTTGAAAAACAAAACATTTTAACACTTGTATTACAGACCCACCTACATATACACACTTGTTCCTGTATCATTAGCTAGCTTGGTAGCTCACCGGATATTTCATGAGACCAGGCTGCTTCAAAAAAAGCTAGACAAAGCACACCAGAATGGAACTAAATGCATGGGTTCCAAGTATCACAAGCCCTTTCAACATGTGCAGGATATGAATTATTGACATCTATATTTAAATTTCACTAGTTAAAAGGCTGATTCTTGATATCAATATCAACTTGCACTAGTAAAAAAGGTTAATTCTTGATAAACAAAATGATATCATTACTCGCTGGAAAAATTATAATAATAATAATAATAATAAAATTAAAAAAATGAATTTTACCTAGCCAAAACTGCATTTTTGTAACTGTAACAAAATTTGACTAGTATAATTTCACAATGATCTGTCATTCACTCCTGTTCTAAATTCAATTACAGATATTTTCTGATAGACAGATATAATTCCAAATAAACTTATTAACTGTGTCCTATAAGATTTATATATTTTTTTTTAAATAATTCCCAGAGGGGAACTGGTCCTCACAGTGAGCCTGGTTTCCCCAAGGTTATTTTCACCAATTAACTACATCTTATGGAGTTTTGTGTTGCCACTGTTGCCTTTGGTTTGCTCACTGGGGGCCTAAAAACAACAAATGTTAAGACATGCTTTTTCAGTCTCGTTATTCATTTAACCCGCACAATGAGGACCTTTAGACATCACAGCATAATTTTCTGTTACAGCATGATTTTCTGTTAAGCTGCTTTGAAACTATGTGTGCTGTGAAAAGTGCCATGCAAACATATTCCTGATATCAACAATTACAACTAGCATGACACTAAAATTTTTGATATATGTAAATTAATTTCAACATGTTAAATTTAGTATTTCAGATATCTGGAAATGGATTTCAGAGAGGGGTGATTTTAGGATCTTAGTCTTAGAGTGTCTCATCCCCAATCTTTACTTCATTCAAGCTAGCTAGCTAATATTAATTCAGAGTATTGTCATTTTCTGTAAATGTTTAATGTCTAAATATTTATAAAGTTATACAAATAACCGAACCCACTTGAAGAATATAGACACACTATGTATTATTGTAACTGTCTATTAATTGGCAACACTATTCATCTGTCCTAATCAATCCTTTTTTTGTTCTCCATTTATTAACAAAACTATATAGAAAGTGAATCAGTTTTTTGCAACTTCTGTAGTTAAAAGTACATTAAACACCATGAATACCTATTACTACAATAAATGTCCCATTTATTTAGTGGAGTGAATTAACTCCAGATTATATTTCTCAGATGGTCATTAAAGGGATAGTTCACCCAAAATGAAAATTATCTCATCATTTACTTAGCCTCATGCCATCCCAGATGTGTATAACTTTCTTTCTTCAGCAAAACACAGCGATTTTTAGAAGAATATCTCAGCTCTGTAGGTTCATGCAATGCAAGTGAATGGTAACCAGAACTTTTTGAATCTCCAAAAACACATAAAGTCAGTATAAAAATAATTCATACAACTCCAGTGGGTAAATCCATGATTCAGAAGAGGACCGTTTATCCAAAAATAAAATTATCTCATAATTTCCTCACCCTCATGCCATCCTAGATGTGAATGACTTTCTTTCTTCTGCTGAGCACAAACAAAGATTTTAAGAATATTCCAGTTCTGTAGCTCCATACAGCAAGTGAATAGGTGCCAAAATTTTGAAGCTCCAAAAAGCACATAAAGGCAGCATAAAAGTAATCCATTAGACTCCAGTGTTTTAATCCATGTCTTCAGAAGTGTTATGATAAGTGTGGTTGAGAAATTGATCAATATTTAAGTACTTTTTTACCATCACTCTCCACTTTTACTTTTACATTGTTCTTTAACTAACTTGTGACTCAAGTCTTTAGAATTTGTTCACCAATGAGATTAATTTAGGTTAGTTGACTGACTGTGGGATTTTTGTAAATCACAATTTTACGTAAATAGGTGGCAACCAATGAACATCTTTTATGTGTTTTGAGTGAGTCATTAAACCATTGAGTCATTCCACGTTCCACAAGTCTAATTACTGTATTAAAATTGAGTGTCTACAAATCTGCTGAGAGACTTTGTTTCCCCACAAATGACAACAAAGCTTATCTATCATTTTCATAACTGCTGTGCATGACTATACAAAAAGACAATATTAGCCTAAAAAAAATGAAATGTTTTAATTACGCCTTGATGTGATTGAAATGTCATCAGTCACTTTTACTCAAAATCAAGCCAGCCCCTTTCTCTCCTTTTTAAACTAAATTACCTAAGTTAACCCAACTAAACGAATTCCCCCTCTCCTTCATTTGGTCAACAGATACTAATCCACGCTTTTTCATGAACGTGATGACTCATTCTGTTCAGACTCCAATGACTGACTGGTTCAGCAAAGGGGTGTATTCATTAAGTGGGCCAAACAATATAGCTCGAAAATACCTGGAGAGAGATATAAGTAGAGTTCCCATTCATCTCTATTGCAGTGCTCAGCTGGTGCAGGGTCCCTGAGACTCCCCCGGAAGTGAGCATGATCTTGGCGCCAGTTTTAAGGTTACGTACGTGCTCTGCAACCGCAGAAAAATGATGTTGAATGTTTCAGACTGCAATGCGATTTTATCATAATCAGAAAAAATATAAAACTGATTGGCGGCCGGATTTGTCCCACAGGATGCCAGTTGACTATCCCTAGTGTTTGGCTACAGACACAATTTTTCTGAAAAAGGGTTTTATCCTGCAAACTGTCTAACAGCTAAAGCACAGCACACTGTCAGCCTGCTAATTAAACACCACCACTAAAAATATCAAAGCAAAAGAAATAAAAATTACTCTAGCAACCTTACAAATCAACCAGTTGTTGGACCATCATGACTCATCCCTAGTAAAAAGTTGTTTAAAAATAGTCAGTTTTTTTGTAATTCAGTTCACTGATGCTAGTGTCATAGAAAGTACACACTTCACCTTTAAAACATGAACTGGTAATACTAAATATAAACTTTCAGACTTTCAGAATCAGTGCAGGTTTAATCAAACCACAATACCTCAAAGGAAAACGATTTCTTATATGAATTTTATCCTTTACTCTCTGGATTCAATTCACAGTAATCCTGAGAACCAGCTGACACTCTGGTATTCCCAAAGGATTTCACCGGTTTTGCCAACAATTCAACAGTGACTAATGGCACAGCTTTACAAGTATGATGGATGCTTTTGGCAGCTCTCATCAGCGCCGGTGACATGACATAATTCAATGTTGCACAATACTTTGGTCCAAAACACACTTGACAGCCCATTATACGAGACTTCATAAGCACTATTGAACAGATCCAGCATTGTCATCCATTTTTATGCATATGGAGATCCCCACTGGGAGTTGACAGTAATTCAGGATCAGTCTTGTTGCTGAGGGATAAGCAGCAATGTGCCATCTGGGAGATGAATGGAGAACATTTGTAACAGCATCTCCTTGATCATGGTGGTTAAATGACTTGTTCTAATATCTGTCAGCCATTAAAGATATGAAGCAGCTATTACCAAGGTCAGGGGTTTATAGAGAAAGGTTTGAGAAGTGAAACGTGGACGATAATTAACCCTACTGTGGGACAATAGACCATATTATCTAACTAATCATATTGCATTAATCAGGTTTAAATGGAATTGAGTCTCCGAGGTTAATTGGACTGAATGTGCATAACACAGTCGTTTATGCAGTGGTGTCTGTGTTACAGTAGCATGTAATAATTGTAAACAGCTGTATTGTCCAGGCTACATCATTCAGAAATGAATAGAGAATGCCCTTTAAATTCCATTTCAGTTTCTACATTTGAATTGAATTTGAGAGGAGGTAGTAAACATGACGCAGAATTGTAATTGTAATTCAAATTTAAATTAACAGTTCACTCACAAATGTGAATTCTGTCATCATTTACCCACCTTTACGTATGTTCAGTGGTGGTGTGGGGGTGTTGAGTGGATACAATGACACCTGGGACGGAGAGGTGCGGTGACCTTGTTAAGTTAATGATTTCCAGGTTTCGGTCCATGGTGGCCACAGACACCCCCCCCCACCCCTCCACAGTACGACGATATAAAAATGCTGCCCGAACATTTCTGTGCCACCACAGATTGATCGCTTCCCCCTGCCTGGCCACCCCTTTGAAAAACTCCTGGCTACACACCTATTTATGTTTTCAGTGAAGAAAATTCTATCCAGTAAGTAGCCTGAAGAGAAAAGAGGCATATTTCAGAGCGTTATCAACACAAGGTTATAGTTTCAGTAGCTCAGCAGAAGCTCAGCATCATTATCATTATCTGATAAAGAGCTGAGGAGTTAATGACTGGCACAGCTTACGTGTGTGTTTGTGTGTTGCATATGGCGATGATAGGACATCTCTAATGAATACTGAGTGTGTCTCATCGGGTGACAGCATGTGTCTTCAGGGCTGTGTGTCTCTATTATCGACAGTTCTACTGATTTTATCCAACACAAAACACACAGTATGCATACAGAATGCCAAACAGAAGACCCCTGCAGCAATAGGGTTCTTATCTTGTGAAGCATCAATGCTGGAGATGTTTACGCTCTTTGTTGTGTATTTGTGCTCCTTTTTTTTACATCGCTCTTTCTACTCTGCATTAGTTTTTGTTCAAGTTTTGATCTGTAATTTTTGATCTGCACACAGACACGCATGTTTGCAGTTCTTGCTGCTCACATCAAGGGCTGCCAAAATTACAAGTGTTAACCATGGCAATAATTATGTCAAGCATCATTACATTTAGTTAACGAAATTAACCATCATAGAAGCAGTCATACTATGACACCTAAACTGTGACGCTAAATTTCTTATACCATCAGAACGTAGTTGGAACCTAAGATGCATTGCAAATTGGTTAAAATTTAGGCTCTGATGACAAAATTGTGGCCAAAATTGTACAGTGTGCACCTAGCTTTATACTGATTTTTTTTTTCATAATCAGTATTTTTGTTTTATTTTCCAGTAAAATTTAAACAACATAAATTTGCCACATGGGATATGCGATTATCCTCTCAAGATTTACTCACCCTCGCCTCGCCATCCCAGATGTGTATGACTTTCTTTCTTCTGCTGAACACAAAAAAAGATTTTTAGAAGAATATTTCTACTCTGTAGATCCATACAATGCAAGTGAATGGTGACTAGACCTTTGAATCTTAAAAAAATCACATAAAGGCAGCATAAAAATTGTCCATAAAACTCCAGTGGTTAAATCCATTTCTTCAAAAGCTATGTGGTTGGTATGCATGATAAATATTTAAGTTTAAGTCATGTTTTAACTGTAAATTTTCACTTTTACTAACACATTCTGGTGTTGACGTAACTTTCAGTTTTACATTCAGCCACCTACTGGTTGGGGCTGGTCAAAGGTGGAGATTTATAGTAAAAAAAAGGACTTAAATACTGATCTGTTTCTCACCCACACCAATAATATCTCTTCTGAAGATATAGATATATAGAAAGATATTCATACACATCTGGGATGGCGTGAGGATGAGTAAATGATGAGAGAATTTTAAATTTTTGAGTGAACTATAAAAAAAATCATAACAAAATTTAGTGTTCCCTATCTGTCACACACTCGACGTTGTGTCGATGAGTTGACACTAGGGGTCGCTTCTTGGGAGCCCAGACATCTTTGATCTTGAGAAAAGGCCAATGAAAATAGGCTTGTGGAATTTGCATGCCACTCCCCGGACATACGGGTCTGAAAGGAGTGATGCTGCAAGTGCACATCAGATATCTTCTTCGGAGCAGAGCAGTCAAGTTCACTGAGCTGAATGCCTCCTGCCGTCTCCATTCATCTCTCTCTAGTCTGTTGGCTCTACGGTGCATTCCAGCGGTCCTCCCCCTCGTACACCATGGTTGTGCTGAGCAAATACCCCTGGGCGCTTCAGCAGCCAAAAACTATGGAGTGAACAACTTTGTTTATATATATATATATATATATAGATCGGTCAAGGGGCTATGAGCATCACTTAAGGCCGCGCCCCGCACTCGTACCTTTCTTCCCGGAAGTGCATGATGAGCTCACGTGATCACGGCGGGCACCTTTTACTGCCCGGACCCAGTTTGCGGGCTCGTCTTCTCTCACTACCCTCAACGGTGGCGCTGCCAGGGGGTGCTCGGTGACTCCCCAGGTTGGTAAGGCGATAGCGGTGCACTTGTGCCCGTAGAACGCCGCCACCTGGCCGAGTCTCCCCGTCCAGGACCTGTGGGTTTACGTTCTTACTCACGACTGAGCCTACAGTGCCACTGGACAGGCCGCCTCCGCCCTGCACGCCAAAGCTCTCCTGCAAGTGCACCAAGCCATGGCACTCAAAGAACTGCACGAGGGTAGTTCTGACCCAAGAGTTATGCAAGAGCTGTGCTCAGTGACCGGTCTCGACCTCTCGCGTCACGGCGTGGTCTCTCGGGCAGGCGATGTCCTCCTTAGTGGTCCAGGAGTGCCACCTTTGGCCCAACTTGGTCGAACAAGTTTGGCCTATTCAGCGGCACCGTAGAGGATTTTGCCCAGCAATCCTCAGTGGTAAAAGGCAGACAGGGACCATTCAACACATCCTGCCCCGGTTCAACGCAATGTCTTGAACCCACGTCTGTTTGTCGCCAAGGGCGTCCCCCTGCGGTAGCAACACTGGCTCTGCCACAGTCCGTCCCAGTAGGTGTCAGTGCTGGACTGTCTGCATGTGTTCAGATAGAACACGTTGGTCCCACTAAAATCCTTTCAGAGGCTCCTGGGCATATGGCATCCTTAGAGATGGTCACGCCACTTGGGTTGATGCATATAAGACCACTTCAGCACTGGCTACAGGCCCAAGTGAAGAGACGAGTATGGCACCACGGCACACACTGCGTCCTCGTCACGCAGGCTTGTCGTGGTCTATTTAGCCCCTGGACAGACCTAGCTTTCCTATGGGCAGGAGCTCCCCTAGGCCATGTCCCTAGGCATGTCAGGATTATGACAGATGCCTCCCAGCATGGCTGGGGCACCATGTGCAACGGGCACTCAGTCGTCGGCCCTTGGACCGGCCCGCGACTGTGTTGGCACGTCAACTGCCTCGAGTTGCTGGCAGTATCACTTTTCCTGAGGAGGCTATTGCCATTGATCCGGGGCAAGCACGTGTTGATCCGGATGGACAACACAGCAACAATTTCATACATCAGCCGCCAAGGCATCCTACACTCTCGTCGAATGTCACAAATCGCCTGTCGTCTCCTCCTTTTGGAGTCCGCAGCGGCTCATGTCGCTGCGAACCACCCACATCCCAGGCCACCTCAACAGCACAGCGGACGCGTTGTCACAACAGGTTACACTCAGGAGAGAGTGGAGACTCCACCCTCAGGTGGTCCAGCTGATCTGGATTCGATTTGACCAAGCACAGGTAGACATGTTCGCTTCCCCAGAATCCTCCCACTGCCCAATTTGGTATTCTCTGACAGAGGCTCCTCTCGGCACAGATGCCCTGGCACACAGCTGGCCCCTGGGGTTGTGCAAGTATGTGGTCCACCCAGTGAGCCTACTTGCACAGACATTGTGCAAGGTCAGGGAGGACGAGGAGCAGATCCTCTTTGTGGCCCCTTATTGGCCCTGCTGGATTTGGATCTCGGACCTTATGCTCCTCGCGACAGCCCCCGCCCTGGCGAATTCCCCTGAGGAAGGACCTTCTTCCTCAGGGATGGTGAACCATCTGGCACCCATGACCGGACCTCCGGAATCTCCATGTCTGGCCCTTGGATGGGACGCGGAAGACTTAAGTGGCCTACCACCCCCGGTGGTAGACATGATCACTCAGGTCAGGGCCCCCTCAACGAGGCGCCCTTATGGCCTGAAGTGGCGTCTGTTCGATCAGTGGTGTCATCACGATGCAGTGGACGGTAAGTATTAGGGAAGCACGATTTGATCATCAGGTCCCTGAGAGGCACATGCTGCCCCCTGCTGGCCTACGAGCCCATTCTACCAGGGGTGTTGCGGCTTTTTGGGTGTTGTCCCACGCAGCCTCTCTAGCAGACATATGTATAGCCGCGGGCTAGGCAACACCTAACACATTGCAAGGTTCTATAACCTCAGGATTGAGCCAGTTTTGTCCCGTGTGTTGTCAGGTGACATGAACAGGTAAGTTCGGGTCAGCTGGCTGGGTGTATTGCTTATAGTGCCTTTCCCCTCCCTTGAGGCGAAGACATGCGCTATTTCCCCAGTTGCGTTCGCAAGAAGTGTGAACCCTGGACGTTCTTCCTCCCTAGCCTTGCGGCCGACAAGTCTTTGGAGACTAAGGTAAGTGCTCCACATGTGCTGGTTGTCCCCCTAGGCAACCCTGTGTGATGTATATTCTGCAAAATGGTTTCCCTGCCTGTAAACCGCGTCTTCCTTGGGCAGAGGGGCCTCTGTCCTTGGTCGCTGTGTTTGTAATAACTCCTCCCCCCCTTGGATAGGATCTACCACAGCGGCACTCCGCACAATGTGCTTCTGCTCCTACCGGGTAAGACCATGTTTTGTTTTCCACGTGAACCCCCCCCCCCTCGAGCCCGGGTGTGGTCTCCGCAGTGTCCTCCTCATTGGCCATATATATGGCCCCCAGCCAAACAATTTTGTTCCTTTTTTGTGGAGAACAATAGAGAGAAGGCCATGACTGTGCCAGCCAGTCCCTATACTTCTGAGCAGTTAGCCATTCCCCAATGTGTAGGGGACCACTTCATGCCTGCCAGTGTGTCGGGGTAGTTATGCGGCGGCTTGCTGTGCTGGCTACGAGGCACACAGAGGTCTGCCCGTCTTGCACCGCCAGTCTGCGTAACTCGGTTCAGCTCTTGTAGCGTTTACTATTGGGACCCCTAGTGTCAACTCATCGACACAGCGTTGAGTGAGTGACAGATAGGGAACGTCTCGATTAATGATGTAACCTCCATTCCTTGATTGAAGGAATAAGACGTTGTGTCCCTCCTGCCATAACACTGAACCAACCACTGAAATGGCCGGGTCTTTGACTCGGCTCCTCAGTGCAATACCTGATGTGCACTTGCAGCATCACTCCTTTTATACCCGTATGTCCGGGGGAGTGGCATGCAAATTCCACACGCCAATTTTCATTGGCCTTTTCTCAAGATCGGAGATGTCTGAGCACCCAAGAAACAACCCCTAGTGTCAACTCATCGACACGTCTCGTACCTTCCATCAGGGAATGGAGGTTACATCAGTAACCGAGACATTTATTTTTATGCTTAAAACAAGAAGAAAAAAGATTTAGCATTGGGGTAAGAAAAATACAAGTTATTCAAGATATATTGTAGTCTCTTAAAAAAAATGTTATCTTACATGATTTTTCTTCTCAAGTACAGTATATTTATCTTGTTTTAAGGATGTTTAGATATTTTGACTGTGCAACAATGTATATCTATCCATCTTTCCATTCTAATATCCTTGGTGATTCTAGGTCAGTTAGATCTATATTTTATTTTTTTAAAAGCGCTCTTTCAGATGCTAGATCATTTCCTTTTGCTGTAAGGACTCTATCCAGGATTGTCTCCTAGAACACCCTCCCCTTTCAAAGCACTTGTCCTTGCAATTCTAACCCCTCCTCTCACTTTGCTATGATTGCTCCTACTCTCTATACCCCTGTCATCGCTCTCCTTGAGAGGAGCTTTTTATCATTGCTACCCACCTCTGCTTTATAAGCCTGCGGATAGATGCTAATTTCTCCCCAAGGGATTATTTTCAAGGAATTGCAAGTGTCTGCGGATGACCTACTGTTATCTGTGCTCACAAACAACACGAACCAGGAGCACCTTTTGGATTCAGGGCAAGACAATCATTCTGACGGGGGGGTCTTCATCTCACTTCCACTCTGGCAGTGTCTCCTCTTTCTTTTTTGTCTTTTTTTGCTCTTTCTCTATCACACCCTCTGTCTTTGCCTTTTCCATTCTCTCTTTTTTTGCTCATGGAGGAGAGGAGAGCCACTGTGGCTTATAGGGTTGGAGGATAAAGATGAATCGACCCAGCTTTGCCAGTCACAATACAGATGATGCTGGAAGAGTTACATCCAAACAACCTCCACACACATGTCTTTCCTATGATGCCTTTGTATACTTCAAATTCTATTTGAGAGGAATAGTTCAGCCAAAAAATAAAAATGTTGTCATTATTCACTCACACCCATGTTGTTCCATCCCAGTATTAATTTCTTACTTCTGTGTCAGGGCTTCTGTATTCCTAACGAACGTGGACGATGACTAATACTGAAAAGCTCCAAAAAAGTACAATTAAAGTAGTCCATATGACTCATGCACTACAGTATATTCCAAATCTGAGTTTTGAATAGTGTAAATAACTTGTCCTGCTTTGGCCAGACACATAAAAAAACAATGGTGTTTGGCATCAGATACATCACAACTAGCACAATGCATCCAAAGATGCCATTTTTTTTAAATTGAACACAACCACAAATAAGATTTGAGAAGCATGACAGATTATCAATGAATAAGGACTTTTGGCTGTTCTTCACATAAAGCTACCATATGCAGACTTAAAAGATATTTCTCAAGCTGTATGACAAAATATATGATGCTTTTTTATTACATTTTTTTTGGAGCTTGGAACTATAAATCACCATCCACTTCTGTTGTTTATAATGGACATTCTGCCTAGCATCTATTTTGCTCAACGGAAGAAAGAAAATAATAGTTTGGAAGGCTGAATAAATGAAGACAAAATGTTTCTGAGTTAACTATTCCTTTAAAATAGCTCCTTTCTCTTGTACATAAGCTGGTACTAATTAAATAGTATTTCCATGTGTCGCAGGTTGTAGAGTGATACTTGAAATGCATTTTGAATCATCTGGTAAAAATATAACACTAGGTTGATATTACTGTCTCAATGCTTGCTGATTCAAGTAATTTTGTTGGTAGCAACAGCATCCTTGATTTTCACTCATAATAAAAAATGGCTATTTGCTGAAAATTTGTCTAGTAATTGAAAGGTAAGTTGTCTGTACCTCTGTTACATCTTTTTATGTTCAGGGAACTTCCTCCTTATAAGCCTATACATCTTGTAGTGATGTCTTGGCCTATGGACCCTATGCCTATGGACATCATACATTACATCGCAGCCAAATAATAATACCAATTATCATTTTAAAAACACGTCAATGCACGAAAGCCAAAACCAAAAAGGTCTAATACCAGGAAAAAGCTGTCTACTAATATTTGCAATCTAAATGTTGCTTGCAATAATTTTACATGAATGTGTAAAACAAAGTACGCGGTAACTTTTCAAAACTTGAACTGACAATGAATGCTCCAGTGAGCCCTATTTACACTTATAAAACTCCTGATGTTGCTATAACAATGCAAAATGCACTTAACAATTTACTTGAAGTGAAAAGCAGCCCTCCTTTCCTGTTTACATCTCAGGTTTTTAAATCCATAAAGATCTCTTTCTCAATGTCAATACCAGCAGTGATGACAGCCGACTCGTCAGCAAAATCTCGTGCACTTCGCTTTCAAATTATGTGCGTCACTTAAAGCGTGATTGCGTCACTCAAAGCCAGCTAGGAGGCCTCAACTGGGACATATCCTAAAGACCACACCCAACAAGAACAAATAAATCAATCTGATTGGCTGATGAATCTGACAATCTGGCTTTAGATGCCTCTTCACTTCACTGTTGAGGGATTCTGTAGAAATTTTGAAGGTTGAGCTCAGACTCACACGCTGCTTATTATATATATATTCAATACTATTTAGTGGCTTAAGCAAAAATGATACCGCCGTTATTATTGGCTTATAACATGTGCACAAGTGTTGTTCTCAAAGCTGTTATCATTTTTTAGTTAAAAGCAGATAATTATAAGTCATATGTAATTGCAGTTTTCTTGCGTTGTTGGTTTTTTGATAGTTATGACTCATAGCTTATGAGCGTCTTGCTGTGCATGCCACGCTCGGTGTCAGCTGGAAGAGGTGGATGTTAAACTTATTAAGCTGCAGTTTCTGCCTCACAAATCCTACATTTGTGTTGTGATGTCGGTGTAAATAAAATGACATGTTTGATGTACTGTAGCACCAGAACATGACACCGTTGTTTGGCAATTTCAACAAGTTTAACTGGACTTCTTGCATGTGTACTGGAAGTGTGTTGCTCTGTTTTCCTGTGAGCACTCAGCACAGCCTCTCACGGGAGGAGACTGTTCCACAGCTCTCAATATTGCGCTGATTGGATTTAATTAAACAGCAATCCTCACACTTGTGTATTGTACTCTACATATGGTATTGTATAGTGAGCGTTGCATCGTACGATACAATATGATATTTTTTACACCCCTACTGTATATATATATATTATATTACATACAAATTAGCCAAATACATTTAAACTCCGTTTTTCACAATTCCTGAAATTAATTGTAAAAAACATTCCCTGTCTTAGGTCAGAGGGGATCACTATTTTAAGAATGTGAAATGTCAGAATAATAGTAGAGAGAAGGATTTATTTCATCTTTTATTTCTTTCATCGTTCCCAGTGGGTCAGAAATTTACATACACTTTGTTAGTATTTGGTACATTGCCTTTAAATTGTTTTACTTGGGTCAAATGTTTTGGGTAGCCTTCAACAAGTTGCTGGAAATTTGGCCCATTCCTCCAGACAGAACTGGTGCAACTGAGTCAGGTTTGTAGGCCCCCTTGCTCGCACATCCTTTTTCAGTTCTGCCCAAAAATTTTATATCGGATTGCGGACAGGGCTTTGTGATGGCCAGTCCAATACCTTGAAATTGTTGTCCTTAATCCAGTTTGCCACAACTTTGGAGGTATACTTGGGGTTATTGTCCATTTGGAATACCCATTTGCGACTGAGCTTTAACTTCCTGGCTGATGTCTTGAGATGTTGCTTCAATATATCCACATAATTTTCCTTCCTCATGATGCCATCTATTTAGTGAAGTACCCGCCTGCAGCAAAGCACCCCCACAACATGCTTGCAATCCTCACCCTTATTCCTCCAAACATAACTATTGTCATTATGGCCAAACAGTTCATTTTAGTTTCATTAGACCAGAGGACATTTCTCCAAAAAGTAAGATCTTGGTCCCCATGTGCACTTGTGCATGTGCAAACTGTAGTCTGTTTTTTTTTTTATAGCGATTTTTGAGCAATGGCTTCTTCCTCGCTGAGCAGCCTTTCAGGTTATGTCGATATATGACTTGTTTAACTGTGGATATAGATACTTGTCTACCTGTTTACTCCAGAATCTTCACAAGGTTCTTTGCTGTTGTTCTGGGATTGATTTGCACTTTTCGCACCAAACTAAGTTCATCTCTAGGAGACAGAATGTGTTTCTTTCCTAAGCGGTATGATGGCTGGATGGTCCCATGGTATTTATGCTTGCGTATTATTGTTTGTACAGATGAACGTGGTACCTTCAGGCATTTGGAAATTGCTCCCAAGGATGAACCAGACTTGTGGAAGTCCACAATTTATTTTCTGAGGTCTTGGCTGATTTCTTTTTATTTTCCCATGATGTCAAGCAAATAGGCGCTGAGTTTGAAGGTAGGCCTTAAAATACATCCACAGATACACCTCCAGTTCAGTACACCTCCTATCAGAAGCTAATTGGCTATTTGTCTAAAGGCTAGACATAATTTTCTGGAATTTTCCAAGCTGCTTAAAGGCACAGTTAACTTGGAGTATGTGGACTTCTGACCCACTGGAATTGTGATATAGTCCAGTAAAAGTGAAACAATCTGTCTGTAAATTACTGTTGGAAAAATTACTTGTGTCATGCACAAAGTACATGTCCTAAACAACTTGCCAAAAGTATAGTTTGCTCATATTAAATCTGTGTAGTGGTTAAAAGAAAAGTTTTAATGACTTCAACCTAAGTGTATGTAAACTTCTGACTTCAACTGTAATTGTTATTTTCCAACATACATTGCCATCATAAATACATTTCCCACATAATGCATTTCCATGTTTTTTTTTTTCTAAAATAATGTTTTTATTTTAAATGTTATAGCTTGCAGAAATCATGAAAATAACAATGATAGAGATCTTTTGCCTCAATGTCATTTGCCTTCTCAAAAAATGCTGCCTTTATATACAAAGTCGAAGGCTTGTCCTCAGTATTTGCAAGGACCCATTTTCAATATTTTTCACAAAAATGTGACTGACTCACTCATTGCTCCTCTCCCCAGCCTCTTATATGTTTGTATCCCCAGGATACAAAAACCTTTTTAGGTTTAAGTGCAATTAATTATATGAAAATAATGAGTTAAAATATTAATGCAGTTAATCATGCCTCCAAACAGTAATAAGGAATTTTCCTACCATCGGAGCAATTCAAGTTTGATGTACCACCTTGATATTTTTGTGAATCTGTGGCATCTTGGGGCAGTCAGCACAGCTTCAGTTGTTCAAGCAACATGCCTCATCAAACCAACAATCAACAATCAATCTCTCATCAAACCAACAATCTCTGCTGATACCAATACATGTTTTCTTTTTGTTTGTTTTTCTATGAATTCAATATCAGCAGTTAATTTAAATGTTATCATCAAAATGGCGTCTAAATAAATAAATAAATTATAAAAAATTGTATCAAATGAATATAGAACAATGAATTTTCAACGTAATATTGTATTCATTTTTTCAAATTAAGTGCTTTTATACAGAACCTCACAGCATAATCCAAAATACAATATTGGAGTTATTTTTGTCAAATGAAGTGCTGCATAGCAGAACGTCACAGATATGAGATATTGTACAATTATAATACAATTACTATTTTATTACTATTATTAGTAGTATTCCAGTGAATATTACATAAATATACAGTACTGATATATTTATTTTTTCAATTTAAATTTAGATTTTATTTTGGCAAAGCTTTTATTTTGATGCCCTTTCTCTGTGAGTGTGTGTGTGTGTGTGTGTGTGTGTGTTTTTATATTCTAAAAAACAGGACTTATGAGAGACGCTGAAAACACTGAAGTGAGACGTGATGTAACCAGTGTGATACGCTCCAAAAGCGTCCGCCTGGTGCATGAGAACATTAACATAGTGCAGAGGAATGTTGGCCAATAATAGGGCTATGTTCAATGATTTGGAAATACAACTATTAATCAAACAATATTTTAACTTTTAAAACCACTTTTTTTATTGGCTAAATGCTTGTCTGTTGACACAATATGTGATATCTATATAATGTAATGAATTTCAATTATATGAATTATAACATTGTGAGTGCAGATTCTGTGTGAGCGGGCTAACGACCTGCAAGGGAGAAAACAAGCCAGTGCAGGCATCGTGCTCTCTGTCTATAGTGGCATTGAGTAGTTAATAGTAATATTCAGTTCTTTTGAGACATAAGCAACACTGTCTAAATGAGAACATTGTGAAGGTTGCTCACCATCTAGAGATTTATCAACTCCGCTGTCTCCCTGTGGGTCTGTGCAATGATGACTTGAGTATGTTTCCTCCAATATAAACATCACAGAAGGTGGCACATTGCTAGACACCTACAGCACATCTCTTTTTCAGGAACGAGAAATCTCCACTTATCTGTTTAAAACAGCACAGCTCCAACACCACCCTAATAACACTGTCCTGTTTCCATTCCTTGGCCCTCAGAAGAATTCACTGCCCCTGCAGATAGCTGGTAATCAAGGCCCTGTAGGTCACATACTGTTATTGGAAGCTCCAAATAATTGGGATACAATTCTTTTTTAGTAGACTTTGTAGCAAAAATAAAAGCTTTTTGTCTAATTAAGAGCTTGCAGGAACATGCAGCTTGGACCATCAGCAGGGGGATGATGGGAGACAGATGGGATTTAGCTAATTGCTGCTTGTTTCGTTAAGGCTGATACGCCCGTCGCGTCTCCTTCGTTAGCTCGGTACATCATGTGCACTATGGGCTGCTCAGGTCAGCAGATTTGCAGGGAGACAGCAATCTCAGCAGAGCCCTTAATCGACAATGCCCCGAAGCCACTTCCTCCCACAATGCAAATGCAATTTTAGTTCCTCTCTCTTGGCACTCGTTTGAAATTGATATCTATTTTTTCTTTCACGTCAGATTGCCTGCAGTATGTTGATGCTCATACTAATTACTGCCTCCTTGTGTCTTTTTGTCTTCAATCAAACTTTATTATCTTTTGAGAGTTTCATGAGCGTGCTCTAAACACATTGGAATATGGAGACAAAACCTTGTCTGAGCAAAGGAAACTTTGCTCAAACAAAAGTCTGCACCAGTAAATATTAGTGGGAAAATTAACTAAACATCTGTGCTATATTTGTGCGTGGTATTTCAGCGCAAAACACTTGTATTATATACACTAACCAGGCACATACAGTATCTTACAAAAGTGAGTACACCCCTCACATTTTTGTAAATATTTGATTATATCTTTTCATGTGACAACACTGAAGAAATGACACTTTGCTACAATGTAAAGTAGTGAGTGTACAGCTTGTATAACAGTGTAAATTTGCTGTCTCCTCAAAATAACTCAACCATTAATGTCTAAACTGCTGCAATGCTACTTTACTATTGTAGCAAAGTGTCATTTCTTCAGTGTTATCACATGAAAAGATATAATCAAATATTTACGAAAAAGTGAGGGGTGTACTCACTTTTGTGAGATACTGTAATACGTTGAAATAGCATTTTGCCATATTGAAAGTAATTTGTTATTGTTCTTTTCAGCACAAGCATGCCTCCTTTCTATGTAATTAGGCTGTTTATGAATCTTGCTTTATTCACAACACACAAGGCCATTTGCTTGACACTATTAACATTTTGCTATTACTGCTTATGGAAAGCAGGCGGTAAACTGAAGTTTATTGTATACGTTTTCTTGTGGTCATATGCTATGTTCACACCGTGTCTGAATTACTGTAATTACAAGATGGTAGCTCGGAGGTTGTACTCGGAGCTGTTAACGTCTTGGGAGTTCTAAGTCATTCGTTTCTATTATAACACTCATACTGACAAAACACCGACCCCACCGACTGATAACAGCAAAATATGGACATAAATATTTATCTGTTTCTCACACACACCTATCAAATCAGTTCTGGCGACATTGATTTAACCAATGGAGTCATATGGATTACTTTAATGCTGACTTTAATTTTTGTCACCCATTCCCTTGCATTGTATGGATCAAAAGAGCTGAAATGTTCCTCTAAAAATCTTCATTTGAGTTCTGCGGAAGAATGAAAGTCACACACATGGCATAAGTGTGAGTAAATGATGAGAGAATTCTCATTTTTGGGTGAATTATTCCTTTAAATTGAAGGTTTGACTGCATTTCCACACAAAAGAAAAAGATGTGTTTGTAGAATGTAACGCTAATTCTAATTGACATCTTGTTATTTCATAGTATGGAAACATGATCTGTAAGGATGGCTTCAAGCTAATAACTAATGCAAATTAAACTTTGAACCTTTCCAATGTAGCACTTAAATTAGTATAGCCATCTTAGTTGACCTTTTGTAGAAGTACACCAAATTATTAAATTCGCAAGCAGTCTTGCCAGGGTAGGTTCATACTGTATGTTATTTCACAAGATTACTCATATGGCTGTCAAACTGATGCTGCCTTTTCAGTGTGACATTTTCATAAGCTCATGGACAGAGTCTCAATCTCTTTGCTATATGTTATTCGTTTTTTGGATCACAAGCTCCACAATGGTCTAGAATCCACCGGGGGCAGAACAATGTGCCTCTTTCACTTCTCCTCACAGATATTAATGATTTCCAGGCTGGTTAGTGAGCTCTTCTGGAGCCTGTGGGTGTTTATTCAAGCAGGTTCTAGAGCAGTTTTCACCACCCACAGCTAAGATACAGTGGAGGATGACTGATCTTTGCAATTGTTGTTGTCCTCATGTAACCCACACTAATACATGGCACGTCTTCATGGAACAGATCCCAAGAGTCTCCCATGCAGCTGTCAATTATACCAGTGTTTTACAATGGTTAAACGAAGGGTTTGGGGTGATACACGGAACTCATGTGCCCCACAAGGACCTAAGCTGCTCCCAGCCTCATTAAACATCATGTCAGTGGAGCAGCATCTGTGTCTTCTGTGACCTACAGCTGAGTTTCATTACTGAGAGAGAGTAACGGACACCAAACGGAGACACATGCAAATACCGCAGCATTGCCTGAAGAAAACATGGTACCATTTGTTATTATTATTTCTTTCACAGCAGATGCCTTCATCCAGGACAAATTACGCAAGTTTGGCTGTACTCTTTGCATATTATTGATTTAAAGAGTGTGACAGAGAATGGGGGAGCAGAAATTCGCCATAAATTTAACACTTCCTTGAAAATCAGAGATGGGCCTTTATTCCCGAAACACTTTATCCCCCAAGGAGGGGGCTGGAGAGACTGGCATTATCACTATAAGAATACCAATGGGGCTTTTATGTCGGATTGGAATAATTCATGGTAAGCCGTAGGGAATGGAGAGACATGCAGTGGCATACTGTTTGGCATGAATGTGGAGGTGTGTGGGAGAAGATGGATGGATTGTAAAGACTACCAGATTTTATCAACTTTTATCAAATTTTAAATTGTACAACTTTTCACTTGGAGAGCCTCCTTATTCCCAACGTCAGATGGCCTTATCTATTCACTGACCTTCTGATGAATTCTTCTGGTATATTGCACACAAAACTGTAGGAATGCCCCCTGATAATCGACCAAATGTTAGTCGATGAGAAGAGTCTTGAACCGATGAACACCGGTATTATCGCTGGATGGACACTAGGTGCTACCATGGGATAATTTTCGTTAAGCATGGTTAAGCCTACACAATAAAGCAAGACACCTTGATTTCAAACTTTGAACATTATTTTGTATTTATTTTAACTAAAATTTCTAATGAGACTGAAATTTTTTATTTTTTTTAAATAACATTTAAAATGTGTGTCGTTCAACTGTTTTGAATGATGTCGTATATCGTCTTGACACGGTCAAAGGCATCAGCTATTGGTGATCACTCTAACCATCGTCTTTCCCAGAGATCATCGTCTGTCGGCACAACCCTAATGTGCATTTCTATCTATAAATTAACACAATGTTCAGACAGTCTCCTTGCTGGTTTTCCCGACACATTCTGAATCATTACCGCTTTTACTAATAAAGGCTTATTATTATGGTTTATTATTTCTCTGTAAAGTAGAACGTCTCGAGTTACTTAACTGTAACCCCTGTTCCCTGAAAAAGTGGAACAAGATGCTGTGCTGATTTAGCGATTTGGGAACGTCTTTAGGAGTGACCAGCTGTGAATATGTGTGCAACATGTCAATGAAATTGACTAGAATTCATAGCCTCTGCTGGTGACATCATCAGGATGCGCCGGTACAGGGGCTATAAATAGATGCACCACAGGCGCATCGTCAGGTCTTTTGTCTGAAGAGCAGTCCTTGGGCATCCTCGGTGCGGCAATGAAGCGCTGCATCTCATTCCGCTTTTTCAGGGAAGAGGGGTTACAGTTAAGTAACCCGAGATGTTCCCTATCAAAAGCTACACTTTGATGCTGCAATGATTTAGCACTTTGTGAACGAGAATACCCACGCCGCCGCACTGCGGATGTCTGGACCCCTTACGGTTGTGTAGTTGTTCTCACAAGAGCATGAGAGGTCTCAGACATGAGCTTGTGATGTTGACTCAAGCACATAAGAGCCCGTAGTGGCATGAACATCCAAACTATAAAATCTTATAGCCCTTATTACAGAGACAATCCCCCTGGAGCAATCTGGAGTTAAGTGCCTTACTCAAGGACACAATGGTGGTGGCTTAGGGGATCGAACCGACAACCTTCTGCTTAACAGTTTAGTACTTTAGCCCACTACGCCACTGCCACTCCACCTGGCAGTTAACTGGATCTGCATTATGTGCACTGCACCATCTTTCAAAGACACCCCATTTATTGGCATAACTTCTTCTAGTAGAGGGAGCCCTAGCACTTAGAATTGTCTTGATAAGTTCAGGTGAAAGCCCAGTGTCCCTCAGTTGGCACCCTTCAGGGGGCAAACTTGAAGGTTCCTCCTTTCCGGATTCGCCCAGTGCCAGCCGTCAAGGAGAGACATTATCTCCTAGAACCATACCCTGTATGGCCAATGCGGTGTTATTAGTAAGAGGCAGGACCCTTGCTGGCCAACTCTGGCCAAGACTCCTGAGAGCATAGAAACCGGAGGAAAAGCATACAGGCTCATTCTGGGCCATTCTGGACCAGATGAGCTAAGACGATATCCCTGTGCTTTAATGCCAGTTCTTGTGACTGTGCTTGTATCAGCCAGTCATCTATATAATTCAGAATGCGGATACCTTGGAGTCGCAAAGGAGCCAGTGCTGCAGCCATGCACTTCGTGAATGTGCAGGGTGATATGGCTAGGCCGAATGGAAGAACCCAATATTGAAAAGCTTCACCCCGAAAGCGAACCTCAGGAACTTCCTGTGTTGTGGCAGAATTTCTATATGAAAGTATGCGTCCACGAGATCGATTGTGACCAACCAATCGTGATGTTGGATTTGAAACACGACATCTTGACAGTTAGCATCTTGAACTTGAATGCCTTGACTCGAATCAAGCCTCGAAGGTCTAAAATCGGACACAAGCCCCCATCCTTCTTGGGAACCAGGAAGTATCTGCTGTAGTAACCTGACTCTCTCTTTGGAAGGGAACATGTTCTATGGCCCCTTTGACCAAGAGATGTTGCAGTTCTTTCCACAGTAGACATGCTTGTTGTAGCCTTTTTCTACTGTTCTCAGGACCCACATAGAAACACCTGGCAGTAGCTTCCACACTGCCAGGTTCTCTGAGATGGGTATCAATTTTGACACTTCCTGTTGAGGGGATATCTATTGTTCCATGTCCTGGACTATGGGAGGAAGCAATGGATCACCCAACATTTCGCTGGAAACCGCTAACTCCTGAAACACCAGAGGTGGCGGGAATGGAGAGGTTTCTTGGGGGTTTCGGGAAGGTGCAGGTGAATGTATCACGGGGGGGGGGGGCTACCCCCACAATGCTGGGCGCAAGACCGTCAGGACTTTCTCTTCTTGGAGATAACGGTCCTGAGGTCTTGCTTCGGGGGCTGCTAAGGGCGACGAAACAGTCCCCATTTTCTACGAGGGGGAATGCGATTCGCCACTCTCTGTTTTTGAGCCTCCCTTCTAGAAGGACCGGGGCTGGGCTGGGTGGCGGCGGCCCCTCCTCCTGAGTGTGGCGAGGAAGGAATTGCCCGAAGGTATCCTCATGACTTTTTGCCTCCTTGAACCTGTCTATATAGTCACCGAACAAGCCAGGATGTGAAATCGAGGCATCAAGACTTTGTCCTTGTCTCTGATGCTGGAAAGGTTCATCCATAAGTGCCTCTCCGTGCTGACCAAAGCAGCCATAGACAATGGCATGAGCCGTCTGTTTGGTCGCCCGGAGATCCATGGCTTGACGAAGCTCTGAAAACACCTCCTCGTTGACCATACTGCCCGCACGCAGGTCCTTCAACAGGTCACTGCCATAGTGTGCAGGGCAGCACCAGCCTGACCTGCTGCCTGATAAACTTTCCCAACAAGCGTAGAGTTTGTCCTGCACGGCTTTGTGGGGAGATTGGGTCTCTTTAGAGATGATGCCGAGCCATGCAAGAGATAACCCACAAGTGTCTCTTCTACCCGTGGCATCCCGCGGGTCACATGGAATCACATGGAATACCCCATGCATCAGCACCCACGATAGTCTAATATGTCGACGTCAAAGGCACAAAGACACGGGAAGTATAAGGTTTACTCCATGAATGAGAAAGCTCGTCATGGAGGTCATCAAATAAAGGAAGGGACTGATGTAGCGTTCCCTTCCCTTGGCCACCAGACAGAAATCTGTCTTCCAGCTTGGAGCGTTTGGGGGTCTCTTGTTCACGTGGCCAGTCTAGCTGTAGTCTGGCCACCACCCGAGTAACCACCTCAAGCAATTCCTCAGCTGCTTTATTATCGTTTGAGGAACGCTCAGATGTGGGTAGCTCAAAGTCCGCAGACTCAAGAGATTCGGCGTGCCCCTCATGAACTGAAGAGGCACCGGAGCGCGCTTCAAGATCACGAGAAGGACCGGCTGGATCTGGGGAGAGAGCGAGCGATAGGGAAGGACCCGTCTCTCGCTCCTCGGCAAGATCCATACGAGAGCCCCACGATGGAAGAGTGGGCGCTGACGCTCGGAAGCGAGACGAGTGCGAATCATTTTGACTGAAAGCAGATCGCAATGCTTACACCCGCCCCAACGCAAGAGCAGCATGCTCTTCCCCCAAACACACAAAACAAAACTGGTGTGTGTCCGTTTCAGCCATAGAGCGTAAACACGGTAACACACACCGCTTGCTTTGTCCATCAGTCTTTTTTTTTCTTTTTTTTTTTTTTTGAAAGAGAAAGGTTTCTGCACACTGCCTAACAAATTCTAACTCCTAAAAGAGGAAAATAGAAAGTTTTTGACAGGGTTGAGAAGCACAACACACAGAATGGTCTGAAGACAAAAGACCTGACGATGCACCTGTGGCGCATCTATTTATAGCCCCTGTACCGGAGCATCCTGATGATGTTACCGGCAGAGGCTATAAATTCTAGTCAGTTTCATTGACGTGTTGCACACATATTCACAGCTGGTCACTCCTAAAGACGTTCCAAAATTGCTAAATCAGCGCAGCATCAAAGTGTAGCTTTTGATAGGGAACAGTGTTAGCAGTGTTACTTATAACATTCTCTCTCAGCCCTGGAACTCAAAATATTTTCTGATGCCCCCCAAAATATATATATTCAAGTAATTAAATTAATATCATAAAGGTGTGACTAGTCAACTAATGGCTTAAATTAACGCCTTCTAGTCGACTTGGAAAATCTTGACCCAATGCAATTTACCAATGGTAATATAACCAATAGTTTTCAGATTTCAAGGAGAGAGTCTCTGATTTCATGACTGCATACATCAATCATTACATCAGTGTGTTACTACATGCAACAAGTATAATAACAAAAAGAAAGTGCAAAAAAGTGGTGCTTCATTTTCAAACATGTTATTTAAGCAAAGTAAATGAATTAACTTTAGAGATGTGTGTGCTTCTCCTCTGTGGCACTTTATGTTGATATCAGGCACACTGAAAAACTTGTGCATGTATGCAGTTTTTCTAATTTTCTGATTGGTTGGTTATTTCCCCGGCAAGTTAAACAATCTTGTTTAAGGTTATTTCCCCGGCAAGTTAAACAATCTTGTTTAAGGCCAGTGGTTGACTGGTAGAACTTTCACCCAAGAACCACTTTGTTTCACCAGACTCTTACTTGGGGAGTCAAAAAATCTATCATACATAGACCTTTACATTGTAATATACACTCACCTAAAGGATTATTAGGAACACCATACTAATACTGTGTTTGACCCCCTTTCGCCTTCAGAACTGCCTTAATTCTACATGGCATTGATTCAACAAGGTGCTGAAAGCATTCTTTAGAAATGTTGGCCCATATTGATAGGATAGCATCTTGCAGTTGATGGAGATTTATGGGATGCACATCCAGGGCACGAAGCTCCCATTCCACCACATCCCAAAGATGCTCTATTGGGTTGAGATCTGGTGACTGTGGGGGCCATTTTAGTACAGTGAACTCATTGTCATGTTCAAGAAACCAATTTGAAATGATTCGAGCTTTGTGACATGGTGCATTATCCTGCTGGAAGTAGCCATCAGAGGATGGGTACATGGTGGCCATAAAGGGATGGACATGGTCAGAAACAATGCTCAGGTAGGCCGTGGCATTTAAACGATGCCCAATTGGCACTAAGGGGCCTAAAGTGTGCCAAGAAAACATCCCCCACACCATTACACCACCACCACCAGCCTGCACAGTGGTAACAAGGCATGATGGATCCATGTTCTCATTCTGTTTACGCCAAATTCTGACTCTACCATCTGAATGTCTCAACAGAAATCGAGATTCATCAGACTAGGCAACATTTTTCCAGTCTTCAACTGTCCAATTTTGGTGAGCTCTTGCAAACTGTAGCCTCTTTTTCCTATTTGTAGTGGAGATGAGTGGTACCCGGTGGGGTCTTCTGCTGTTGTAGCCCATCCGCCTCAAGGTTGTGCGTGTTGTGGCTTCACAAATGCTTTGCTGCATACCTCGGTTGTAACAAGTGGTTATTTCAGTCAAAGTTGCTCTTCTATCAGCTTGAATCAGTCGGCCCATTCTTCTCTGACCTCTAGCATCAACAAGGCATTTTCGCCCACAGGACTGCCACATACTGGATGTTTTTCCCTTTTCACACCATTCTTTGTAAACCCTAGAAATGGTTGTGCGTGAAAATCCCAGTAACTGAGCAGATTGTGAAATACTCAGACCGGCCCGTCTGGCACCAACAACCATGCCACGCTCAAAATTGCTTAAATCACCTTTCTTTCCCATTCTGACATTCAGTTTGGAGTTCAGGAGATTGTCTTGACCAGGACCACACCCCTAAATGCATTGAAGCAACTGCCATGTGATTGGTTGATTAGATAATTGCATTAAAGAGAAATTGAACAGGTGTTCCTAATAATCCTTTAGGTGAGTGTATATGCCAGTGCCAGTCAGACATCACTTCAGTCTTTTGACTTCAGAGGATGAACTGTTGCTAACTCAAAACTGTAAGACAAGGGATACTTCATATGCCATTGCCTGAACCTTGGACTTAGGACTTACATATATTTATAGATTAGAGATAATTGCAACAAAAGCCTTCATCAGCCAACTAAGAAGGACTATGCATCTATGTGAACTTCTGCAGTTAATCCAGGATGGACTTCAAAGACATTAGTCATTAATCTTAAAGTTAAAAAATATATATTTTTTAAACAATGGAATTTAACGCTTACTTAATTTACAAATTTAAAACCATGACTTGCATTGCACATAAATTATTACCATTATATTCATGTTGTTTAGCCAGAGGGGAACTGGCCCCCACAGTGAGTCTGGTTTCTCCCAAGACTATTTTTATACTTTAACTAACATCTTGTGCAGTTTTGTGTTCCTTGCCACAGTCGCCTTCAGCTTGCTCACAGGGGTTATATATACAATTATTAATTTCTATACATAATTTACAATCATATTTAATCAAACTACACAATGATGATTTTCTTTTAATGCATTATTTCTTGTGAAACTGCTTTGAAAAGTGTGTTGTGTTTTGTGAAAAGTGCTATACAATAAAAATGACGACATTTAAGATGCAGAAATTATATTATTTCTTAAAATAAATTTAACATTATGCCAAGCATTTTGCACAACCGGGCAACATTTGGTGGGTCGCAAACCAACCTGCCCCCAGTGTAGAGACGCCACTGTCAGCCACATTTACATTATTTACATTACATCTATTATACACTCACAATATGAAATATTGACTGTGCTTTTACAGGTTCGGGTCATGGGCCATGCTAATCTTTCTTCTCTGTTCCCCACAGCCTCTGAAGATGCACTGCAGTAGCTGTGCGCTGGTCACCAGCTCTGGTCATCTGACTGCTGGGGGTCGTGGAAAAGAGATCGATCAGGCAGAGTGCGTCATCCGAATGAATGACGCACCCACAGCCCATGGCTATGGCTCAGACGTGGGTCACCGCACGAGCCTGAGGGTCATCGCTCATTCCAGCATGCAGAGAGTGCTGCGCAGCCGCCACGAACTCCTCAACTCCAGTCAGGACACAGTCTTCATCTTCTGGGGACCCAGCAGTTACATGCGGCGTGACGGGAAGGGTCTGGTTTATAACAACCTGCGACTTATGAACCAAGTTCTGCCAAAACTGAAGGTCTACATCATCTCCTGGCAGAAAATGCTACAGTTTGATGAGCTGTTCAAAAGTGAGACAGGCAAAGACAGGTAAAAAGCTCTTTATGACATATTTAATAGGGATTGGTTATTTTTGTGTAAGTGTCTGAGTGTCCGATTTTTAAGTGTTGTTTTATTTTTACTTTTAGACACATTAATAACAATAATTTTCCATTATGTGAGTTAAACTTTTTTTTAAACTATTGGTTTAATTATCGGTTAACCCGATCTTAAAGAACCGATAACTGATTAAGTGGAAAAGTGCAAATATCAGTAAAAAATATGAGTCAACCTGATTAAAAATTGGATATGCATATAGGTTAAAGTTCTCTCAAAAGAGTAAGAGCAAAGACAGGTAATGAGCACTTTATGACAATTTTACTAGAGATTGACAGATATCGTTTTTAATGACCAATACAGATACTGATTATTTTATTGTTTAAGAGTCTGATAACCAATATGCATAGCAGATTTTTAAGTATTCTTATTTTTTATTTTTTTATTTGGACTATCTAACTTATCAATAACATATAGATAGGTCCGATCTTAAAGAACTGATAATCGATTAAGTGGAAAAGTGTAATTATCAGTAAAAATATGGGTCAAACAGATTAAAAATCATATATGCATATCAGTAACAGTTTAATGAGCTGTTAAAAAGATAGATGGGCAAAGACAGATAATTAAAATGTTTTGACATTTTTACTAGAGAACAACAAATATTGTTTTTTATGACTAATACAGATTTACAATTTTGTGCCCCATAACCAAAAGGCTGATATTAAAGAACCGTTACACGATTAAGTGTAAAAGTGTAAATATCATTTAAAAATATGGGTGAAACCCATTATTGGTCTAATTTTGACAACCCAATTTGAAATTGTGAGGCCTATTTTAGTATCTGTCCTGATGTTGTTCAGAAAATTTGTTGTAATCGACTATTTTCATGATACCTTGTATAAAGCTAAGTGGAAAAATGTTTAAACCCATTTCTGGATTTAAATGGATCTGCAGAACACAATTAACTGAGAGCATGCATTTAAGTGCCAATAATGTGCATGTGGCATGCCCTAATTTGTTATTACCTATTTTTACTTAAAAGAGGTATTATATGGGAATCCTGGGAGGTGTCCTAGAACTGAGTCTACAGAGGCCATTCTTATTCCAGAATTACCATTACCCATTTAACCAAAGGGAAAAGGAGGTTAGTGTGTGGAGAGAATGGGGCAGGATATAGTCTTTTTTTCCAGAAGACATTCAGTAGAGGTGTAATGTTATAAGATGATTGCTGTTCTCATATGACCCAATATAAATATGCATCAAATACAAATGCTAACAAACAATGCTAAATTCTAATGCTAAATTCCAACAAACCAAACTTAACCATCCAACTTATGATAGCAAAATGAATAGCTATTAAAAGGGAGGAGAAAACACTTACCTGTATCATATCTTTTGATAACCAGGTGAGAGCCATGCGATTGCTATTTTTGGTTGTCTCACCTTAGCTGGTTTATACTGGTTGAACTGATCTTCTAGCCTGTCTAAGCAAGTGTTTAGCTGGTCGGCCATCTGATCTTCCTTTCTGGCCAGTTGACCAGTGCCCAAAACACATCTGAAACCAGCAAAACAGACCAGCCTAACAAGCTTAGCCAGGCTGGGAGAACAGCTAACATAATTTAAGCTGGGTCTTTTTTCTTCAACATTGTACTGTTCTAGAACACATTTTGAATAGTTTATTTTATCCCAATCCAGTCATTTATATGACGACCACTAATCTCATTATTATATGTGGCATTCTGCATCTCTCATTAGTGAAAGCATCACATCTGTATATGTGTCATTGCAACAAAAAAGTATTTTCAAAACTCTTTGGAGGCTCATTAGTAAGAAATGCAAATACTAGCACTGGTGAATTTGCTTAGAAGGATACAGCCAAGTATTTTGTAGCTCTGGTCTCTTATTACCACAGCAGTCTTATTGCAATAGTCAGAGTGTGTCTTTCATCTGCTATCTGTTTCTATGGTGTTATTCTCTAAAGTGGCAAATGAAAATGGGAAAGTGAAAATGAAAGACCAGAGATTGCTGTGAGAATCATATCAATGAAAAACTGTCTCTCTAAGATTGCTAAGAATGTGCCAAGCAGTTAGAGTGGCGAAGGGTGGCTGCTGTTGTTTTTATTGGATTGATCATTGTTTTACATTGATCGAATTTCAAAGAGCTGGCCTATCAAATGTTGCTCTAAGAAACTTTTGACAAGATTTTGCCTGCTCAACAATAAGGAGACAGAACCATTGCAAATAAATAACGTATTAATCAGAAACAGTCAGATACAAACCTTTGCAAGGTCACAGGGGAATTAGGGTTGGGAACAAATACATTCGTAACACTTTCTTATAACTATATGGTATAAAGTATTTGTAAAGCATTAGTTTATAGTTAATTGACCATTAGTAAATTATTGTTCATACATTATCAATACATTAATAAGCTGCATACAAACATAATTTTATTTGTTTTTATTATACGGCTGTCTGGAAAACTCAAACCTGATTGGTCAATAGTGCCATCCAGCGGTCAGAAATTGCTCTGTGACAACCACACATCCGGGTATTTAGATGTATCAGACCGCTCATCCAGGTTCTGCAAGCCGTCTCTCCTGCTTCTCGGCTCACTGTGCGATTTCTACAAGTAAGCTAATTAACAACAAACCATCGCACACCTGCAGAAAATAGGTGCGTAGGAAAAAACGACCAAAAAAATTGGTCGAAAATCTGCAAACAAGAAACTCCCGCACACTATCAGAACTTGCATATAAAAAATATTTATTTAGCAACGTTTCGGACTGAAACGTTGCTAAATAAATATTTTTTATATGCAAGTTCTGATAGTGTGCGGGAGTTTCTTGTTTACAAGTAAGCTAATAAAATAATTTGAACTCAAATCAATGTTTCATATGCATTTTATTTATTTATATGGGAAGTTGTCTTGGTAAACACCAACAGAACTCCAACGCAAACTAGAGGTTGATTCAGTATCAGAATCCGAATGAGCTTTATTGCCAAGTATTCATGTACACAAGGATTTTTTTTTAGGTGATAGGAGAAACAAGTGCACACAGAACATTACAGTGAGACACAATAAAACAAGGTGAGAGTATAAATAGACATACAAATAATAGGACATATAACAGAAAGGTGTATGTACATGTGCAAGTGGTAATGTATGTGCAAGTTAGGGGTGTGTGCAGTTTTTGAATTAAATATGTGAATTTACATATGTACATGAGATATTTATTTACATTATTCCAGCTGTTCAGCGTTTTCTTCTCAAATTACATAATTTCAATGCAAATCAATATTATATGTCCATGTATTTATTTATTTGGTTAGTAGCCATGTGATAAGTGGGATAATGTACAGTCAGCCGGTTGTCATCAAATCCCTGTAGGGGTTTATTGTGTGATTTGTACATATCCCTTATATATTAACTTTAGCAAATGATTTATTATTGTTGAATAAATTCAGATATAGGCAGTATGATCATGTTTTTTTTACTCTTAAGAAATAACTTGTTTCCTTAGTTTATCATACCTAACTGATGTGTCTAGTTGATGAAAACCAGTGGTAAATAATTTTTTATCTGAACATTAAGTAAGCAGAAATTCATGGTTAATAAAGATATCAAATATGCAATGAATTTGAGACATATTTCTACTTAATGTATTTATTTTATGTTTTAGGAGCATTTACTATTAAATCCATGAATTCTTAATAAAGATCATAATAAAGCACTTACTAATTGCTGGCTGCGCATTTTACGTGACCTAATGTAAATTGAGAACTATATATGTCTAATTAAACAGTTATTACCATGGTTCAACAGTAAGGATGACCTGTTGGCTCAGGGGCAGCATAAGCATCTTGGCCTTTCAGGCCAGTACTGCGTTGTCACTAAATCTTATACAGTTGAAGTCAGAAGTTTACATACACCTTAGCCAAATGCATTTAAAATCGTAGAAAATGATTCCCTGTCTTAAGTCAGTAAGAAACGTAGTTTAATGTGAAAAGTGCAAATCAATCCCAGAACAACAGCAAATTACCTTGTGAAGAGGCTGGAGGAAAAAGGTAGACAAGTATCTATATCCACAGTAAAACAAGTCCTGCTCAGCAAGGAAGAAGCCACTGCTCCAAAACCGCCATAAAAAGCCAGACTACAGTTTGCAAGTGTACATGGGGACAAAGATCTTACTTTTTGGAGAAATGTCCTCTGGTCTGATGAAACAAATATGTAACTGTTTGGCCATAATGACCATTGTTATGTTTGGAGGGAAAAGGGTGAGGCGTGCAAGCAAGGATATATTAAAGCAACATCTGAAGACATCAGCCAGGATGTTAAAGCTCGGTCGCAAATTGGTCTTCTGAATGGACAGTGACCCCAAGCGTACCTCCAAAGTTGTGGCAAAATGGCTTAAGGTCAACAAAGTGATGGTATTGGAGTGGCCATCACAAAGCCCTGACCTCAATCTGAAAATATCAGATCCAGACCCAAAAAGTTTCACCCAAGTAACCAAATAATAGCAAATAAAAGCTACCAAATAATAGCAACATGTATGTAAACTTCTGACCCACAGGGAATGTGAAGAAAGTATTAAAATTATTAAATCATTCTCTATACTATTATTGTGACATTACACATTCTTAAAATAAAGTAGTGATCCCATCTGACCTAAGACAGGGAATGTTTTCTATGATTAAATGTCAGGAATTGTGAAAAACTTCAACTGTACTTGGCAATAAAGCTAATTCTGATTCTGACATTGACCCCATTTTCCAGAGTAACTGACAAGCTCTATCTCCCATCAATAATTTTTGCATCAATTCAAATCTGTTTACCTTTTCCTGTGGCGCTAGTGATAGCGTGCTGCGCGAACCATGTCAAAGCAATGGGTTTACTTCCCTTACGGTTAGATTTAGGCTTGGGGTTTGAGTTAGAGTGTAGGGTTAATAAAATAATCATTCAACTTCACAGTATTTCATAATTTACCATTAAAAAAACAACTCTCATTTAGCGCAACTCTGTGGACATTTCATCTTGTAACTGCTCACACGTGCCCATACATTCAACACTTGCAGCTTCTGCCACTGGGGGCAGTGATTAGAATTTCGGTAAGCATAAACCATTTTCAGCTGAAGAACTTTTGACCTACTGTTGCCGAATTCACTGTGAGATCAGTCTGACCAAAAGTTAATCTGTTAACGACATGTGGTCTTTAACAATAACAAATACTAATGGTAGTTGGGTATTTCTTCGCATATTTTTTGTTCGATATGCCATTTTATCATAGCCAGTTTCACATAGTATGCTTTCTTTGTTCTTAAATGTTTTGCCGCATTTAGAGGTGAATTTATGAATGAATGTACCACTTAAGTACTTTACTGTAAATACTATAAATAATTTGACTTTTGTATTATACTTTTGCATTGTTTATGAAGCTTGAAGCGGTGGTCACCAGAAACTGCAATTGTATGAAATCACTGAGCACTTTTTTTTCACAATTTCGCAATTTGTTTTAAAAAAAAAAAGAGAGAAAGAATGTCATATGGGGTTATAATAACACAAGGGTGAGTAAACAATGACTGAATTGTATTGTTGGATGAACTATCCCTTTAAGTGTTGTCTGCTTGTAGAAAGTAGAACGTCTCTTAGCCACTGTCAACAAATATACTGTAGTTTGTGGTTCAGCACATTTGAAAGAAAAAGAACCCTAGACACCTTCAAGAAATTCATGCTGATGGTGTGGTAAATCATGCATTGTAGGCAATGTATATATGGTCATGCAAGTTTGGGAACACTTGACAGTCGAGGTGCAGTGCCTTTGCTCTCTGGCCTGCCAGTGTGAGTGTGACAGACAGCCCTGCAGCACAAACACGACCCAGTGTTCTGCATTTTGTTTTTCTATGATTTTTTCCTACGGCCACTCTGTTCTGTTTCTTTTCTGTTTTGCTCTCCTTCGACTCAAAGTAGTTTTAATGCACCCTTTCACACATACAGGCTCATAAACAACATTGCTTTGAAGAAACTTTTCTGTCAAAGTGTGTTCAAAGGGTTTTTTTAAGTAAATGTATGCAATAGGTTTCCATGGTATCAAAATAGCATTTGCTAATTTGTGGCAAACGCTGAATATTAGGTTGGTTAATGTAATGACTTTGCTAAAATATAACCTAACACTTGAATTCTCTGGATAACTGGAATTAAGATGATGTGGTCATCCACTGTGCTGCCTTGAATTTATGAGCAGTCTCGCAGATATACTGTACCACACACTCTCTCTCTCTCACACACACACACACACACACACACACACACAGGTGTAAGAGCTGCTCATGCACTAAACATTGTCATGCATGATTATCTTCAAATAAGAGGCTCAGACTCCCAGTTGGTTAGTGAGAAAGTATTGGGATTCATAAAAAGAGTGCCTATTTGATGCAAGTCAATACCCAGGAAATAATCTAAGCCTCGACTGATGCAATAAGTTTATGCCTTGGGATAAATTTTATTCTTGGATGGTTTTTGAGACTATAGGCTAATGAACTGAGTCTATACAGTTTATAATGAGTAAAACAGTGTCAAGCAAAATATTCAGAAACTTTACAGCAAGTATGAGCAGTATGAGCAGGTGCCTGGTGATATTATATGGATGTCATATCTAATAACATTGCATTTCTGTATGTTTAGTGTTTTGTGATTCAAAAGAGCACTGTTGATTTATTGCGTTATTTTAGTGCAAATAATTCTATTAATATATTTATAGAATTAATCATGCTCCCTGAGCCATTCGTAAATTCTGAAATAAATGAACGCATTTTCCGACCATAAGAGCAATTCAAGCTTGAAGTACATGTAACTTTGTGTTTTTACAAGCTGCATCAGCTGGGTAGAGTCAGCGCAAACCTCATGAGCTGCACAGCCACAGAATGAGAGCCGGATACACAGGACGCATTCATGGCAGCTGGACGAACCACAACATAATGCGATTTTCAATGTTTCAACTACATTTTACTTGACACAAGTCCTATTATTTTCTTAATATATTTATTATATACAGTGCATTCATAAAGTTTTCAGACCCCTTAATTTTTTTCACATTTGTTATGTTGCAGCCTTATACTAAAATGCATTACATAATTATTTCACATCATTCTACACTCCATATCCCATAATGACAAAGCAAAAAAAAAAAAAAAAAAAAAAAAAGATTTTTGATAACTTTTCAAATTTATTAAAAAGAAAGAACTGAAATCTCACATTGACATACGTATCCAGACTCTTAACTCAGTACTTAGTTGAAGCACCTTAGGCAGCGATTACAGCCTCAAGTCTTTTTGGGAATGATGTGACAAGCTTTGCACACCTGGATTTGGGGATTTTCTGCCATTCTTCTCTGCAGATCCTCTCAAGCTCTGTCAGGTTGGATGGTGACCATCAGTGTACAGCCATTTTCAGGTCTCTCCAGAGATGTTCGATTGGGTTCAAGTCCGGGTTCTGGCTGGGCCACTCAAGGACATTCACACAGTTGTTGCATTGTCTTCGCTGTGCGCTTATGGTGATTGTCCTGTTGGAAGGTGAACCTTCTGCCCAGTCTGAGCACTCTGGACAAGGTTTTCTTAAGGATATCTCTGTATTTTGCTGCGTTCAGCTTTCCTTAAACCCTGACCAGTCCCCCAGTCCCTGCCGCTATAAAACACCCCCACAGCATTATTATTATTATAACCTTTATTTAACCAGAATAACCTCTCTGAGATCAAAATTCTCTTTTACAGGAGTGTCCTGGCCAAGATGGACAGCAAATAAGTCAAAGAAATACACAGCCTAACTTAAATAAATTTAAACAGACATTTACAATACTAAAAACACTTACATGTCATTGATTCATCTTCAAGCTGAAGGATGATACATTTAAATGTTCCATAAACACCAAGTTTTGTAACTTCAGTTTCACTTGAAGAGAGTTCCAGTCAAACAGAGCTGCATACCTAAAAGCCTTTTTACCTAATTCGATTTGAACATGGGGAACAGAAAGAATATAACAATTCTGAGAATGAAGGGAATATTTCCCAACACTGTTATGTTGGATCAAACAACAGAGACACGAAGGCAAGAACCCCAAGATAGCCTTGTAAATAGTTGCAATGCATTTCTCTTCTAATAGACAAAGAAGGGGAAGCTACTCTATTATACAATGTACTATGATGTGTTGAGGTTTACAATTTGATATAAATCTTAAAGCACCATGATACACAGCATCGAAAGAAGAGAAAAGATAAGATAGAGCAAATTGATACACAACATCCCCATAATCAAGTACTGGTAAGAATGTAACAGAGAAGAGTTTCTATCTTACATTAAATGTAAAACAGAGCTTGTTTCTGAAATAAAACCCTAGCTTTATTTTACATTTTTTCTTTAGCTGAGTAATGTGAGAACTAAAAGATAGTGTATCATTGATAATAATACCAAGGTATGTATACTCTTTCACTAACTTAATCACATTTCCTTTCAAAGACCGAAGAGAAGTAAGATTATTTACTCTTTTCTTTGTACTTGAAATTAACATATGTTTAGTTTTAACAGCATTCAAAATGAGTTATAAATTATAAAGCTGTAACTGAATGACATCAAAAGCTAATTGTAGATTATGAAAGGCTTGCTGCTTAGAGGAAGCACTACAATACACAACAGTGTCATCAGCATAAAAATGAAATCGCACATTTTGAATGTCATGATCAAGACTATTTATCTAAATAGTAAATAAGAGGGGCCCCAACACAAATCCTTGGGGGACACCCTTAGCAATCTCTAATGACTCCGATTGTTTACCTTCTATCTGTACACATTGCGTTCTTCCGCTTAAATAATTTTTAAACCAGAATTTAGAGTGATTTGATAAACCAACACTTTTAAGTCTATGCAACAGTATTTCATGATCCACTGTGTCGAAAGCCTTTGATAGATCAATAAAAGAGATGCACAGTAACCTCCCTTATTTAGAGATTCAACAATATTTTTTTGAACTTTCAAAACAGCAATTGTAGTACTATGTTTTTTGCGAAATCCTGATTGATTATTTGATAAAACTTTATTTGTATTAAGATAACATGTCAGCTGTTCACTTATAAGGCTTTCTAGAATGTTTGATAGAACACAAAGCTTTGAAATTGGTCTATAATTGTCTAAGATAGTTGGATCTCCCCCTTTCAACAGAAGATGATTTCCAAATTTTTGTGATGTTGTTTGTTTTAATGAGAGATCATGGTGTAAGCATGATGCTACCACCACTATGCTTCACCGTTGGGATGGTATTGCACAGGTGATGAGCAGTGCCTGGTTTCCTCCAGACATGATGATTGGAATTGAGGCCAAACAGTTCAATCTTCATATCATCAGACCAGAAAATCTTGTTTCTCACAGTCTGAGAGTCCTTTAGGTGCTTTGTTGTGTGTTGCAATGAGGAAAGGCTTCCCTCTGGCCACTCTGCCATAAAGCCAAGATCGGTGGTGTGGACCAGTGATGGTTGTCCTTCTGCAAGTTTGTCACATCTACACACATGTTCTCTGGAGCTCTACCAGAGTGACTGTCTGGTTCTTTTACCAAGGCCCTTCTCCTCCGATTGCTTTGTATGGCCGGGCTTTGGAACCTTCAATGTAGATACATTTTTCTGTAGCGTTTCCCAGATCTTTTCCTCGGCACAATCCTTTCTATGAGCTCTGCAGGCAGTTCCTTTTACCTCATGGCTTGGTTTTTGCTCTTATATGCATTTTCAGCTGTGGGACCTTATATAGACAGGTGTGTCCAAATCATGTCCTATCAATTGAATTTGCCACAGGTGGACTCCAATCAAAGTACCGAAACTTCTCAAAGATGATGCAGAGAAATGGGATGCACCAGAGCTAAATTTCAAGTGTCATAGCAAAGGGTCTGAATACTTATGTCAATGTGATATTTCAGTTTTTTTCTTTTTAATAAATTTGCAGATTTATAAAAAATATGGATTTTTCATTATGGGGCATGGGGTCTATTTAAGGCAAGGCAAGGCAAGTTTATTTATATAGCACATTTCATACACAATGGTAATTCAAAGTGCTTTACATAGTAGAAATTAAAAAGAAAAAAACCAAGAATAATAAAATAAGAATAATTAAAACAGTTTAGAATAAAATTGTTTTTAAAAAAAATCTAATAAAACACAGTACAAACAGTCGGACACACAGTGGCACAGTGCTCATTCAGTAAATGCACAGCTAAACAGATGTGTTTTGAGTCTGGATTTGAATGTGACTACTGTAGGAGCACATCTGATCTCTTCTGGAACCTGGTTCCAGCTGCGGCTGGCATAATAGCTAAAAGCAGACTCTCCTTGCTTAGAGTGAACCCTTGGTATTTCTAGCTGATGTGATTCTAATGATCTGAGTGATCTGTTGGGTTTATATTCAGTGAGCATGTCTGCAATATATTGAGGTCCTAGCCCATTGAGTGATTTATATACCAGTAATAATACTTTAAAATCAATCCTAAATGTAACTGGGAGCCAATGTAAAGACCTGAGGACTGGTGTGATATGTTCATATTTTCTGGTTTTGCTCAGAATTCTGGCAGCAGCGTTCTGTATAAGCTGCAACTGTCTTATGGTCTTCTTGGGAAGGCCCATGAGGAGTCCATTACAATAATCCACCCTGCTGGTGATGAAAGCATGCACAAGTTTCTCTAGGTCTTGACTGGAAACAAAGCATCTAATTCTTGCAATATTTTTCAGATGATAATATGCTGATTTAGTTATTGCATTGACATGACTACTGAAACTAAGGTCTGACTCTAGAGACACACCAAGATTCCTGACTTTTTAGTTGTTTGATTTTTAGTTGTTTGACCCCTAGCATCAAGGTATGCATTCACCTTGAGAACTTCATCTTTGTTTCCAAACGCAATGACTTCAGTTTTGTCTTTGTTTAACTGAAGAAAGTTTTGGCACATCCAACTGTTTACTTCATCAATACATTGGCACAGGGAGTCAATGGGGCTGTAATCGTTAGGTGATAGGGCTAAGTAGATCTGTGTGTCATCTGCATAGCTGTGGTAAGCCATTTGGTTCTTTCTCATTATTTGGCTATTTATAATTATTTGAATTATTATGTATTATATGTGTTATTTATATCTTTACTTTGGGACCATTACTAATTGATATTAGTAATGAATTGTGATTAATTTGATTGATTAATTGACATGTTGTGCAATTAATTAAGTAAAAATAATTATTGATTGACAACCCTATTTCGAAACTGTGATATAGTTTTGTATATAAAATCTTTTACTCACTTGTTACTTGATCTTCATCTTTGGTGCTTTATGCAACATGTGCTGGTCTTTACTTCATCATGGACCCATAGAAGTACCATAGAACATGGGCATGTCAGAAAAAATAGAGTACATTAGTTCCAGCTTGCATAAAGACCCTTGTTGCAGTCTAATTATTTGGCACTTTGGTCGAATTGGAATAATTGAGTGATTGAGCATTGAAGTAATGCTGCAGGATGTTTAGTCTTCCTTTTTCCCAAAAAATATTAATGTGAAAAATGTAACAAAAAATATAGATTCTTGCAGATAGTATATCAATTTTGTGAGGTGAAATATTGCAATACTTTGAAATATTGATTTCTTTCATCCACCTCTAATAACTTAAACTGTACTCACCTTTATTTGACAAGCAAATATAAATAAAGCATTAAGGTGACAAACACAAGAGGGAGCATATTACACAGTTTACTAACCAGTTTCTAACAGGAAGTAATTTGTATCCACGCTGAAACTGAAATTGTGTTGCGATCTGGCACAGCAACAGAGTATGTTTGATGTTTAATATACAGTACAGTTATTAGGGGTGGCATTCTGGACAAATGAGATTTATCTGTGGACGGGGCTATCCAATAAAACAGCATATGCCATATGACCAACTGTACTGTTGCTTGTCACATTGGTAGATGGTTTGGACAAAAACATAGTCACAACATAGTCTCATGACAAACTATAATAATTTATCATACGTCTTAGCTTGAAAAAAAAAAAAAAAGGTATGACCTTTATTCCCATAGACACCAACCAATCAATCAAACTGATTTGAAATCGATACAATAGTCATTTAATTTTGGCTTGCCTCCTATCCAACAAAGACAGGAAACGTCTGTAAACAAATTTGGTTACTCATTCCATAATTATTTGTGCAATACAAACAAGATGTATGTCAATAACCTTTAATATGCTTCCCTTGTCTTGATACAAACACAGATAATTAATTTTTTCCGTGGTACACAAAATGAATTTCCTATTAAAATCATGGCTAGGCTTAGGTTTGGGTAAGGTGTTAACTTGTGATAAATCGTGATTTTTCTCAATGGGAGTAAAAGTCATACATTTTTGTAAGTCCAACTCATCTTATTTATTACGAATTTACCATCTCGTACTATTATTACGACTATAACTCGATGAGACAGTTGGATTTACATGAAAAATATTCTTTAATAGTCTTTTATCCCTTGTTGCTTTGCATCGTGCCTGGTTAAGAGACTGTTTAATCCTGAATATCATACAAACTAATTCACAGCTATGATGTTATTTGAAATAACAAACAATCTTGAGTGTATTGTACTTTTATACAACTATTACGAATGTTATACATTGCAGTTGCTTTACTATCGGTGGACTGGAAGTCAGAAGATTGATACATTTCACCATATACGGATGTAAAACGTGCTGTTATCATAAAACAAAAGCATGATTCTAACCATTTCCAGACAACAGATCAAGCTGTTGTGTAAAACTTATTAACAACTCTAAATGCAAGCTGATAAATGACCAGGGTATTAGATATAATGATTTATCTATGCTGAGGTTATAGTTTTGATGTTGATTAATTCCATTATATATTCTACCACATGCACCAGGGATTATTGACGTGGCATCAGGCTGACAGTAGATGCTCTGTTGTCTGAGGTAATTTAACAATAATCAGTGGCTTCTTATCAATCACGTCCAGGACTGTTGTTCACTAATGGTGTTTGTTTTCCTCTATTATTGTGTTATTGTAGGAGAATCACCAGGGCTTTTATGTCAGAATGCAGGAAGGCAGAACTGATGAGCAGTTGATGATAACGTTGAGTTATAGAAATGATCCTGACAGCTGGACGTCATTCCAAACGGAACGGGATCTTGGGATTGCGTGTGCAGAATTTCTAATGGCATTGTCCTCTGGAATGTTAACTATAGCTTCACAGTTCAGCATTCATCTTATTGCTTTCAATGCAACTGCAGACTATCTCTCTCTCTCTCTCTCTCTCTCTCTCTCTCTCTCTGTGTCTATTTTTAGGAGAATCTCTAACTCCTGGTTAAGCACAGGCTGGTTCACAATGACTATTGCCTTAGAGCTTTGCGACAGAATCAATGTATATGGCATGGTGCCTCCAGATTTCTGCAGGTAAGTCAGAATTTAATGTGTTGCATTTCCATTTTAGCATATGCTACTATTTCTGTCCCCTTGGATGCTTTTATAGAAAAAAAATAATCACATTTTAAGTAAAAATTAAAGGTTTTGGACTTTATGGTCTCTTTAATCAATTTATGTATTCTCTTCAATCACTCTTTTAATCACTTGACGACTGGCTTTTATCTTTCAAGTGTTGAAAGATCAAATTTGACAGAATTTTCCCCCACCCAGACATTTAAACTACCCCATCTATAATATGTTTATTTAAAAAAATATGTGTAAAATTCTGCTTTTCACAGCAATTTTCTGTTCATTTAATATTTACGTGTACAGTTTGTTATTTTTCAATAACACCGAATTGCTGTCCCCAATTCTGCTTTCATTACCATCATGACAAACATTTTTCCAGAGGGGTTTCTAATTGATTATGATGGAAACAAAGTGGCAGCAAAGTGACATGGCAGCAAAGTGACAGTTTGAAGATCAGAAATGTTATTAATTTTTAAGATTTTCACATCATGAACTGAGAGTAGGTTTATTAGGTGTGATTGCCTGATCAATATTGGATAATTTTATTTCAGAAACAATCTATTATTATCATCATAATTTCAATGCAACTTTTTGTGTCATATTGAACTTTTCCTCCAAAAAGTGAAAAGATTTAGCATGTGTCAAATCATATTAAAATCCATACATCACACATTATACCAAATTCCACTTGAAGGATGATATAAGGCCATGAGCATACCAGTATTTGAGGACATGAGATAAAAGTTTTAACTAGGGCTGTCAATTACAAAAATGTGTTATTTGAAGTAATTACGTTATAATAAAATATGCAGATTTAATAATCAAATTAATCCCAATCTAAATAAATCACACTCTAAATCGATAATAAGATTCTCTGCTGAGAATGGCCCCCAAATAACAATAATTGAATATATGAGTAGATACTTACTCATAAATATATATATATATATATTAGGGCTGTCAATTGATTAAAATCAAAAATCGATTACATGCTGATTAATTAATCCGTAATTAATTAATGACATGCTGATTATTATAAATATATATAAATATATAACAATCATTATTTGCTGAGAATTTGCTGAGAATGCCCCCCCATATAAATAATGCATAATAATTCAAATATTTATAAATATAATATATAGGGCCTATAATGAATACATAATATGGATTGAAATTTCGTTTGAAATAAATTGCATTATTGTGGCAGATGAATAAAGCACCGATTAGACAAACAGTGGTTTAAGAACTCAATATATAGTTTGTTTTTCTCATATCCCTGAACAAGTCTACATTAATTTGTTTTGTATTGAGTTTGTCAATGTGACCAGTTCTCACAGTATGCGCTCTTGCATTCCATCTGCACTATTTTTAATTCTCGCTCTATGTACATGTGTGTGCATCAGACAGATGAGTTTGGAGCGTCTCACTGGTAATCAGCATCATAAACATGCATTTTTAGAATGCTGTGTCAAGTTAAATGTAGTGGAAACTTATGATTCCTGTATTCTGTTGTACTTCACTTCACCTGTTGTGAGCGGTTCTCATTCAGTCTCACTTTGGTTGCGTTGAGTCGTAAACACACCATTGTTAGGAAGTTAAGTTAAACTGTTTGAAACTTATTAGAAAAACTACTTATGTTCCCTGTATTTAGAGTTGCACTCAGTCTAGCTGTGTTTGAATAAAAGAATGTGTCCTCATCTCATATTGTCTGTTGTCAGTATGTTTTGTTGCCTGTTCAGCTCCGTGTTGCAAATTAAGCTTACTGCCCACTGCTGACTCTGACTTGCAAAAACACGAAAGTGGTACTTCAAGCTACAATATGGGCCAAAGGCATGATTGATTGATCATTTTGTTATTTGTGTTATTTTTTAAGTAATTAATTGCACTCAATTAATGCGTTAAATCGACAGCCCTAATTTGAACAGACTTCCCCCCCCCCCCCCCCCCCCCCCCCCCCACGGCACCCCCTGCTGTTTACCAGAGAAATATCAGTGAGCGGAAAATTAAATGATTAATTGTGATTCCCTGCTGAGGCATGACCTACCATGCTCATTTTGCAACCATAATGTATTACATAAAATCAATTTATTTCCCTTGAAGCAAGTTATTCTCTGAACCAAATCAGGTTAATTGCCTTGAAAATATATATCTAGCTCAATATTAATTCAGGGAATCAGGGAATTTATTTCTGCAAAGGTAATTTCAACACAGTCCCCATTTGAATCTCTGCTCTCGTTCTCTACAGGGAATCTCAGCACCACTCTGTCCCATATCATTACTACGAACCGATGGGTCCGGATGAATGTGCCATGTACATCTCCCACGAGCGTGGCCGGCGAGGCAGTCACCATCGCTTCATCACAGAGAAGAGGGTCTTCGCTAGCTGGGCTCGGACATTCAACATCCATTTCTACCAGCCAGACTGGAGCCCTCCTCCTTTACCGAGAAACAGCTCGGTGACCACAGCCTCGCCTCGGTCGCAGAAAACGTGATTCTAACCAGAGCCTTCAAAAGATCTCAAACTGCCTCAAATGAATCACAGGCTAATTCCTGTTGCCATGTGGATGGAGCTTTACATGTTCGATTGACTGGGAGAGGTTTGAGTTTAAGAAGACTCACATTCATGGAGGACTATAGCTTAAATCATTTTTTGTGCTCATTCATAGTTTATTTATGTATGAAAGACGTTCCAACAGCCTGTGCGTGTCTCTCTGCACCATATCTGTGTTATCTTGAAATAGAAACTCGAATCAAATTGAGTTCCACTGGTCAGTTTTAGTTTTAAGAAGTATGTGAAAGAAAGGTGGGCGGGGCTTAAATATAAAATTAGCTAATGTTTGGGGTGGAAAAAGTGTCAACAGTGTTCGCAACCCACTTCTGTAAACTGCCGTATTTCATGGAGAAACATCTGGAATTGACAGGATTGTGAAAAGCTGTGAAAAGTGAAATTTATTTATTATATGTATTATTTTATTATAAAATGTATTATAAGAGGAGCAATTTATTTACATTTTGATGAAAGATTATGAAGACAACAATTTTTTCTTTTGAATGAAGAGCACTGATGAATCTCTTGAAACATGTATAAAGAATGTAAATGGGGTAAATTTTGATTTCATGTTGATTTGAAATAATACAGCAAATGTATAATTACATTAGAGAGCAGGAGATAATATTAGAGGAAAAGTCAATTGGCACAATATTGTCCAGTGTAATAATGACCCTTATAATATCCAGACAGCAGTTTGCATTGCAAAATCTTAAAAAAAAAAAAAAAGGTCAATTTCAAAGTATTTTTTTCTCTATTCCCCACTGACACTTTATTGTTGTATCTTTTGAAATCATTTGTTTTACAGTGGTGGCCAAAATGATTGGCGCCCTTGGTAAATATGCGCCTGGAAGGCTGTGAAAAACATGTCTTTATTGTTTATCCTTTTGATCTTTCATTCAAAATGTTCACAAAAATATATCCTATAATGGATATCAAACAATTGCAAACACAACATAAGTCTTATAAAAACAATAATATTTTTGTTAAATATGTGTGGCACAATTATTGGCACCCATAGAAATTCTTATGAGTAAAATATATCTTAAGTATATTCCCATTAATATTTAAAAAAAATGTAGTACAACTGGGTGACTAAGAACATGAAATTTTTCAGCCATGACATCCTGATTCAGAGGGGTATAAATATGAAGTAACACACAAGCCAAATTCCCAGTCATCTATCACAATGGGTAAGATAAAAGAATAAAGTTATGATGTGCAGCAAAAGGTTGTTGAGCTTCACAAAATGGAAAATGACTATAACAAAATTGCTAAAGCATTGAAAATACCTATTTCCACCATCAGGGCACTAATTAATAATTTCCAATCAACCAGAGATCTTAAGAATCGACCCTGAAGAGGATGTGTCTATATTGTCTCCAAGCACAGTGAGAGGATGGTTTGTGTGGGCAAAAATTCTCCAAGGATCACAGCTGGAGAACTGCAAAAATTGTTGGGTCATGGGCTCAGAAAGTCTAAAAAAATATCAGACATCACCTTCATCACCACAAGTTGTTTGGGAGGGTTTCAAGAAAAAAGCCTCTGCTCTCATCCAACAGCAAATTCAAGCATCTTCAGTTTTGCAGACACTACTGGAACTTCAAATGTGACTGGGTTCTATGGTCAGATAAAACAAAAATATACGTTTTTGGCAGCAAATACCAGAGATGGGTTTTGCTCACACAGAGATGAAGTATCCAATGCCCACGGTTAAATATGGTGGTGGATCTATAACATTGTGGGGCCAGTTTTTATGCCAAAGGTCCTGGACATTTTGTTCGGATACATGGCATCATGGACTCTATCAAATACTAACAAATAAAAAAATCTAAACCTGACTGCCTGAGACAGAAAGCTTAAAATGGGACCTGGTTGGATCTTCCAGCAAGACAATGATCCAAAACACACATCAAAATCAACACAAAAATGGTTCACTGACCACAAAATCAAGGTTCTGCCATGGTCATCCCAGTCTCCTGACCTGAACCCCATAGAAAACCTGTGGGGTGAAATGAAGAGAAGAGTTCACCATATGGACCTCAGATTTCAAAGGATCTGCAGATATTCTGTATGGAGGAATGGTCTCAGATCACGTGCCATGTGTCCTCCAACCTCATTATGCATCATAGGAGAAGACTGAGAGCTGTTGGCAAAGGGAGATTGCACAAACTATTGAATAAAAGAGTGCTAATTATTGTGCCACACATATATTTGATAAAAAATATTCGTTTTTTGATAAAACTTGTGTTGTGTTTACAATTGATTGATATTCATTAAAATATATATTTTTGTGAACATTTTGAATGAAATTTCAAGACATATTTTTCACAGCCTTCTTTGTTCATATTTACCAAGGGTGCCAATATTTTTGGCCACCACTGTATGTATCTATTTGTATATATTTATTTATTTATTTATGTTTTCATTCAGTTATTTATTAAGTCTTTTTTTTTTTTTTTTGCAAGTTAAGTTAGCGTCTAAAAACATTGCACATGGGAAATAGTTTCACATTACATAAATGGTGCAAACGATACTTGACTGTAAGTTTGATTCTAATGTTTTAACGTGAACAATAAAAAATATTGTTTGTTAAACTGAAAACCCTTTTTAAAAAAATGATTGACAGTGTGATGTAATCAAGCAGCTTTTGCTTGTTATTATCTAATGCTGGAATAATCAAGATTATTTCTCATCCTGTACAGAATGTCATACCAATCCACTTCCATTGTAAAGAAAGGAGCAGCTTGGACATTCTGCTTTAACTCTCCTTAATAAGAAAGCAATTCTGGTTTGGAACGAAATGAGGGTAAGTAAAAGATATAAGATGAAACTTTGTGACATACCCCTTTAAGTCACTCAGAACACATATTAATACACAATCATTTTGCCAAATACGATTCAGATCAAATGGAACAGTGGTGTCTGAAAACTCAGGAAGGTGACACAGAGCACATTAAAATGAAATAGAAACTGTACACGCAGCAACATCCATTATTTTTTGGTCAGTCTGGAGCAGAATATGTTAGGGGTGTACAGGATGCGTACAGGTACAATTCTGCCCATCACTGCAGGAGGGTACACATGACCGCACACATGCACCTGTCAGTCATACACACTCGTCAGGACTATTAAAGCAGCCGTCACATTAATGTGGATGCGCCCCGGATGACTGACAAGTGTGTTGGCATCACTGTTGAATGCACAACTGCACAACTAGCGATCAGACAGCCTTGTAGAGTGTGAATTATTGCGAAAAACATACTGGTTATTGTTTGAATGCTGAAATGTGCCTGTCCATCTGTTGCTGGAGCTGAAGAATTGTGGAACCTTTATTTAGCTCTAATAAAAACTGAAAGAAGGTGAATCGTGTCACTTTGAGATCCAGCATTCTAGACAAAGCTTTCAAGTAGGGTCCAGAAATGAATTTTTGCCACAATTGCAATGGCTGGTGAATTGAGAAATGTACTTGTCATAAATATTTCTTACCAGCAATGCAACTGTAGTTTGCATTATTATTAGTAATAAATAAATATATTTGTTTGTCCTTATGACAATGGATCATTAAAATGTTTTCCCTTGTTCATCTAGTTGTGCAACAAGATTACACGGGAAGCCTGCAAAGTTGTTTCCCAGAGTTCCAGTACCCTAAAATCAGCCACATTATGCTGACTCAATGTCGAGCTCCATTTCATATTAGATATTTTTGCATCAGCTCTAATGTGTTTACCGTCCCTTGTGCCGTGACCGGAAGCACCAGCACATTGCATCAACAGCAAAGGAGACTGAGTTTGGGATCCAGCATTGAAATCAGGAAGTAATGGCGTTCACATATTCAGAGACGATTCTTAGGTTGTTTTTTCCCCTCTAACATTACATTTGACTCCACTGATGGCTAGGTTTAGGTTGGGGGTACAGTTAATAAAATATGCATTCCTCCACGCTGAATTACAGCCTGTAGAGCTGAAAACAACTTTGCTTTTGGCGCCCCTCTGTGGACATTACACCCAGAAAATGGTGCTCACACATGTTTGTAAGCCTAACAACACTTACCGCTTTGGCCACTGGGGGCAGTGTTTCACATTTTAGTGAGCGCAGACTGATTTAGTTATAGAAAAATCAGCCTACTTTCCAATTTCACAGTGAGTTTCAGTCTGATTTGTGACATATTTCATTCTCGTATCTCAGCATAAATTGCAGAGTGAACTATAAGTAAGCAATCTGTAGGATGATTTCACCTAAAAGTGTAACACTGTGACTCTTTGGCATTTTCAAAACAGCTCTATTTGTTTGAGAGGCCAATGCAGACACACAGCAATGTTGGCTCGACCAGTGGGGTGAGTGTGGGGCAGGACTATTTGTTTGTACAACCAATGGAAGACAGTGAGTTTTCTGGAATCTGTTTGACAACTGGTTATTTTTGCGATTATGTTTGGTGATGCCAGTGCTTTTATAAAATTATAAACTTTACGTTCCTGCCTTTAAACCCTCCAAAAATTGACCCCATTCACTTCCATTTTAAATGCCACACTGAGAGGAAATACAACGAGTTTGCTACAGAATAGCTCAAGTGTGGCACTACAGTTTGATATTGAATTTGCGAGGTAGGTGGATTTGGAGATATAGACATAAAGCAATATGAGCCACTGCAATGAGACCCAGATTACTAAAGCAGGAGTATTTCTCTTGGTTCTTCACTGATGACGTGTCCAAGTAGCACCAGAAGGTGTATTCAAACTCTAACCCATCTGGCACAGCCAGTGACCTCCAGGAAAGTCTGGATGACACCCACGAATAGAGTGGTTGACGGCTGGAGAGACAGCAGACAGCTCGGAAAGACGGCAACCGGGGCAGGGAGGGCTAGCCCCCCGACCTGCAGCTCCTGAGAGGGAGCACCCACAAAAGCTACGAAGAACCCTACAGGAATATACCCCCAGGGATACCCGAGAGGGGGGGAGAATGAGTATCCCATTCGGACGGAATTACCGGTAACGACCCAAGCAAATGGACAACGGAATACGAGTGCAGTCTGCATTTGCGGCAAGGTCTGTAAAAACCCAAAGGGCCTGAAGATCCACCAGGCAAGATGGCCTGCCTTAGGAGGGATCAAGTGGAGCTACGCTCAGGTACAGCAGCTGGGGCAGCAGTTACTGTTGCGTCGGCTGCTGAACCTGGTGAGACGGAGGAGGAGCCAGGTCCGGAATCTCCCCACAGTACCCGGAACCTCCAAGCCACACAAATCCCTCCATCAAGCAGGGAATCGGAACATCGCAGGGTTAAGTGGCCTGCCGCAAACAATAAGGAGTGGCTTAGGTTGGACGAGGACGTAGACAAGTGCCTGGAATCCATCTCAAAGGGCAGAGTCGACCAGAAGCTCCAGACCATGTGTACCATCATAATGAATATAGGAGTTGAGCGGTTTGGGGTTGAGGAAAGAAGAGGGGACAGTAATCCAGCGAAGTTCAACCGGCGAGAAGCCAAGATCAGTCAGCTGAGACAAGAACTAAAATCCCTGAGACGTCAGTTCAAGACGGCCAAGGAAGAAGAAAGGACCACTTTGTCAGAACTCACAAACATCATAAGGAAGAGACTCATTTCACTGAGGAGAGCGGAACGGCACCGAAGGGAGGGAAAGGAAAGGGCTCGGAAACACAGTGCTTTCATTTGCAATCCCTTCAGCTTTACCAAGAAACTACTGGGCCAGAAGCGAAGTGGCCACCTCGCTTGCCCGGTAGAGGAGATCAATAACCATCTCCACGCCACTTTTAGTGACACCTTGAGGGACCACGACCTCGGACCGTGCAGGGATTTGGTGGTACCACCTGAACCAGGGACCCAATTCGACTGCACTGAACCCACGCTGAAAGAGGTGGAAGATGCCGTTAGAGCAGCAAATCCAGCTCCGCTCCAGGTCCCAGCGGGGTTCCTTACAAGGTCTATACGCAGTGCCTGCAGCTCCTCAGACGTCTATGGAAGATCCTGAAGGTGATCTGGTGGAGAGGGAAAGTCGCTGCGCAATGGAGACACGCTGAGGGAGTATAGATCCCGAAGGAGGAGGGCTCTTGCAACATTGACCAGTTTCGAATCATCTCGCTGCTCAGTGTTGAAAGCAAGATCTTTTTCAAAATCGTGTCCCAACGTTTGACAGACTACCTCCTGAAGAATACCTACATTGACACCTCAGTCCAGAAGGGAGGAGTTCCAGGAGTACCTGGATGTCTGGAGCACACAGGGGTGGTGACACAGCTGATCCGGGAGGCTAAGGAGAGCAAAGGAGATCTGGCAACTCTCTGGCTTGACCTGGCCAATGCCTATGGGTCTATGCCACATAAGCTTGTTGAAACCGCACTGATAAGACACCATGTTCCTGTCAAGATCCGTAACCTCATCATGGACTATTATAACAACTTCAGCGCTCGAGTCTCTTCATGCCAAGTAACATCCTCCTGGCATCAACTTGAAAAAGGGATAATTACCGGCCGTACAATCTCTGTATCTCTTTTCTCACAGGCCGTGAATATGATTGTTAAGTCGGCCGAGGTGGAATGCAGAGGGCCCAAGTCAAGATCTGGGACCCGTCAGCCCCCCATAAGAGCTTTCATGGACGACTTAACAGTGATGACAGCATCTGTTCCAGGGTGCAGGTGGCTCCTCCAGGGGCTTGAAAGTCTCATCGCCTGGGCAAGGATGAGCTTCAAGCCTGCTAAATCCAGGTCTCTGGTCCTAAAGAAGGGTAAAGTGTCTGACAGTTTCCGCTTTGCCCTGGGAAAGACCTGATTCCATTGGTGTCTGAAAAACCGGTCAAGAGCCTGGGGAAGATCTTTGATAGCTCCCTGAAGGACTCAGCTGCCATAAAACAAACCAAGTGCGACCTGACTTCCTGGCTTACAGCGATTGATAGATCTGGCCTCCCGAAAATTTAAAGCCTGGATCTACCAACACGGAGTTTTGCCAAGAATACTCTGGCCCCTGTTAGTCTACGAGGTACCACCATCAACAGTCGAGGTTCTAGAGAAGTCTATCAGCCAGTTCCTTAGAAAATGGCTGGGGCTCCCTCGGTCCTTGAGCAGCATTGCCCTTTATGGCCATTCCACCAAGCTGCATCTTCCTTTGAGTGGACTATCAGAGGAGTTCAAAGTCACCCGCTCCAGAGAGGTATTGATGTACAGGGACTCCAGGGACACAAAAGTCGCAGCAGCAGGAATCCTCGTGAAGACCGGGAGGAAGTGGAAGGCGCAAGATGCTGTCAATAGAGCTGAGGCACGACTAAGGCACAAAACGCTGGTGGGCTCTGTGGCAACGGGACGAGCAGGTCTTGGTTGTTTTCCCAAGCCACGTTACGATCGGGCTTGTGGAAAAGAGAGGCGCAGGCTGATCCAGGACGAGATACGTGCAGAGGTGGAGGAAGAACGCTACACCAAAATGGCCGGCATGTCCAAACAAGGAGCGTGGACCAGGTGGGAACATGCAGATCCACGCAGAATAACCTGGGCAGAGCTCTGGAAAGTAGAGCCACTTCGGTTTAAGTTTCTTGTCCAGTCCGTCTATGATGTCCTCCCGTCTATGATGTCCTCCCCGTCCAGCTAACTTGCATACCTGGGGCCTGGCAGAGACTCCTGAGTGCAAGCTGTGCCAGAAGAGGGGCACACTGGAGCACATTTTGAGCAGCTGCTCAAAAGCGCTAGGAGAGGGGCGGTACCGCTGGCGCCACGACCAGGTGTTAAAGGCTCTGGCTGACTCTATCCGCACAGCGATCCAGTTCAGCAAGACCCAGGCAGCCCCCAAACAAATTATCACCTTCATTAGAGCTGGGCAGAAGGAACAACAACACCGGCCTAGCTCTACGGGGGGGGGCTCCTCTCCATTGCTCGTGATTGGCAGCTTCAAGTCGACCTTGGAAGACAGCTTAAGTTTCCAGGCAACATCACAGCCACTTCTCTCCGCCCGGACATGGTGCTAACATCTGAGTCTACTAAGCAAGTGGTTATCCTGGACTGAAATTGAAAAAAGCCACCACCAACATCTTAGAGGCCGCAGAGAGGGCTTCTCGGTGGCTGTGGATCCGTAGGGCGGATACGTGGAGCAACAAGCCACTTGGACACAAGCCGGGGACTGATCACCCCCGGCTGGGTCGCCCGGGAGAGGGTGTATGAAGATTAAAGACCCGAAACACCCTATGACCCCGGGTTCTTCACTGATGACGTGTCCAAGTAGCACCAGAAGTTGTATTCAAACTCTGTATTGATCTCTAATGCCCCGGCTATTTTCCAACACTGAGTCCCTGACTGTGAGACAAACCTCTCCCAGGCTCTGAGAATAGAGACAGATGAAAAATTAAACACTAAAATGGCCATTTATATTGGATGAAGCAGTTAACCAACCCTAGAATCACATGCTTAATGATTTAATGGTTAAAATACATGAAAGAATATGATAAAGAAGAACACTTCTTGCGCATGGGGCTTATAAATACATCAAAGAGCCAAAAGGTTTGGTTGAAATAAGCTGCTAAAGAACACTCTTCAAATGACAAAATACATAAATTCACATTGCTATATTATTGATGTCATATAAATGTTAAACAATGACGTTCTAGGGCACATAGAACTATGAGTGCTGTTGTACTAAATATATGCAAATATAAATATATGGATTTGGCCTGTAGGCACAAGGCTGCAGGGAACCAGAGTCCTGCTTAAATTCAGTGTAACAGCATTATTTTAAGTGAGCATTTTCTGAGTTCTGATTTCTGACTTTGATATTTTTTCTTGGGGTTAAAGTGAAAAATGCTTAAGTGGTGGAACCGTCCAGAGACAGAACAAAAAAATAAAAGTCTCATTAAAGTCTCATGAAGTTCTAAAAATCATAATTATTTATTTATTTATTTATTTTGTATTTTGGAGTAATCTTGTATTATAATTCCTTTAAAAGAAAACAGGCCATGAAACAACTTTGTTTTAAAATATTAACATTAATAATAATAATAATATTAAAAAAAAATAAATAAATGTTTGTCCACCAAATCAAAGTCAGGTGGTGTAACCATTATGTTGTCATGTGACAAAAAGCAAATATTAATTGAAAACTGATTTTAGACCTTCATTATGACTAAATGTGAAGTTTAAAAAAAAAAAATTGTCATTTTTATTAAAAGGCACATATTGTTTAGGTAAAATGGTGTAATCCTGAGAAAACGTCCTGATATTCTTGAATCAAAAATAATATACATTTTTTTACCTTGAAAAATGTTTGAAAAACTTTTTTTTTTTTTTTTTTTTTTTTTTTTTAGAAAATACTGTTTTTCAAAAATGTATGAAACCAACGCGAATACTTCTGAAGCAACTTAAAAAAAATCGTTGTATGTGGGTACACCTGAATTGGTTTTATTATATAAAAAAATTTAATCTGACAAAATTATATATTATATCCAATATAATGTTTATCTCATTTGATAAATCCAGAAGTTTCAGGAATTTATAAAGTCATATATAAAGTCAGTTTATTTGTAGGTGTACATGTTGAATTTTAACAGTTTAATCAAGTTTTTCTATTTATTTAATAAGATTAACTTATTTTAAATCATCTTGTTTGAGATGTGCAGCATGTTTTTACCACTAACACAGCATAACCAGTCTCTGGGTGTTTTTTAAACATACACAGCTTTCTCATACCTCAGCATGGTGTTCATTGCCATAATGTTTCTCCATCATGTCACAAAGAACAAAAGTAGAGGTGTCTGTTTTCCACCATAGCCACTATTTTCTGCTCCTTATTTGTTTTATTATTTTCCTTCGAGTCTAAAAGGAAGGGAACATGAAAAGCTTTCAGAGTCTTTCCACTGCAGGCTTTTATTTAAAATGGAATAGAACATAAAAGAGAAAGACAGTTTGGCACTGCAGAATTTCAGTGTTTCTCATAATGCATTAACTCACACAGCACATGTAAATGCCAGTGAATTTTCTGATGTCCTAAACAATGCTGGATGCCTGGCCACTGGCCAGTACCAACAGTTAATGATGCATTAGGCAGCACACAAACAAAAACAAGAGTCCTGCAATTTGTAAGTCTCTCATTCACACTTACTGAGTGGCTGGGGGTGAATTCGGTCGACCCCTTTTAAAAGCATGTTCATAACAGTTCAAGTGGATTGGAGATGCTAATGGCCAAATACAGGGCACAGCCAAAGGGTTTAGTTGCTGTGTGTGGAATTGTTGTGATTGTTTACTTACATGTTATCTTGAGTGAATCTCATAAAATCTGGATGGATGGATGGATGGATGGATGGATGGATGGATGGATGGATGGATGGATGGATGGATGGATGGATGGATGGATGGATGGATGGATGGATGGATGGATGGATGGATGGATGGATGGATGGATGGATGGATGGCTTTACAATTATTTTGCATTGTGATATTATTTTCATGACAATTAAGACAATTTCAGAACATTCAAATTTCAGTAGGCAAGTAATCAATTATTATACTGTAACACACACAAAAAAGATTATTTAATTGTCAAGTATATTCGTACAATTACAAGTACAATTGTAAATATGTATCATGTAGTATTTTATTAACTGAATTTAACTTATGCTGATTTAAAAAAAAAAAAAACATACAAAATTGTCCAGTCAGGATGACTATCATTACTGTACTACAGTAATGACAAAAAGCTTTTCTTTTTTTACATTACGGTAATGAGAATTTGGGGTTAAAATGTGCTTAAATGTTATGGAAAAAGGTAGAAATAAATTGTAATGGTCCTAAAAATTGGTTTAATTTTCTTTATCCAAAATATAATAAGAGTAAAATATGACAGATATTTTATGACAGATATTTTCATTACTCTATTTTGGTAAAGATGTTTTTTTTTCTCACATTATGGTAAATAGAGTGAAATATGACCCAGACATTCCTTTGTTCTTTCACTCACAACCAAAAATTCCTCTCAGTGCTACCCCGAAAGTGTATTTTTCGACATTCTACACCACCAGATTCTCCACGTTCATCCCCTACACAGCCTTTCAGTACTGTTCAAGTACAATAGTTCAGTGTAAAGCCACATTCTGTAAAATCACAGCATTATAAACTGCTAAATTATTTTACAATTATTCAGTTATACAAGTGCAAATTATACAGTCTCATTAACCATAATAGATTTAAAAATGCAATAATACAGAAATTACATACACTAGTTTTGGATATATGCACAAATCAGAAGCACAAAATAAAAAAAAAAAAAATTCCTGTTATGTCATGGCGACAATTTGTAGACTCAACCTGAAAGGCTACGTCACCATGGTTTTCCTCAGAAATTTCCAAAGTGTGTTTTTTTTCATCTATGAGTTTCACACAAGGACTTTCACACAAAGTCCCACCCCTAAAAAACTTTAAAGCGTTTTTAAAATACAGCATCATCAAGTCATTTTTGAGGTATGACTGTGTGTAGTTTATGTTGAAAAGAAAAACGTGAAAGTGTCTTCAAGTAATGGTTTTTCTACCTTATTTTACTCAAATTGAAAGCTGCTATTCTTAAAGCCCATTGGAAATTTCAGAGGGAAACCATGGCTCCGGTTTTAAAGCTAAAACCTCAACAGCACTATTTCACCCCACTATGAACAAAATTAAGAAATAAACGAGGAGTGCATGTCCTCAGTTCAAGTTTCCTTTACATAGAAATTCCACATTGGAAGTGTTAGAAAATAATTTCACTCTGCCCTGGGCAAACGAAACTGTAACTAGAAATTAAAGGAAAACAAAAAAAAGGAAACAAACAAATAGTAAAGCTCTTCCCTGCAAGCTGTCTGTGTGTGTCTTAATTTTAAAAGAAAGTCTCCGTGTGAGATTCAAATGGATTTCACAACAGTTCTGTGAACAACAAAGACCGTTTCAAAATAGTCAGAGCATGGTGCACTTTCAAAACACAAATGACACAAAGCTAAACCCAAAGAAAACAAACCTGCATCAGTCAGATGAATAAAAAGCTATTTGTGAACAAATCAGTTATGAACAAAGCTACGGTGGGCTCTTTTATGAGAGAGACTATATGGAGGCCTCTGATGCGGCGGTTGGTTCTTTGACCCCTCTGGTCCCCTCTGGTGCTGGGAGGGTCGACTCCATCAGAAGATGTGTTTGAGGTGTTTGATCCCGTAGGTCTTGAAAAACACAAGCAGTATAAGGGTCCAGAGCCCCAGAATGAAGCCATCGGGAGGGTGCCAGTCTTTCTGCTTGGGTTTCTGTGTATACAGCAGAGCGACAATGGGTCATAACATGCAAAAACAAATTCCTTGATTTTTTTCAATAGATGCACTATGTAAAAGTACTGCACATTTCAAAACTGAAAATGTTCTCCCCAGACTAAGACTTTTTTGTGAACCCGTAACAACATAATACATGATTAGCATATAGGCTATAGTTGAAGGTTGGGGCAGCCAAAACTATACTGGTCCCAACGGCAAACCTGCAGCCTGTGAGTAAGCACGGTTAGTCATTGCACATGCGAAGAGGGCATCTTAAAAGGAATAGTTCACCCAAAAATGAAACTTCTGTTATCATTTACAAACTCCCATGTCATTCCAAACCCATGTCCTTTCCTTAATCCGAGGAACACAAAAGGAGATGTTATGGGCTGAAAATCATTCTATACAACGAAAGCATATAGTGACCAGTGGCTGTCAAGCTTAAATAGGACAAGAAAGCACCATGAAAGCATCATAAAAGTATTAGCTTTGCTATTCTCTTCTGTATTCCTTATTCTGTTTCTAGGTGAACATTTTCTTTAACCTCATGCGATACCACGTCCTTCTGCGTGGACTGTGCGTTTTTATGCATGATATAATTTCATTTAAGCTGACTGATCACACTTCAGGACACTCACTGTCACTGTCAGTAAATGGTTAAACTTTTGAGTCGTGCTGTTAAACACAATGGCCACTGATGTGGACTATAGGGCTATTTTTCTTTAGAAATCTTATATTGACTGTGCATTATCACATTGATGGGTTCATGCAAAAGCTGAAAAATTCTGCTTCCAGAGGCGTTATACGGAATTAGGATAAAAAATAATGTGCATGTCTAATTGTTCTGAGACCAGTGCAGAAAGACAGCACACTGGAGGTTAAGTCATTCACTAAATAGGGAGCAAAAGAGCATCCTGTATCTTTCCTATGGAGCTAAGTGCATTCACTCCAAACTTCCAACCAACAGTTCAGTTTTCAGCTGCAGATGATGTTTGGACCACTCAACGTGTTTGGCAAACATGGCACAATGGTAATCAGTACGAAGAATGAATTATGCTAATTTCTGATTGTTAAAATGCTTCAGCACTGGCTATCACTTGTTTGTTTGACAGTGCAAAGAGAGAACATTGAGATTTTGTTGCCAAAGTAGAAAAAAAACATTGTAACACAAAAGTCAAATCATTTTTCTTTGTATAGTTTTTTGTTTGTGCATTTCCACACAGCAGTTGTCCTCGGGTCTCAGGAGGCTAAAGGCAAAGCAGCAAATCACAGCCTGTTTAATCCTAATGGTCAAAAATGGTCAAGCAAAAAAATTAAATATGACCGTGTTTGGTGCAAGAGACCTTGACGAACATTAATATTGGACCTAGGTAAATAAGTGAAATGATAAACAAATGTACGATATAAGAGCTAAATGGCTGCAGTGCTTGAGAAAGAACACACACACACACACACACACACACACACACACACACACACACGTACACACGTACACACGTACACACGTACACACGTACACACACACTTCAGCATGAGGACTCATCAGCCTCAGTCAGTGTTTGCACAGATACAGCTTCATCATCAGTTTGTGTATGAATATTATAAATTTAAATCAGCCACTATTAAACATGCATCACCAAAGGTGCATTTACATATTAATGCAGAATGAAAAAAAAGACTTAACCTCTACAAAGAAAGTCCTCATAACTTTCCAATTATATAACAGAGGTGTGGGAAATGACACATTCTTAAAGGGCCTGGCTGTCACTGTAGGTGACCATGACAGGTAATACCTGTTTACAACTCAAATGGAGTTACACCCTGAGGCACAACTCAACACCGACCCAGAAATTAGCCGAATGTCCACATACAAGCTGACCACCAGAGCGCATATATCCTGACTAGCAGATGCCTCCACTCACAGGAACCTGGAAAATGGGACGGAAAAGCTGGAAAAGCATTTTTTTTTTGTACCACTATTGGGTCAAATCACAAAAGGTCAATGTGTGTTCAGTGAACTATCTTTTTACTTGGCCAATAACTGAAAATATTCAATAGCTCTTTTGTCACCATGACTTTGAATATTCCAAACTGGATTTCAAAAATGAACCTACTCTAGAGAAATATTAATTGGAATAAAAAGTGTGAAAACAAGCCCCTATATGCTGTAATGTTCAAAAGAAAATGTGAACAAACATCTCTTCCCCCCCCCCCCCAAATAGGGCCAAGTTTTGTATATTAATCCAGCCTAATTTACATCGAAAGGAGGTGTTTGTGCTGAAAAGAACAACAGTGACAAATTTATTATGGTGCAGCTCTATTTCAGTGCATTGAGCGCCTAGTTCAACTGAAATGCAGATGGTTAATATCACTCACAAATGTAGTTCAACTGTTTAGCAAATTCGCCCCAAAGTCTTTAGCACCAAAGACTTAAGACAGCAATAATGAGCAGCCTTCATCTGAATAATACATTGCAGCTGAGGGTAGAGGCAAGCAGAGGAGACGTCCTGAGTGCTGTGGTAGTTAACCTCCACAGCTAAGTGGGGCCTGGGAGGGGTGCTGGCTGTACTTAAGGGGGCTTCTCACATGGCTGAACATGGACTGATGAATTGACTCTGACAGATCGCTCGGTCTACCTCCGGGAACAACCGAGGAACTGAGCTAGAGTTAACTAGATTCACGATAAAGAGGAAGAGGTAGATGGAGTGGGATGATAGAAAGATTATTATCATTCTGAAAGAGATTCATTTTTTGAGGGGACTTGTGTCATGGGACTTTTGGATGCTACACAAGCAAGGGACAAACTCTCTTGATAGCGAGTGATAAATCACTGTAAAAAGCAACAAAAAAAAACTGCTAAGCAAAGTTAAGATATCAAGGCACATGATGCAGTACAATATTTGATCATTTAATAATTGTCCTCAGTAACATTGCTTTATTCAATTGAATTGAAAAACAAATCAACAAATCTAAAATCACCACGACAAATCCAAAGACAAAGTGTGTAAGGGACCATCTACAAATTCCACAAACGGCATTCATTCAATTGATTTGAATATTCCAACATAACAAACATTGATATTAAAAGGCATTTTCTCACTCTAAAGGTTTCAGTAGACTGCTGGCGTGATGGCTCACTTTCTACATTTGAAAATGTTGTCTTTGTATTTGCTGATGTTTTTTTATTTGTTTTGTTTTGTTTTACACTTCATGGCCACAGTAGTTTGTTCACTAAATGCAAAAATTCAAATTTCTTTTTCAGCCAACTATCAATTAGCAATATGAGAACATTTATTCTGCCACCATTTTAAATTACTTTTACTCTGAAGAAAGATATATCTTGCAAGGAAGGGCAGTGCATACAATTGTTTGGGATAGACACACAATAGACCTCAACCCTTAACACACAAACCTCAATAACAGTGACAATAAACAAACTTTATTAAGTTAAAAGATGACCTCTTAACAAACAACAATTAACTATCAGTGGCAACTAAAAAAACAACAATTGCACAAACCAAAAAATAAGCCTATAACACTAACCAAATTATTTATTCATGTTATTCATGCATGCTGGCAACTCACAAATCAGCAACATTGTTTCATTTGAAACTGTTTCCGTTCAGAAAACTCTGTTAGGCTAGTCACAACAACATTTGGGGGAATATTGTTGGTCTAACGTAGCTTATGTAGATGCAAAGTAATTTACATTTCATAGAATCTGCTACTTAAAAACCCCCATAAGCTGGAAAAATGTACTTTCATTTTTTTACATTGCATGGGAAAAAAAACATGTAAATAAAATACTTTAGATAACTGAAACTGAAACGGTGATGGTTGCTAAGATTAAGAACTAAACAAAAACCATAAGTATTAAAGGGGTCATTTTTTCTATCTGGTTCATTCAAGTCATGTTTTTTAGTGCTAATAAGAGTCATAATTTCTTTTTTCATGACCATTTTTAACCAACTTTCTCAGACCCTTAGAATAAAGCAGGCTGGGATGTGGGTTTGCTGTCAGGTCAAATATAGTTTTTAATTGTCCCGACCTTCAATAACAGCTTCATTCTCAATCAAACAATAAGATCAACTTCTAAACATCTCAAAGACCGCACGATCATGTAGATTTACACTCTACAATATCAGGAAGATAAGACCCTTCATCTCTGAACATGCAACACAACTGCTTATTCAGTCACTGGTCATAACTAGACTGGAATACTGTAACGCTCTCATTGCAGGACTCCCTGCATTAGACCTCTGCAAATGATCCAGAATGCAGCAGCACATCTGGTCTTTAATGAACCAAAGAGAGGACATGTTACACCACTCTTTGTCTCCCTCCACTGGCTGCCGGTTGATGCACATATCAAATTCAAGGTTCTGATACAAAACAGTCACTGGGTCTGCTCCAGCATACCTAAAATCCTTTCTGCAGAATTGCACGCCCACCAGAAGCCTGCAGTCGGCTAAGGAAAGTCACCTTGTTGTACCAACACAAAGAGGCACCAAAACACTTTCCCGGACTTTCAGTTTCATCATACCACGTTGGTGGAATGACCTTCCCAACTCAATCCGTGAAGCTGACTCACTCTCTGTCTTCAAACAATTACTTAAACACATCTTTTCCATGAGCACTTAACAAGTCTTTTGCACTTTAATCTGTTTTGAATACTATTCTGATGCTAGTGAAACTTTGTAGTACGGCACTTTTTGTACCATTGTCTCCTTAAGATGATTCGCTTATGTTTTCCTCTTTTGAAAGTCGCTTTGGATAAAAGCATCTGCCAAATTAATAAATGCAAATAAACTTCCAGGTACTAATGTATAATGTGCTTGTTTTGAGAGTGAGAAAAAGAACTACTTGATGCATGTGTGTGAGTTAAGAAAATGGATCACGAGTATCATGGCAAGTTAGCAAGAATAAAATACTGTGCTGGTTTCCATGGGGATTTTTTTCTTCTCACCAATATAGAATGCCCAATTCCCAATGAGCTCTAAATCCTCATGGTGGGATAGTGACTCGCCTCAATTCGGGAGGCGGAGGATGAATCTCAGTTGCCTTCGTGTCCGAGACCATCAATCCACGCATCTTATCACGTGGATTGTTGAGTGCGTTACCACGGAGACATAGCGCGTGTGGAAGCCCATGCTATTCTCTCTGCTGCATCCACGCACAACTCACCACACGCACCACTGAGAGTGAGAACCACATTATAGTGACCACAAGGAGGTTGTGACTCTACCCTACCTAGCAACCGGGCCAATTTGGTTGCTTCGGAGACATAGCTGGAGTCACTCAGCACGCCCTGGATTCGAACTCGCGACTCCAGGTGCGGTAGTCAGTGTTAATAGTCGCTGTGGAGATTAATAAAACTATGGAATGATCCTCTGTATTTCTATAGGTTTGAAGTGTTGCACACTTGGATATGGAACGCACGGAGCTGGATTATATTGTTAACTCAATGTTACAGACTTTCACTTCAAAGCTTCTAAAGATCTATAGCAGAAAAATTAAGACAGTATTTTTTTTTTTTTTTTTGTCCTTCTGTAAACAAAAAAAAGAGTTTAATGTAGTTTGCAGACATCCTTTATTGTTTAGACCATAAAGCGCAAAGTCAACCAAGATCTGAAAATCGCAATGAGCACTTAAAGAATGTTCCGGTTTCAGTAAAAGCCAAGTTCATTTGACAGTTTTGTGGCATAGTGTTGATAGTACAAAAAATAATTTTGATTCCCTCGTTCATTAAAAACTAGCAAAAAAAGCAAAAATCAGTTACAGTAAAGCACTTTCAATAGAAGTCAAACTCTGTCATCAAACATCACGCTATTCAGTGGAAATTATTTTCAGTTTAACTGGTTCACAACCCAGCCAAAAAGGACAAAAGGAAACAAGCATGCATCCTCCTCCTTCAGCTTTGATTCCCTAATGCTATGAGGCTGAGGCATCAAACTGTCAAAGCCAACAAAGAACTATTAAAAGTCGAAGACAAGCCTTCTCCAAGCAAAATCATCACAACAAGCCAAGTAATTGAGTTTGGAGAAAAGCACCTTCAGCTGAGTACACTGTGATTAGTCCCTGACATTTCAAGCTGGATTTAGAAGTGAGAACCATAGCTGCACAAAGGGGATAACCTCATCCGCAGCTGGAGATAGACGTTTTTATGCAGGAGACCAAGTACAAGTGCTCTTAGAAGAAAAAACAAGGTCATAGCACAGTGTTCCCACTTGTGTGACCTCACACATTGACTTGTCTTTTCAAATAAATTAAACTGTCGTGGAGTAATTCATATTTGGCATACAGCTCCTTTTGTTACCTTAAATATAGACTTAAGATTTTAAGTGTTACTAACCGAAACGATTGTACAAAATTTAGACAATGAAGAACTCCTATTGACCAGTTTCAGTTACATCACGTTTTCCTCGCTGCCAACATATTGGCCATCAGTGGGAGAATACAATGGCGGTGAATGGAAAAACACCTGTGAAACGATATCAAGAAAAACATCAAACATTTCATTTGATCCATGCCAAGTCCCAGGAAAAGTTCATACAGGTCTGAAGACAGCACAAATACAGCCAAACTGGACTTTTGCTGACATTTAAAGGTGAAGTATGTAACTTGTTTTATGTCAAAATACGTTCTACTACCCCAGTTTATGGTTCATTGACAACTAAAAGTAAGACAATCGTGGGTTTACCTCCCCCAAAAGTGTAAACATTGAGCCTCCTAGGCACTATCAAAACATTGATATTTATATTTTGAGCAGCCCACTCAGCTCCACCAATCCCTTTCTAGCTCAGCCTATAGCGCAAGTTTGTGGCTACTTGAACTAGCCGTTCACCTGGGAGAATATTAATCAACCACGGCAGACTTGTACAAAGGAAAATACATTTTGCTTTGTCTACAGACGTTAAAGCCAAAATTCGAAGCCACAGAGACAAAGAATGGAGTAAAACAAGAGTAAACATTGGCGTTGCATTTACTAGGTGGAGGACACACACATACTCCACCAATGATGAGATTGCTCTGGCAAAACTGGCGTGCCAACAACGAGATCGCTGAGCAAGTCGCTAATGCACCGCCAATAATCAATAATCCCTTGCACTATAATTATTTAATTATATTTCCTTGGTAAATGGGAACTTATGGGGGTATTTAAATATTTGTTATTAAAAATGTAGTTTGTATAGTAGTTTTATTTCTGTTGTTCCATGCTATGACACCATTAGGGTGATCTATGTCCCCTATGTTGGCAGTGACATCTATTTTGTTTTGCAAAGTTTTCTGCTTCAGTTGTTGTGGTGTTGAATCATATTGTTTCATGATTATTGTGCAGAGTGATCAGATGCATTTTAAATCATTGCAAAAAGCTTAATTGGCCAAAAAAAAAAAAGAATTTTAGCACAAAAAAAAACAACATTTCACAGTTTTTTGGCCCTGGCACAAAATGAACAGCTAACATCATTTCACTAATCATATCAGCAGCACCTGGGAAAGTGTGAACGAGTACTAGTCAGGTGAAAATCACTCTATCATTCTGATTGGATTATAAGAGCAGACTGATTACAATAAATGAGGGAAGAAGTGCTTCCAATCATTGTGTTCTTGTTAGCAATGGTTACCTCAAAAGAAAGATGTGCAGCCATCATCGATTTGCATCAAAATGGCCTCACATGCAAGGAAATTGCTGCAAAGAATATTTCACCTGAAAGAACCATTTATCGGATCATCAAGAAGAAGGCTTCTGGATGTCCCAGAGTGTCCAGCAAGAACTTGCTCAATATTGGCAGCAGGTTGGTGTGAGTGCATCTGCACGCACAGTGAGGCGAATACTTTTGGATAATGGCCTGGGGTCAAGAAGAGTAGCAAAGAAGACACTTCTCTCCAAGAAAAACATAGTAAATGGTAAATGGTCTGCACTTATATACCGTCTTTTTTTAAACTTAGAGGTTACCAAAGCACTTTACACTGTGTCACACATTCACACTTACTCATACACCAATGGAAGCAGAGCTGCCATGCAAGGCACTAGCCTGCCATTGGGAGCAACTTAGAGACAGACAACAGAACATCAAGGACAGATTGAAATTCAGCAGGAAGTACAAGAATTGGACAGCAGAAGACTGGTGCAAAGTAATTTTCTCTGATGAAGCCCCCTTCCGACTGTTTGGGACATCTGGAAAATCGATAGTCCGGAGAAGAAAAAGTGAACGCTACCATGAGTCCTGGGCTGAGCCAACAGTGAAGCATCCTGAGACCATCCATGTGTGGGGCTGCTTTTCATCCAAGGGAGTGGGCTCTCTCACAATTCTACCCAAAAACACTGGCATGAATACAGAATGGTATCAAAACGTCTCCCAACAATCCAGGAGAATTTAGTGATGATCCATGCATTTTCCAGCATGATGGAGCACCATGTCACAAGGCAAGAGAAATAATGAAGTGACTCGGTGATCATTACATTGCAATTTTGGATCCGTGGCCAGGCAAATCCCCGGATCTTCATCCCATAGAGAACCTGTGGTCAATCCTTAAAAGGCGAGTGGACAAGCAGAAGCCCACAAAGTGTGATCAACTCTGAGCACTAATATGGCAAGAATGGATCACCATCAGTCAGGATTTGGGCCAGAAGCTGATATCCAGTATGCCAGAGCGAATTGCATTGAGAGAGCATATGAAGAACATGGGTCAACACTGTAAATATTAACTCTTTGCATATATTGAATGTTTTTGCCAATAAAAGCCTTTAAAACTTATGAAATGCTTATCATTGTTTTCCAGTATATCATAGAAACATGTGAAAAAATTATCTACAAATACTGAAGCAGCAAACTTTGCAAAACACAAAATTTATGTCACTGCCAATACTTTTGGCCACAGCTATAGGTACTTATTCATTTCTGTGGAGAAATACATTTATTTACAGATTGAGAATAGATTATAATCTTCTTTATTTGAGCTGTGTTATATTTTATGATCTAAATTTGAGTCAATTAAACTAAAATCATTAATAAACAACAACATTTGAATCGTAAATCTGAGTTAAGTTTTCTTGCATCTAATTATCTTAACTTAAATATTAAGTTAATTCTATATGAACACAAAGTTAAATTAAATACACAAGTTTGGAGACGCCATTGCTCAATTCAATTGAGGGAACGAGTTTACTCAATCATTTGAGAAAGGCAACTTTTTCGAGTTTACAGCGTTTATTGTACGAACAACTTGAATGGTGACAGAGGCTAACATTATGCCTAACATCTCTTTTTGGGTTCCACAGAAAACAGAACGTCATACAGGTTTGGAATGATACGAAGGTGAGTAAATGACTCTTAGAATTTTAGCTTTTGGGTGAACTAACCCTTTAAAGTTTTTTAAGAGCTTCAAAAGTCAAACTTTAACTGGCCCCAAGCTACATTTCAGATCAAACATGTACATGGGAAGAGAAAAGAAAGAAGATTTTGATTGCACAGTTCTGTGCAGTCCACACAATGTTTGATTAATATCTGATCAAATATAACTGCAGGGGAAATAATCTGAAAGGGTCTCTATGGGAAAAGAGGGGAAGGAGATAGAGGTACTTGAAAAATAAACTCTTTTTCTAGCAGAGGGTTTAAATTTACATTTTGTTTCAAGACACAGTTTAGTCTGGCCTCTGTGTCTGCCAATGACCTAGCCACCCCAACCTGTGTTGGAGGTAGCATGCAATGCAATTAAATTATTTTAAAGGTAACAAGTCAAGTAAGTTATTTATTGCTCCACTGTCTAGGCATTCTGTAGTAGGAATGGGAATTGTAAGGAGTTTAACAATACTAATTCCTCTAAAAGATTCTAGTTCCGTAATGGTTCCATTAACAATCTTTTCTGTACTTTTGAGAAATAAATATGTGGAAATAAGAAATGCAATTATTTGGGATTTACTGCCCTCAGTAGTCTGTTAACAATTAATGAGTTAATTACATTTTATAACAGAACAGATTCTTGCAAATGGTGTGTTTGCGGAGACATTTTAATTATACTTTATTAAATAATATATATGGTCAAAATTCATAAAGCGATCTTTAACTTTGTCATGCAACGATTTAATAATTACTCTGGTTTAAGTCTCACGATAGGGATAGTTCACCCAAAAATTAAAATGCTCTCATCATTTTCTCCCCCTCATGCCATCCTAGTTGTGTAGGACATCATTTCTTTTGCTGAACACAAAAAAAGATTTTTAGAAGAATATCTCATCACTGTAGATCCGTCTTACAGTATTTAATTCCATACCATGCAAGTGGATGTGATCCAAAAAGCACAGACAATCGTCGTAAAAGTAATCCATACGACTCCAGTGGTTTAATGAATGTCTTCTAATGTGATACGATCACTTTGGGCGAGAATCAGATCAATATTAAAGTCTTTTTCACTATAATTGTTTACTTCTAGTCGCTCTCCAATACGCGATCATGAGGGAAATCAGTTCATGCTGCCTCTGGTGTGACATAAGCGTGCTGGCATTTTCAAATGAAAGCAAAACCAATGAAGCTTGTGAACAGCATTCTCTTGTAAACAAATCGAGCTCCACTTCCGCTTGTGTCACGTCAGTTCTCGAGTGAACATGGCAACACGCTAATGTCATGCAACATCAACTGATTCCCCTCATAGACACATTCTGGAGAGTGAACGGAAGTAAACAATTATAGTGAAAAGGATTTGAATATTGATCTGTTTCTCACTCAAAGCAATCGTATTCTCGGAAGGTAGCACAAGTCACACTGTATGTTTTGTGCTGTAGATTCAAAAGAACCAGTTCATGAGAGTAATTTGATCAGGAATCGGACAATACTGGTCATGCTGTATGATCTGTTCCATCTTTAGTTTTAAGTTACTTTCTAAATTTACAACATTATACCAGAGTCACTATTTCAAATAAGTAATGCATGAAAGAAAGCAAATAAATAAATCCAGACAATCACATGTTGTCAGGCAAGACACATCGCTGTTTTCACAGGTTTGCTAAAATGTATCTCCTGTGACCAAATTTCAAGGGGAGGATCTCTTATTTCATGACGACACTCATCAATCACTCAGTCAGTATGTTACTGCATGATAATAAAGCATGAAAGACATAAAAGAACGGTGCACTGTTTCTCCCAGATGCAGTTGAAATTGAATCTAAGCAAAAAGCAACATTTTGAGCTGAATTCAGTTATTATATATATATATATATATATATATATATATATATATATATATACACTACCGTTCAAAAGTTTGGGGTCACTTGCCTGAAATGTTTCTCATTATCTTAAAAACCTTTTGATCTGAAGGCGTACGCTTAAATGTTTGAAATTCTTTTTGTAGACAAAAACATAATTGTGCCAACATATTAATTTAATTACAAAAAATAAAATGTTATTTAAAAAAAAAAATGTTTTTGGAAAAATGGATGACTTGGACCGAATAATTAAAAGCAGCCACTATGTGCCCAACATATAGATGGGAACTCCTTCAATACTGTTTAAAAAGCATCCCAGGGTGATACCTCAAGAAGCTGGTTGAGTAAATGCCAAGAGTACATTTCTGTAAAATCTAGGCAAAGTGTGGCCACTTTGAAGACGCTAAAATATAATATAGTATTTAGTTATTTTATTTAATTTTTTCCACAGCATAATTCCCAAATTTCCATTTCCATTATTCTATAGTTTTGATGACATTACTATTATTGTAAAATGTGAAAAAAAAAAAAAAAAAAAAAGAATGAGTAAGTGACCCTAAACTTTTGAACGGTAGTGTATATATATATATATATATATACACACACACACACACACACACACACATACACACTGCCTGTCAAAAGTTTTGAAACACTTGACTGAAATGTTTCTCATGATCTTAAAATCTTCTTTTGATCTGAAGGCGTATGCTTACATTTTTCAAATTAGTTTTGTAGATGAAAATATAATTGTGCAACATATTAATTTATTTAATTATAAAACTAAAATGTAATAAAAAAAAAAAAGTTTTTGAAATTGATGACTTGGACCAATAATAAAGCAGCCAATAAGTACCCAGTATTGATGGAAAAAGCATCTCAGGGTGATTCCTCAAGAAGTTGGTTGAGAAAATGTCAAGAGTACATGTCTACAAAATCTAGGCAAAGTGTGACTACTTTGAAGATGCTAAAATATAACACAGTTTTTATTTATTTATGATTTTATTTGTGAAATGTGAAAAAAAAAAAATTAAAAAGAATGAGTGTTTCAAAACTTTTGACCGGTAGTGTGTGTGTGTGTGTGTGTGTGTGTGTGTGTGTGTGTGTGTGTGTGTGTGTGTGTGTGTGTGTGTGTATGTATGTATGTATGTATGTATGTATGTATGCATGTATGTATGTATGTATGTATGTATGTATGTATGTATGCATGTATGTATGTATGTATGTATGTATGAAGTTACTTCAATTCTATAACCATTGTCTAGTTATACCCAAAAATTGAAATTCTCTCATCATTTTCTCACCCACATGCCATTCCAGATACATGGCTTTGGAGTGGTGGTGGCGTAGTGGTTGTTTGATTCCCACAGCCACCACCACTGTGTCCTTGAGCAAGGCACTTAACTTCTGGTTGCTCCAGGGGGATTGTCCCTGTAATAAGGGCTCTGTAAATCGCTTTGTATAAAAGCGTCTGCCAAATGCATAAATGTAAATGTAATGGCTTTCTTTCTTTTGCAGAATGCAAATTAAAATGTTTAGAAGAATATTTCAGCTCTGTAGGTCCATACAATGCAAGTGCATGTTGGCCAGAACCTTAAAGCTCCAAAAACCACATAAATGAGGCATAAAAGTAATCTATATAACTCCAGTGGTTAGTTATTGCCAGCCAGCTTTGGATCCAAAGATTACAAATAGACTAAAGCACTCTCAGAACACCACCACTTTTTCTTTGAAGAAAAGCAAGAGAAACTGAAGTCCAGCTCTTTCAATACTTACTCTATATGAAAAGTATCCACAAAAAAATTTAATTTGTAAACCAATCTCATTTGATTTGAAAGTCTATATTAATGCATTTTAAAGGAAAAATATAAAATTGCAGAGGAATGCATATGAGCTTCCTTTGATTGGGAATCATTTACTCGTTTTGGGGGCAAAAAAGTGGACAATCTACAAAAAACAAATACAAATTCAGTTTAACTAATTAATTTAATATATAAGTATAAAGTTTAAAGTCACCACATTTCATTTGCATTATTTAAGTTAAACTATGCTCAGCTTCACCAATGGCTGCGGTCACTATTGTTTCCTCAAATCGCCAACTCTCAGCGCAAATGAAAGACTTCCAGTTGATTTGTCACTGGAAATTGCTGTCAAACACACCTAGTCTGTGTACTGTAATTGTGTAAATCTATGTAAATTCTTTTCACTATTATTTTGTATATCAAAAGAAAAGTCAAATAACAATGCAACAGAATAGATCCGCCCTGAGATGGTTTGTATTGCAGTAGATTTGCCAATTCATAATACACAGTCCCTTGCAAGAGACTCAATCCAAGAATCTAGTGCACTATTTAAAAAATGGAGATGCACAATCACCATCCAACTGAAATGCATCTGTTTGGAAGAACGGGCCAAAATATGAACAGAACAGTGTGCAGAGCTTTTTTATTGCATGATAGAAAGTCTGTGGACTGGGGATTTAAGTAAAAAAGCAAGAAGATAAAATACAGAAAAGGGTTATTTTCTGTTCCCATCTCAGGGATTGACAAACAATAGAATTATTTCAGAAATATTTCTCCAGAAATCTCATATCAGAACAGCAATTTAAATTGTAGCGCTTTGTCTTATGAGGGAATAATTTAGATGCTTGGACAATTTGTCCGACGGTAATATGTTTAGACAAGAATGACAGCAAGTTAAGAGTAAGGCAGGCTTTATTTATGTCCTTGCTCAAAATTCACAAACGACCAGGAATGTCACTAATAGGAATTGATGCGGTGAGAGAAAGAGAGAGATCAAAGGTTGAAATGCAGTCTGCATGAGGCCAGTAATAGAGTCCAGCACGCAGTGGGAGGGAGAGTCCAATCACAGATTCCTGACTGAATGACTGCTGGAGGGACGGCTCATCACAGTCCTCAATCTCACACCGTTCACTGCATATCCACTTACTGCCTACAATTCCACTGTCCTTTATCTTGAACAGAACATTTATGAATGTCTTCTGCAAAGCTCATTTTTAGCAGAGCAAAACAAGCAGTCTCTACTCATAACAAGCATGAATCCTAACTATGGCAGTCTTCTAGATCTTCTTTTTTATACCAGCTAGGTATTGGACAGCAACCTCCACTCTATCAAATGGGAAATTAGTTGCTGGTTTACATTTTATTGCATAAGGCAATGCCTTCACTTCATGTTTAAAAAAGTATTACACCAAGAAGACTGAAAAAAACTCAGAACTCAGAAGGAGGTCTGAGTGCGGTTTGCTTTTTAGTCCTTGGTTGGCCAAAAATATTCAGAGCTTGTGCTCAGCCGGGTGATCAGTAGAATGCTTTTATAAAAGGACTGCATTTCCACAGACATAAGAGCTATGTGACAACATGACCAATGTTACTATGTAACTAAGATAGTCCTTGTTTGTTTGTAAGTCTTTCATTTTTTACATTTTTTGTTTTAAATCGAAATTATTTAATTGAGTTCAGAGTTATTTTATCCCCCAAAAGCAAAAATATTTACTCTGTTTGAGAAGGCCCACCAGTCAGACACAACAACAATGACTCAACCAATGGCCAGTAAACATAAAAAAGCTAAATCAATATTCAGTGTGACAATTTTTGCTTTAAAACAGCACAAATCCTCCTAGGTACACTTGGACACAGTTTTTCTTGGTTGTTGGCAGAAAGGATGTTCCAAGCTTCTTGGAGAATTCACCACATTTCTATTCCAACTGCTTCTGTGTCTTTATGTAATCTCAAGACTGACGTGATGTTCAGTGGGGGGCATTGTGGGGGCCATGACATCTGTTGCAGGGCTCCCTGTTCTTCTATTCTAATATTTTCTATTTGCAAAAGTAATGTTTGGGAGTCAATATGTCCTATTGACACACTAAAGCTGAAGATATAAATAACCATATTAAGGCAAATGGTTTTGCGACAATGCGCTTTTGCACAGTAAAACTTTTTCACAGTACTGTGTATATATACACACAGTCTGTGTGTGTATATACACACACACACACACACACACACACACACACAATGCATTCAGAATGTATTAAGACCCCTTCATTTTTTTCACATTTTGTAATGTTGCAGCCTTATGCTAAAATGCTTTAAATATTTATTTTTTCATATCAATCTATACTCCATACCCCATACCGACAAAGCAAAAACTGATTTTTGAAAACTTTGCAAATTTATTAAAAAGAACTGAAATCTCACATTGACATACGTATCCAGACTCTTAACTCAGTACTTAGTTGAAGCACCTTTGGCAGTGATTACAGCCTCAAGTCTTTTTGGGTATGATGCAACAAGCTTTGCCCACCAGGATTTGTGGATTTTCTGCCATTCTTCTCTGCAGATCCTCTCAAGCTCTGTCAGGTTGGATGGTGACCATCAGTGTACAGCCATTTTCAGATCTCTCCAGAGATGTTTGGTTGGGTTCAATTCTGAGCTCCGACTGGGCCACTCAAGGAAATTCACAGAGTTGTCCCTAAGCCACTCTTGCATTTTCTTGGCTGTGTGCTAAGGGTCATTGTCCTGTTGGAAGGTGAACCTTCGGCACAATCTGAGGACCTGAGCAATCTGGACCAGGTTTTCATTAAGGATATTTCTGTATTTTGCTGCGTTCAGCTTTCCTTCAGCCCTGACCAGACCCTCAGTCCCTGTCTCTGAAAAAAAAAAAAACACAGCATGATGCTACCACACCATGCTTCACAGTTGGGATGGTATGGGGCAGGTGATGAGCGCTGCCTGGTTTTCTCCAGACATGATGATTGGAATTGAGGCCACACATTTCAACCTTAGTTTCATCAGACCAGAGAATCTTGTTTCTCAAAGACTGAGATTCCTTTTGGTGCTTTTTTTTTTTTGGCAATTCCAAGCGGGCTTTCATGTGTCTTCCACTAATGAGATATTTCCGTCTAGCCACTCTGCCATAAAGCCCAGATTGGTGGAATGTTGCAGTGATGGCTGTCCTTCTGAAAGTTTCTCCCATCTCCACACGTGATCTCTGGAGCTCAACAAGAGTGACCATCGGGTTCTTGGTCAGCTCTCTTACCAAGGGCCTTCTCCCCCGATTGCTCAGTTTGGCCAGGCGGCCAGCTCAAGGACTCGTTGGAGTCGTTGTTGTTCCAAACTTCTTCCATTTAAGAATTTTGGAGGCCACTGTGCTCTTGAGAACCTTCAATACAGCTGAAATGTTTTGTAACCTTCCCCAGATCTGTGCCTCGACATAATCCTGTCTCTGAGTACTGCAGGCACTTCCTTTGACCTCATGGCTTGCTTTTTGCTCTGATATGCATTTTTAGCTGTGAGACATTATATAGACAGGTGTCAGTTGAATTTGCTACATGTGAAAGTCAGATTTATATAGCGCTTTTCTGATACTACACTCAAAGCGCATTACACAGTGAACAAAGGACTCTCCTCAATTACCACCAGTGTGCAGCATCCACCTGGATGATGAAACGGCAGCCATAGTGCGCCAGTATACTCTCCACAAACCAGCTATTGGTAGAGAGGAGAAATTAGAGTTATAGATCCAATTAATGGATGGGGATTATTAGGAGGCCATGATTGATAAATGGCCAATGGGGGAACCTACACCCCCTACTCTTTACAAGAAGTGTCCGGGGATTACAGAGAGCCAGGACCTCGGTTTAACATCTCAACCGAAGGACTCCAATCAAAGTGTAGAAACATCTCAAAGATGATCCAGAGAAATGGGATGCACCTGAACAAAATGTCATGTGTCATAGCAAAGGGTCTGAATATGTCAATGTGATATTTCAGTTTTTTATACATTTTCAAAAAGTTATCAAAAATCTGAATTTTGCTTTGTCATTATGGGGTATGGAGTGTAGATTGATGTAATTGTTTTTTTTTTAAAGCAATAAAATGTATTATACCTGATAAATTGCTATTAATTCAATGAATTAATCTGGATATCATGCAAGTAATGACAGTCCTATTAACTGTATATAACAATTAAATTCAGTGCAATCAATTCATACTTAATAATAATATTAATTTAATATTAATAATAATCATTTGTTTTTTATTAAATAAAAAACAATCATATTAAAATATTAATAATAATAATTCAATAATAAAACACATTTTCCCACAGAGGGAAATAAAGTGTCTGGAATGGCTGTTTAAATGTTTCAGTGCAGACAATGTTAACTTTGTCTTTTCGTTCAATCTAGTTTTACAGGGACAGAGCCAAATTTTCCATCCCATAACAGGGGGTATAAAACAGGGCCAGATTGGGCTTCAGGTCTGACTCCTGCATCAGCTTCATGTTGGTGGAAAAGTTTTAAATGTAACTGTAAATTCACTGTTTGGTCCACCTGAAGAGTGAACGTGTTCTTTTTAAAGAGGTCTCAAGGTTGCAACATTCTAAGGCTGTTAACACCTGGTATTAACACGTGTTTCAGTGGTCTGTTCACAAGTGGACAATGCTAAAAACAGGTGTAAACCAGTAAAAAACAAATTGTGATTGGATCACAGAAACCAGATACAGATTGTAAAATGATAAATGTGTGTAACAAAGAGATTTAAATAATGTTGATTACATGAGGCTTTACAAGGAAATAACTGTCCCATATAAAAATTTAAAAAGGCATGCATATAATTGCATAAATATTCATGCAAAAGACATCTCAGGACGTCTTCACTGTGCATGATATCAACATGTAGTGACACCGATAAGAAGCACGCACATTCAAAGCTCAGTTCTTACAGGTACTTCACTAAAATAACAAAATGTTATGATTGTGCTTAGGTAGATTCCATTTCCAGACTGTGCAGTTCATGTTGTACAGTATGCATAGAAGCAGGCAAGGCCATCACTAATTGGTAAATTTCACATATAACATGGTCACAACATTTCTTTTCAACTGCTACTAGTAATTTAAGGTACAGCAGCAAGGTAAATACAAAACATAATAAAATACCTTAGTGCTTTATTATTGCACATGTTGTTAATGCTGGGCAAAGATAACACAGTACGTTGTCCTGGCGGCATGAGGCCCAAATTGTTTCCAATGTCTCGTCTCTATGATGCTAAATGACTATTTCCTTCTAATATTTGTATTTTTGTAGTACAACATAATGCTCATTTGTGCCCTATGGAAACAACCCTGGTTTTTAAAACCAATTACTTAATTTGCTTCAATTGAAACTCATATTTCAGCTGGTAAAGGGTTTCCGTAAAAAATATTGCTAAACAGACTCTGCCTACTTCATTGCAAAAAATGTATCAAGGTGCTTTTTCAACTAAAGTTGTGAATCTATGAACTTGTACTTTAATTGAATCAACAAGTGTATTTATCATCTCTACTCGCTTAACAAAATTGATCAAACAAAGATTTTCCAGCTCCCTGCATGCATTGCAGCATGAATAAATAATGAGGTTAGTGAGGTAGGCTTATCTTTTTGCTATTTGCAGATCCTATTTGTGCTGCTGTTGATGTTTTTGTCATTACTGTTGATTAATAGTTGTGTGGTAATGTTAAGAACTCATCTTTTCCTTAATTATGTTTGTTGAGTATCACCATTACTGAGGATTGTGTGTAAAGTGGTGACATCTATGTGCCTCTAAAGCAAACTATTTAATTTGTCTCTCAAGAAGAGACTGCTCAGAAGTGCAAAACTAGCAGGGTTGACTTGACAAATAAAGCCAGGTTCACTGTTTTTGAGCAGCAGGCCTGAAAATTCAGTAAACTAAATTTAAGTTTTATAAATACATTCAATCAGTTCAGATCACTTTTTAATTGTAAGAAATATGTATTCAATTAAGTCAGTTAAACTAACAAAAAAAAAAACGACAACATGCAAAAAAAAAAGGCACCAAATATAATGAGTTGAATCAACAAAACAGTTTTTACAGCTCGTTTTCCACTTCACAGTCATGAATCATATTCAAAAGAACCCATGTCCTCATTTACACATTCAAACAAGAGTTAACTCCAGGCTTACCTGATTAATTATTTCAGCCACTGGTAGCTGGTCCACATATGTCAATGAATTGATCTGTAGAGCGCCACTAACAGACCTGAAACAAAGCAAAGAGGAAACTGTCTCTACAGCAGACAAAACAAATCCTTCTTTAAAGGTGAATTGTGTTACTTCAAGATGTTAAAATACTAGGATTGTCTATATATGAATACATTGATCATTGATTGGCACATTATTTTCTCTATACGTTTTTGAGGCATCTATACACTGGCATTAGCCGTCATTTGAATTAGAAGTGTGCTTTCCAATTTGCTGTCAGTTGGGCTTCCTACTCCAACGTAATAGCTTTGAGATACCACAGTGGTGTGATATAACATTTACAGTACTGTACTTAGTAAGTTGCTTTTACCAAAACTGTAAATACCATGGCTCTATGGCACTTTCAAAACCTAGCTCTGTTAGTTAAAGTAGCATTGCAATCAGCCTAACACAGCACCATTGGCTCAACCAATGCATTGAATTTGGGACAGGACTATTTATTTGACCAACCACTGCACACATGGAGAGTTTCACATTTAAAAAATAAAGAAATCTCAAATTACATTTGGTGTTGCGAAGGCACAGAAATGACTCACTTCAGCTTTAATAGCATCCTCAGTTATGTTCCTCATAACATTGCATAACTCTAACATTTATATGTCCTGTTGACACAGTAAAGCTGAAGATATAAATAACCATATTAAGACAAAGCTTTTGTGAAACTATGTCAAAAAATACATTTCTATTTGATGAGAAATGGCAAATCTGAGCACGTTTGAGACTTTGTTGAGATCTCTTTTGAATTTCTATAGAAGGCCAGGTCTGGGCAAAATTCTGAATGTAAGAATAAACTCCATTTCAATTCTTGAGAATTTTAATTGAGATAGACCTGACCCATAAGATAATGAATTGCATTTTGAATCTGAATGACAGGAAATGGAATTCACTAAATTGCAATGCACCTTTAAATGCAATGTTTCAAGCTTTGCCTGTGGTCAAACCAAAAAACAATATTTTCAGACTAAACAAATAACAAAAAAAATTCTCCAAATTAAGCTCCCTCTGATCGCGCCACACAACTCTGCAGTGGGCTCGCCACGGTACAGCCAAGACTTCCACAAGTGCCCGCAGTCTGTCTATTTGAGTGGTGGGATGAAATTTTGGCCCTCATGTGGGCCAGTAAAGCTCTGAGAGACAGGACCAGACGAAACCCCTCAAGAAGGCTTCGGCCCATCTGTCTTGATAATGAATTGATGAAAAAAGGGTAAAGGCAGAGAAAGCACACTTTGTGCCTTGGCACAAATCCAGAGAAATCCCAATGGAGATAGATATTGGATAGATAGATTTGAATAGGTTAGATATTTTTCAATTTCCCACAATTTCTCTCTGAATAATACATCTATATATATATATATATATATATATATATATATATAGTAGTTCTCAGGAAAATATGCATCTTGAGTTGGCTGAAGCAACACTTTTGTGCGCTTTGCAGGAAAAAATAAGATTCAAAGGAGGGGAAACAGCTTTTCAAATTTTCTTTGGGTGAATTGTGGGTGGTGATTGACAGGTAATTTCAGAGGTGTCTCCGCTATTCACTGAACAAACAGCAAACAAACTGAAAAGTGTTTGCATGAAGAAAGAGAAATGGAGGTTAACAAAAATGATGCGGTGCACTATATGTTGGAGAGTTGAGGCAATTGGTAATCTATAGGTGGGCACAGCACGTCAGCTGACAAATTACTCCTGTATTTCAATGAGTGGCCAGGGCAGCAAATTCATGGCCCACCAGGGATGATGCTTTTTCAATTAGCTGACAAAATGGCCTGTCACTTTAGCCATGTGTATGGTACTGGCACATTGAACCACATTTGGTCTGAGTTCAAATGGCTCAGCCAGAATTACAGTAAAACGCAGAAGCAACCCGAGTATAGAATTTAGTCTGAGGCTGCTGGTTAGAACATCTCCACACCAACAATGTAACAACACAAAATGTTAGAATACTAGTGAAACAAATTGTTTTCTCACATCCAACATACTTGTCAAACTGATAAGCAATAACAAACTAGATTTAACATTTTCAGAAAAAAAATTAGTGGTGCTTGCCCACTGTCACAATGCTAGGGTTTTATGGGTTGTTGCTAGGTTATTCTGAGTGGTTGCAGAGCATTTCTAGGGTGTTCTGGGTGGTTGCTTAATGGTCCAAGTCAAATGAGCACACCCCCCTGGACACAAGAGTTTCTTTTCCACCATCTGGCCAAACGGTTGTCGTCGTGGAACTGTGACCATTCTGTACCGATTTGGGCTAGTTGGCATGGTTACAGTTTCTTTTTCCATCGCGGTGCTACAAAACTAGGATTAGAATGGACTGATTAAGCAAGTGACCAATCATGAATCACCATGTATTAAGGGCATTCCACCAGCAAACCCTACTGGGAAATCAAGGAAAACATTTGTAATAGTACCAAAGATTGCTCAACATTATACAAATTGATAGGCTACTGAAACCATTACTCACTATGCTTTGAAAAGAAAAGCTGCTTATAATATTTTGGTTTATAGATATCGCTGGAGTTCCTCCTCCAATGTAGGTCTATGGAATTTCTTTGACCATTTTATCACCCGGAAAGTGAAAATCATCCAATAGCTTTGAAAAGTAATAACACACCTCTCCTTAACAACCCACACGATTTGAGGTATCATTCATGGCAAGGGTGTGTTTATTACTTTTTCGTTTTCCTACAATCATCGTCTACCAGATTATGGGGTACCAGACAGTGTATTCAAAAGTCATTTTTGGAGGAGGAAAACATAGTTTAAGTGTGGATGCGAGGTGTAAACGTAGAAAAATCTATGTGTTTGAAAAGAAAACATGTGGATCTGGTTTAAATCGCTGTAGGTTGTCCACCTTCTGAAAACTCTGTCTTCCGTTTCCAAATTTCAGCATTTTCCAAAATATGTGGTGCTAGAGAGTGTTTTCGAAAGTCTCCATTTTCCATGGAGAAAAACACCATTCCAGTGTTGATAGGAGTCGTAAACGTAGCAAAAATCAATGCGTTTTCAAACGAAAATGTATAAGTGTGGATGTGGTCTAAATTGTTGGCGGATACAGTCTCTAGCAGGCATTCCTACTCCAAGGCAGTTTCCATCAGGATGTGGATCAGAGTCTGCAATCCCACTGGTAGTCGCTGCATTGCGTATCTCATTTGCATAAATCTGAATTCAGATCAACTTTATCACATCACAAACAGTCACGGTTGCTAATGTAACTGGAAATCCCCAACCCTCATTGAAAATTAATGACTTTTGATTGCTTTGTTACTGCAAACACAGTTAGAGTAAACTCTCATTTAGGGTTAGGGGTTTGTTTAAATCCCTAACTCGAGTATAAGCAGTAGAAAAAGTGATATTTTCCTTATCAAGAACTACTAATGAGCCTTGAAATATTTAGAAAATTAATCATTTAAATAGGCTAAAAATGTAAACATTTTTCATGGTAATTTTGCAACTATTTGACTTGATGAACTTTTAATCAAAGTGATTTAGTAAATTTATATGGAAAAAAAAAAAAAAGTGGAGGGTGTCTTGAGAGAGGGAGAGTGTGTACTGAGAGTGCACTCTCATTTCCATTTTGCCCATGCTGCAGCTACATTTATTTTTCATTCTGTAACATCACCTGACATTTAATTACATTGAGACTTGAGACCTGCGCTAGGCAGTCAACATCATCACCTTGGGCAAACCAGATACTGTACACAATACAATCTTGTAAAGAGTGGGCACATATTATAAAGAAGAGAGGGAAGTCTATTAAACTGTCCACCTCTGTAAAACTTAATTTACCTAATGGAAGCCCTCTACAGCAGCAGGACTGCGGAGGAGGAAACCAGGAGGATGACGGAATAATTTAGCATCGACATGCCTCTACTGTCACACAACAGAGACATCTCATGGAGGGGGAAAATTAGAGTTGCGTTTCTTTTAAACACCCAGGGGAAGCCGATATTCAGCATAGTGATATATATGCTAGTAGTTAAAGGGATGTATTTTTTTTACAATGTTAAAATACTTTCACATTTCTTATCTTAAAGGTGAACTCTTTTTTTGCTAATGAATAGTTAAAAGAAATCAATAGTATTTATGAAAAATATTCACATACACACTCACATGAGATGAAGACTTAAGTTGTATCTGTAGCCAAAAAGCAGTTTTATTTTTCAACAGGGCTGAGCTGCCTCGCGGTCACATGACCAGCCGAATAGAGCGCAACCGTTCCACCCACTTTTTCAGCCATCTTGTTTCCCGAAGAATTTTTCCAATTCATTATCCCATAGGTATTACATAAAAGTCCTTCATGAGTCAAAAAACGATGACGCAACCCCTGATAAATCCTGTGAGCAGGTGCATAGGGAAAATTGAAAAAGAGAATAACCAAAGGAATGAATCCCGCACACTGCTGTTGCTTGCAATCTGTGTATAAATGTATTAATGCAACATTTTGGTCACGCGACATTCATCAGGCATTGTTCACCTAAGCGTTCTTAAGTGAATTGCTCCTCTACAAACTTTGATTTAAAAGCACAAAATGTTTGTACAAGACAAATGTACAAGACTGTGTATTTACAGTCTTTAATGAGGGTATGAATACAATCGCATTAAGCATTATATTACTATACTCGGTCTATACATATTTTCATTTGAATATATAAATATCAGTAGGCTTATACTTGATACTTTCAAGAGAGTAAAGTGATGCCATGCAAGCGCGTTGCTCCCACTGCTCTAAATGTGGCACAACTAGACTATACTGTCACAGCCTCAGACAGAGCGGAAGGTGACCAGGCATTAGACATGGGCCAGTGCTGTAAAGAGCAGACGCGTGTCATTGTCAAGGCAGTCTGATGGTGGAAGAGAGGGGAGGGAACTCTAGCCATGCATGACAGATGTAAGACAGCCAGAGACAGGGGACAGAGACTTCCCCTCAGGTGCATATGCTGTCGTTTCACCCACAGATGTGCCAACATATAGGGAGTCCTTCAGAGATGTGTCTTGAAAGCCTGTTACAGTGGCGAAAAAGAGGATACTTCCATTTCTCAAAGCAACAGTCACCTAGCACTGGCTGACAACTTGTTCAGTGCATTTAGTAGCCCTCCGATTCAGGTTTGAGGCAGCAATCACATTATGTTTGAGTTAAATAAGCAATAATAATAATGGAGAGCAGATAAGAGATGGTTTTATACTAGTAGCAGAGTTCCACAGGCCTGATCTGAATGATCCAGCTAAATCATTTTAAATACTAATCCCTTGTAAATTATCTTTGATGATTAGAAAAAGGTATAATGCTGTTTATGTAAGTACCATTCAGCTTTATTATCAAAAACTAATGTGCAAACCTGTCAATGGTAAATAATGTAATAATCAAGCAATATCACACAAGCAAGAGTGCTGTTGTACTACGGCTGAATCACATCTGTGCTTTATATATATATATATAGCATAAAGTTCATATTAAATTATTCACCTTAATGTTTTATGTTGCATTAGACAGGCTCCTTGCTATATTTCAATCCCCTCTACTTTTTCTAAATTCAAAATAAATGAAACAATTTTTATCTAAACATAAAAAAAAATTAAAAAATGACCTGATCTGACATATATAATGTATATGTATGATATATGTATAAAACACATTTTATTATTTAAATTATAAATAACTATTGTTGTTATTATTATTGTTATTATTCTATACAATATTAATAATAATAAAATTGTCATTATAATTTTTTTTTATAAACTTTTTTTTAGTCTAATTACAGTAGATTTAATGGAAAGAAAATTAATTTTTATTCTATTTTATTTAATTCAATAAGATGTTCAATCTAACGTGTTTAGTGCGCGCGCGCGTGTGTGTGTGTGTGTGTGTGTGTGTATGGATTTTAGCCTCATCCTTACACTGTGTACACAAAATGTTTACATGGGTCTTGTCTTCCAGATTTTTTTGTAATACAGTCAATCAAGACATGCTAGTGCCATCTTGTGGTCCTCCCGATCCAGAGCACAATGAGAGTACAAATGCCTGAAATCACTTTTAACTCACATTACCATTCTAAAGACAGTTCAAGATGTCAAAATGTGAACTTTTTTATGTATGCTTTTAAAATAAGGCGTATGGATGATGGTGAACATAAAGGCATAGGGAACGTTTATGTCATTTAGCAATGTGTTAGAAAATGTATATTGAGCAAGGCCCAAATTACTGAAATGACTGATGTACCTTTGACAGTTACCATAGTAACTGAGGCATGCAACATCACTAACAGGTCATTAGGGGAGTTGATTTCACTAATAAGGTTTTTAATAGTGATCAGCCACAATGCCTCTAATGCTTAATTACATGACAGCATTTGGTCTGGAACATTCAAACATGGGTTAATTAGGGCTGCCTTCCTGAACCACTAAACAGTCATTAAAAACACTTTAATTATGCAGAACTTAAGAAAATAATGAAATAATTAGTAAAACACTATTAAAGAATACCCCTGTTTTGCTGTCCAACCAAGGGTGTTGGGTGGTGTTTGGGGGGGTGTCACTCACACCAGTATGGCCAAATTATTGTAATAAATGCACTGCAGGGACTTTCTTTAGATAAAAGAATCAGCAAAATGAATAAATGTAAATCTAAATAAATATCTTTAAATTGTAATACAGCATTTGCTCCACCTCTTAGAAGACTTTCCTTTTCAGATAACGTTACTAAGGCTCACATTCACACAATCTCACATTAAATGGGTTGCAAAAGCCGTTTTATGTTAACTTTAAGAGCCCAACATTTTATGACAAGTGGGCTATAGGCTACCACAACCCCTGCCTCCAAACCGCAAAAATTCTTTAAAGCCACAAATAGATTTCTATAATTTTAATGACTCACTGAATGACTTAGTAGCTTAATGTATTATTACATAAGGCCTTCAATGATTACAAAAGCAATAAAAGCAAACGGCATTATCTATTGGGGTTTGATCCAAAAAAGGCTAAATTGAATGGGCTCATTCTACTGCATGTTTCATATTCCAGGAAACAGTAATATTTAGAATCATTAAGGGAAATCAACATGTCCAACTTACCGCTCTATTGGCTGATCAATAAGGGATGTCAGATTGATGGTTTCCTTGGTGATTTCCACTTTCCGGACACTCCCAAAGAAGTCCGTGATGAGGACGCTCCCCGGATCTCTCTGGAACAGGTCAGTACGGTGGCCCGGTGTCGACACACACTGACTCTGTGGGCATACCTTAAACTGAAACACAAACACACATTCCACTCATTGTGTTTCAAATGGGTGAGAGCAAAACAACCAAAGAGACAACAGTTAATTGCTGGTTGCCAAGAAATGAGAGTGCATTCATTCCCATGTTTGTGCAGTGTAATTGAACGGCAAGCCTCCATAAATTAAAACAAAGAGTAGAACAAAATCATTAGCATTTAAATAACATCTGTCTATGCACATCCAGCTAGGGCATGCATGGGAGAGATATAAATATGTGGTCTTGTGTATTAGAGACTGCAAGTATAGACACTGAAAATGAACAGACAACAATAGGTTCAGCTAAGACCAGTTGAATATCCAGATCAGAGATTTATATCAGTGTTTGTTACATTTCCATAATTTCAGGCTATTTTTGAGCATTTTTATCTTTTTCCCTGAAATCCACTTATAATGTTAGTCAATCATAATTCATGACCTAATTCAACCCACTCTCTTACCCTTAGAATTTCCTTGATTTAAATGTGTTTTTTGCATATGAAATGAGTAATAGTACTTTGCTCCAGGTTTGCTGTCACGTTCTATATCGTTTGCGCTGCCCCTTTCTTCAAATAACAGCCTCTTTGCAAAGCCTGCATGCCATTGTGACATGTCCACAAAACAATGTGTGCTGAAATCTGTCACACAAATTGAAAAAGTAGGAGTGAAATGACATGGGGCATTGTTAGAAATGAACTTCAGCTGCTCGTTTCTAATGTTGGGGCTTAAGGATATGCACAGCAGCAGGTGCTACACACATCCAGGAACAGAAAAAGGTTTGACAAACTTCCCACCTTTTACAATTTGCTGAGAAAGATTCGTTTTTCTGGTGTTAGGAATAATAATATCCATCCTGCTTCCTCCTTTTTACTTCACTGTAACTGAATTTACTGGCCGAGTTCATGAACACCATTTAGGCTTCATTTCATTGACATGTAAATGTGGAAAATCATCCGTTATTGTTTTTAGTTTTCTAATGTCAGAAATCCAATTTAGCACAATATTATGATACTGGAATTATGGTATCCAGTCAGAATCCCATTCATATTATCCATAGGGGAATTGATTATTAATGATAACTTATAAACCTTTTAAAGACCTTACAAAACTTGAGAGTTCACTGCAAATTTCCAGCAAACTTCGCCACAGATAATTTTCGCATGCAAATGTGTTTTCCGGCAAACCTTTGGCAACAAATGGACAATTTGCTGCAAGATTGCCGGACATTTGCAGTGAACTCTCAAGTTTTGTAAGGTCTTTAAAAGGTTTATAAGTTATCTCTACACTCTTTTACCTAAAAAAAAAAAAAAATCAAGCAAAATATTAATTCTCATTATGTCGCCTTTAGCATTCGGAATGGAAAAAATAGGCTTTTAGAGGAATATTTTAAAGTATTTCAAAGGCTGTCCCATCAGGTTTACGCTTTATAAAAACATACATGTAAATTTAGAATGGTTTCTCTTTAATCCACTCTAAGCTCTAATATAATATTTTTAAGCATGACCTCAGGATCAAATATTTTTAGACCTGCCCACCTGCAGCCATTTTAGGTTTGCAGAGAGACATAAGAGCTACAGAACAACAGATGCATAATGTAGTTAGCAGCACCGTACAAATGCCAATACATGACTATTGAAAGTGTTCCTCGAGTGCATTTATATAGAATTGAAATGCTATTTACAAAAACATGATAAAAAGGTTCTAAAGAGAAGGTGACACTTTGAGACCGAACACAATAATTAAAAAATTATCGCTGCGAAATGGGCCAAACGTGCAGATTAATTAGCATGTTTTCATTTATGTTTGGGTGTCTTTATTCTTCCTATTATAAACAATACCATCAATCATTCTTAGAAGAAGAACGCCAAGCAGTAAACTAAAACGTCGCCGAGCAGTTGAGCTTTGAGCATTTCATGATTCACTTCCGCCTAATTAAACATCAACTCAGCACCATTTGAAATGATACTTCTGACTTACAAACAATAAAAAGGCCAATTCATTATTCCCTCCCCTTGACATCGAGTTATGTTTCTAAACATCAAGTGCTCAGCCAGAGGAGAAAATTTCTTGAGTGCATGCTTGACACAATTTCAGAATGAGAAGAAATGAACCTTCCACTACAGAGAACTGTATTATATTGTAGTAAAACTCAGCGTGTGCACTGACAGCCAGCCAGACATTGAGCAATCTTTCTGATGAGAGTAAGAAAGAGATCATTCAGGAGAGTTATCATGTGGCCCATTTCTTTCAAGATTGAAACTGATTTCTCTCTCTCCCATGGCAAATCCATAATATCACTGCTAATCCAACAGAATGGAGAGAGCGCAAGGAACAAAAAGCAGCATTTGCTGGACCTGTTTGATCTGGGAAGCACTGTGCCAAGAGACAAGGATGTGAAGGGCAGGAGAGATCAAAACGATTGTGGGAGTTAGTGGGACTCCAGCTAGTGAGATGAATGTTAGAGAAATTCAAGCTTAGCCAGGCCTTCAGAGAAAAGGTCTACCTGCTGACTGTTTCAAAGCTGTTTGACCTACACCAGTATTTGCCACTCTGTTTAAAGTAGCATGTTAAGAGAACTGCCTTTCTTTTCATAACAGGCGACAGGACGTCTTTGTGACTGCAGCTTTTTATGTTCAAATTGTACCATCACTGTGGACAAGAGAAATGCACCTAAATGATCTCACAACTGCTTTCCATTTACAATATTGGATTTAGAATACAAAGCTTGGGAATAGACTAAAAGAAAAAGTCTGATCTCAGCATTTTATTTGGATAGTTCATCCAAAAATGAACAATTCTCATCATTTACTCACCCTTTTGCGAGCCTAGATGTGTATGACTTACTTTCATATGCTGATCACAAATGAAGAATTTTAGAACAACATATCAGCTCTTTTGGTCCATTCAATGCAAGTGAATGGGTGCCAAAATTCAATTCCAAAAACAACATAAGCCACTATAAAAGTAATCCATATGACTCCAGTAGTTAAATCCATGTCTTCAGAAGACATATGAAAGATGTGGTTGAGAAACAGATACATTTTTAATTCCATTTTTACTATAAATTCTCCTCCCTGCTCAGTCAATCTCCACTTTAACTTTCACATTCTTCCTCTAGTGTTTTTGGTGATTCACATGCTTCATGCATATTGCCCCCTACTGGGCAGGGAGAAGAATTTCTAGCAAAACTTAAATATTGATCTGTTTCTCATATCTCATATTGATCATATCACTTCTGAAGATATGTATTAAAACACTGGAGTCTTATGGATTACTTTTATGCTGCCTTTATGTGATTTTTAGATTTTTTTTTGGCACCCATTCACTTGTATTGCATGCACCTACA